>BLSH010450098.1:607780-624386 GCA_018402905.1 Glandirana rugosa | reverse complement strand
GAACAGGGATATGGTTCCTCCCGGTTTTAGGTAAAGTGTTCTAAACAGTTTCCAGATGTTTGCAGAACAGTGATATGGGTTCTCCCGGCTTATTTATACTTTTTTGACACAGTTTGAAGATGATTTTAGAACAGTTATATGGCCTCTACCGTTAATTAATACTTTTCAGACCCAGTTTGAAGATGATCCACATTTACCTCCATTTTTGATTTTTTTATGTTTTTATTTTTTTTTAAATATTTAAAGTTATTTCCCTGTCCCCATTTCTTTGTAGGTCACTTGTCCCACCCTTACCCCCATTTCCTTCCTTTTGCAGACCTCTAGGACTTTCCAGGACTATTTTACAGCCATTTTTGTGCCTAAAAGTTCGGGTCCCCATTGATTTCAATGGGGTTCTGGGTCCGGGACAAAGTTCGGGTTCTGTCCGGACCCGAACCCGGACTTTGTCCCGAAGTTCGGCCGAACCAGCAGAACCTGGACTTCTAGAAGTTCGCTCAACTCTATTTACGGATACCTGCAGACTCCCTCAGTTCAGGGAGTTTTCCGATTTCAGCATCAAGTGGAAAAAATTGCTCCTTATGCCCTGGGATCCACTGGTTTACCCCTTGCCTGATTGTGCCCAACAGATACAGGTGGCTACTTCATTTATATACCTAGGGGTAATAGTCTCTCAAAGTGAAATGTTATAGCTGGAGTAAACTGTCCCTCTGTAGTGGGGAGGCACAATTTAATCAAAATGGTTTGGCCCCCGCAACTTTTATATACTGATACACTGTATCTTTCACAACTCTCCTATTTGGATCCCTCAGAAATGGTTCTTACGTATAGACACCCCATTCAGGGCCTTCATTTGGAAAAAGCAGCAGACTAGACTATGATGATGACTATGGGGGGTGGGGGGGATTTGGCAGTTCCACACGCCAAAATGTACTTTTTGTCTGTTCAATTCTAGCAGTTAGCTGGCTGGGGGATATTGGACAACTCAGCCTCCATAGTACAATTAGTTACCTGCGCTGCCACACTTAAAGATGGCTTTACCTGCCCGTCCCTCTAACTGCCCTACTGCTAATCTGTTGCAGAGAGTCTGGAGTGCTATTAAGGCCTCCTTACATATCTCTGATTTTTTTAGACATTACTCCCTTATAAAATAATCTCAATTACCCTGAATTAGCCAAATTGGAAGGGTTTCAAGAATGAAGGAGAAAGGCAATATATTTTATTGCCCAGTTATACTCGGATATGACTTTAAAATCCTTTGAACAACTACAATCTGAATTCCTCCTGTCCCGTAGACATTTCTACCTATATCTACAGCTCCAACATGCCATGCAGACTCAGTCACACGTCACTGCCCTAAGCAAAACAGACTCTATGCTTGTCAATGAGGTTACTCAGGCCACTTTGCAGAAAGGGTTAATCTCTCGTATCTACGCACCTACTATCTACAATACAAAACCCTGCAGAACACAATGAGTGAGATACTTAGGAGAGATTAGTGGAGAGCAGTGGAACTTGGCATTGGAGTTGATTCCCTTAATTTCGTTGTCGGCCTCCCATAAGCTTCCTCAGTTGTTTATCCTTCTTCGGATTTATAGGACCCTGATAAATTGTTTCAATGGGGTAGGAGGGATGTCCCTATATGCCCTAAATGCTTAGCACATAGGGGGAACTTCATCCACATGTTGAGGCCCTGCCCCAAGCTCTATAGATATTGGACAGAGGTAGTGCAAACTATTTCATTAGCTTTCCAACAAAATATACCCCTAGATCCATTGGTGTGTCTCCTAGGCGCATTAGATGCTGAACTATACTGACCAGGGGTTTACATTATGGTCTTGCGGCTCTTCTATCTGGCTAGAAAATTGATTGCTAGATACTGGATGTCTCCTACATCTTCGACTAGAAAGAAATGGGTGGATTTTGTTAACTCCCTACTGTTGCAAGAACATCTTGCCTATCACCACAGTAATGCCCATCATAAATTTATAGCGGAGGTAAATTAAAAACTTAACTCTAAACCTACTTGCTACCACACTGTAAGCCTAATCTAGCTAGCATTGTAAAGAAGCCCTGTCTATGACTTCCAAATGCTTTTTATTCACTTGCAATGTGCCTTTGAATTTGCTAAAAAAAAATTTGATTGCTTCATGATAGTTAATTCCTTAGCACAGTTCCCCTCTCCCACTTTGATCACACTTTTCTCTTCTGGGACTGCCTTATTTCTGTCGGTGCTGGTCCAGCTTCTCCAGCACTCCCCTCACCTTCCTACATAATCTTTCATGTAGCTGACAAGGAGGAACAAAAGGAGGTATTGGAGAGTGTCACTTGAGTGACAGCACTGAGTCTGCTGGGGCTGCTCACATCACATCCAAGATGATGGGATCCAACAGCAGTCTCAGGGCTTTTGATGTCTACATGAACATAGGCTTTTACAGGTAAATACCATTTTGAGAAGATTTCTGTTGAAATAAATGATCTGGTGGCAGGGTTTCTTGCATTTAGCCACTTTTTAGTGAAAATTTAGATTTGTTTTCAGAAAATATGTGCGGTTTTAGGCCTAAAAGTTGACTATCTGTATACTTAGTCATTTAAAAGGTGCATTTCGTGGTAACAAAATTGAGGTCTTTGTGGCTCAAATTGTTGTTTTAGACCTAGGTGCTAGCTATCTACATCTAATGTCAGTGGTTTGGTGAAAAAATTGAGATTTATCTTGAAAAAATACATTGCAGTTTTAGAACCAGAAGCTTGCTGTCCATATTCATAGTCAGTACAGCTAAAAAAAAAAAAAGCTACATTTTTTAAAAAGAGGCCAGTGTAAAGTAAACGTTTTTTATTCTGAAGCCAGGACCCAATTTTTTAAAAAGAAAATGGACCCATTTGGATTAGGTCTGCCTGTCAGGTTTTTCAGGGTGACCTGATCAGAAGCTCCATGTAGGTTTGCAGGGATGTGCAGTCAGGGGAGGCAGATGAGGCAGAGCCTCACCTACCATGAACATAAAAAGTAAAACAAACTGCAGGACACAGGAGCTTTCCCTGAAGGGTCACTCAATGCGGAGGAGGATCCAGGAGCGCCGCTGGAGGACCCCAGAATATGAGTTTCGGGGCCACTCTGTGCAAAACCACTGCACAGAGGAAGGTAAGTATGACATGTTTGTTATTTTAAATAAAAAAAAAAAAGAAACTTTACAATTGCTTTAAGGCACATGCTTGAGTATAGTTTTTGAAAATATAGTAAATTACCTTAAAAATAATGTATACTAATTATTTGTATATAACTTATACTTATGGTAATTAACCATTTGCCACCCAATTCTGACACTTCTCTCCTACATGTAAAAATCATCATTTTTTTTTGGTAGAAAATTACTCAGAACCCCCAAACATTATATATATTGTTTTAGCAGACACCTTAGGGAATAAAATGGCAGTCATTGCAACTTTTTATGTTACACAGTATTTTCTCCGCAATTTTTCAAACAGGTTTTTTTTGGAAAGAAACTGTTTCATGAAAAAAAAACAAAAAAACCCCACTAAAGTTAGCCCGATTTGTTTGTATAATTTGAAAGGTGACGGTACGCCGAGTAAATAGATACCTAACATGTCACGCTTTAAAATTGCGCACACTTGTGGAATGGCGCCAGATTTCAGTACTAAGAAACTCCATAGACAACGCTTTAAAATTTTTTAGAGGTAGCCTGTTTAGAGTTACAGAGCGTTGTCTATGGAGATTCTTAGCACTGAAATTTGGCGCCATTCCACAAGTGTGCGCAAATTTAAAGCGTGACATGTTAGGTATCTATTTACTCAGCGTAACATCACAGAGGAGATCTAGTGCTAGAATTATTGATCTCGCTCTAACGTTCGCGGCACATGTAACCTGTGTGTATCTGGCTCTAATACTAGTCAGTGCCTCACCAGCCACTGACCTCACCAGCCACTGACCTCACCGCACGTCCCTGGTCTATGGGTGGGCAGATACAAATGGACATTTGTCCATTACTGTCCATTTATCTCTGAGTCTGTTCTGACCCAGAAAAAGAAATGGAAATGGACTGCATGCTCCATTTTTTTGGACCTAAACATCATGGTTCCTATGGTAGCCTAATGTAAAAGAATGCAAATCTATGTACATCTGACCATCCTTAGATCCAGCATTGTTCCAGAAAGCACTGCTTTTTAACCACTTGTTGACCGCCCCATGGCAGATTTACTGCTGCAGGGCGCACAAGTGCGTGCCGACGGTGGCTTGCTTCCCCTGTGTAAAACATCCCCCACTACACTGAAACATTAGCTAGGCACACAGTTAACCCTTTGATCGCCCCTGATGTTAACTCCTTCCCTGCCAATGTCATTAGTAAACATATTTTTAGCACTGATCACTGTATTATGGTCCTCTCACACAGGTTTTTTGCCCAGTGGACTCCGTGAGCTCTGCTGATGCCCGCTGAGCAGGCGGATGACAGGTCCGTCTCTGCTCATTGTGCAGAGACGGACCTGTCAGAGCCCTGCTCTGCTCTAAGGGGAGATCGGATGAAAATGGACCGCCTGCCCGTTTTCATCCGATCCAATACGCCAGGCGGATGAAAAATAGGGTTTCCATCTATCTGAATTTCAAGGACAGATTCGGATCAGATAGTGGCGGGCGTCAGCGGACATGTCACCGCTGACAACCCCTGCTCCATAGGGCTGAATGAAGCATCCGATCAGGTCCGCCTGAAAAACTGACAGGTGGACCTGATCGGAAAAAAACCATGTGAAAGGTGCTCTGGGGATCTTGAAGGGGGAACCCCACGCCAAATTTTTTTAAAAAACGGCATGGAGTCCCCCTCCAGGAGCATACCAGGCCCTTTGGTCTGGTATCGATTTTAAGGGGAACCCTGGCCCCTTATGACATCACATCCTGGAGCAGGGCTGTGATGCCATAAGGGGACGAGCCTCCGGATGATGTCAGCGGGTGGCCCCATGCCAATATAAGTCACAGCACACAGCCAAGACAGCATTCGTGAAGGAGATTGTGTCGTGTCAACATGGGAAGAAGAAGAGAGGGAGATCAGAGGGAATAGGACAACGGAGAAGACTGGCAAAAGAGCAGAAAACGCTGCAGAGAGAGAAAAAAAGAAGACTCCTCAGGAGATAGAAGACCCCGCAAAAGAGCAGAAGAAAGAAGAGCCGGAGAGGGGAGAAGACACCAGAGCTGATTTAATAAAATATTTTAAAAACCTGTGTAGTGTGGTTTTTATTTTACACTTTTTTTTCAGGTGAATGGGTAGGGGTACAATATACCCCATACTCATTCACATAGGGTGGGGGGCCGAGATCTGGGGGGCCCCCTTGTTAAAGGATACTTCCAGATTCCGATAAGTCGCTGCTCCTGGAGGGGGACTTCATGCAATTTTTTTTTTTAAATTTGGCGTGGAGTTCCCCTTCAAGATCCCCTGAGCACAAGTCGCATGCCAAAGTCGGATCAGTGAAGACAATGATCTGACTTTGATCCGACTTCAATGTCTTTCAATGGGCTAAAGTAGGATCAAGTCGGACAAAAGTAGTACAGGAACATTTTTCAAAGTCTGTCAAACTTTGAAAAACACAAGTTGAACCAGTTAAGATGGCTCTCATAGGGAATCATTGTTTTTGTGGCATAATGCGACTTGTGCTCCTAATGTCGGTCCGAGAATCGGACTAGTGTGAACCCAGCCTTAGTGTCAAAACTGTCAGTTAGGCGTCCAATTTGTTGCAGTTGCTGCAATAACACAGTCCCGCTATAAGTCGCTGATCACCGTAATTACTAGTAAAAAAAATAAATGTACCAAAAATACTGTATGTAGCAGAATACATATTGGCCTAACTTGATGAAGAAATTATCGGTCATTCTTTATTTCTAGCGCAAAAAATAAAAAATGCAGAGGTGATCAAATACCACCATAAGAAAGTTCTACTTGTGGGAAAAAAATTATATACATTTTATTTGGTTACAGTGTCGCACGACCGCACAATTTTCAGTTAAAGTAATGCAAAAAATGGCCTGTTCAGGAAGGTGGGTAAATCTTCCAGAGGTGAAGAGGTTAATTGCAGCAAAGAACTGAACAGACATGTATGTCACAAAGGTTCGGTTCTGGTTCTGCAGGGGATCTGTTTACAGATCCCCTGCTAATTGGAACACAGTAAGGCTGTGAAAAAGGACCCTTATAATGAAAAAAATAAAAAGTTGTTTGAGTAAATACTTGCTGTTTTTGACACAGAAGCTAACTATCTATTCCACAGTCAGTATATTGAATTCTGCATTTGTTAATAAAGGCACAGGTTCTGACACTTTCTTTAAGCATTTTGACTAAAAAACATGCGGACACATTTATTTCTCATATATAAAAAAATAGGTGTGCTAATCTGGTGCAAAAATAACAAAAACCGGCTATGCACTTAAAAAAGCTATGCACTTATAAATATCAATAATCAAAAGATCATTAACGGAGAGCTTCTTGTTATATTGATAATACATGGCCAGTGGTGGCCATGTCAGGTTACTAATGTATTATCAATATAACAAGAAGCTCTCAGTTACGGTTATATGTGATTGTTTTTAATGTTTGCATATTCTGTCTGTTAGAACTAAACATAGCTCCTGAGGAAGCGGACAGGAGTACGTGAAACATGTAGAGCAAGCAGGAACTGTACTGAGAGAACCACATGAACAATCCCCCCAAACAGAGGATCACCCCACTCAATTGCAAATTGCATCATGGTGCCTCTGTATAGTATAGTGTTTACACTAGGGGTCACAGTAATAGTGTTTGTCTCAGTAGTTGATTTTTATACATGTCTGTAATTGTTTATATCTGTGTACGAATACGTTTTTAAAGCAAATTAATAAAATTGTATATTTTTTTACTACCTGTGCCTGAAAAGTCCAATTTTTCAAACAGTCCCTCTCTCCAATACACACTTGTAAGTCTCAAGGCTCTCAGCAATCTTGATTATCCCATTGACGGGAGGTTCTGATCATTTCAGGTGATACCAATGGTGACTCCAGGAATATGATTCCTACGGTGATGCCCCAAGGCTTAGGAAGATCCGGTGAAGAGAGGGCTCTCAGAATACATAGAAAGAGGAGGGTAGTATTCCAAAAAAAGTTTATTAAAAATAGCATCCACTTACATTGAAGCTTCTTTAAAACAGCATCATCTAAGAAGACAGCACGGCGGCGGTGGACACCAGCCTGCCCAGGCGAGGATGACGTCACAGACTACCACTCCATCCGACGCGTTTCCTCGTAATAGGCTTCAGCTGGGAAAGGAGACTTTGTTATATATAATTTAGTGTCTTATATTCAGACTTTATAGGTTGCAACTGCCTTTTCTATTCTTTGCCAGTGGTTAAACTCTGACTGTTTTTCAGAGGTAGGGATCAGCGCAGGAATCTCTATTTTTAATTATATATATATATATGTATTTCTCAGTTCATTCAAGCATACCTTTGGATGAGAAAGAAATAGACTGTTTATTTTGCCAAAAAAAAATGAATGCTCAGTTTACCTTTGTGAGCTTTGGAACGCGTCCCCTGTGTAATGGAGTAGAAACAAGGGGAAGCTGTTTTAACACACTTTCTGTCCTAGGGTGAAAATAACTTAGTAAGTAAACATTGTCACCTTAGAAGTGCACTGCTCGCAGGATCACTGAGAAAAGGAAAAAGCAGGAAAAAAAGAAGACTAATGCGGGCACTATATCTAAAGAGTGGTGAGCTGCAATATATTATATTGTTGTTTTTGGGTTTAAATACGCTTTATGTGCCCTAAATGCACCTATAGCAACAGCCTTGAATATACTCTCAGTATCAACATATTTTGACTAGTATATCATATCTTGTTTACTGATGTGAAAGCTTTGCCTGAGGTGTCAGCTTCTGACTCTAATTAGCTTTGTCACTGTTTATATGAATTGTATTTGTTTATTTCAAGGCAAATATGATTCTTGTCATTATGACAGCATAAAACAGATTTTTTGCTAATCATATCACACTTAATTAGCAATGGTAAAGTAGAGTTGATTGACCTTGACATGTCGAGAATGAGACACAAAAGGCTAAAGTATTTAACACAATGAAAAAGTATAAAAGCTAAAAAAAAAAAAGGCAAACTGTGATTCTTTTAAAGGGTTGTGAAGAAGACAAGAGGTAAGAATAAGGTGAGACCTAAGTTTAATTAACAGTCTTTTTGCAGTAAGAATATAGAAAGTCAAATATTGCAGCGGAAGTATGGATGACAGATTAAAGAAGGGGGCTTTTGCGCCGATGTACTGAAGCAGAGAGAGATAAATATATTTAAAAGTGAGAGGAAACGATTTACTGGAGGAATGTAAGAATTATTCATAGAAGCCACAAGAGGTGCATAGAAGGTGAGTGTATTGCTGTAAGGAACAAAATATGATTAGAGGAAACAGAGACCGTCTTTGGGGATGAAGAGAATGTATGAGTAGGAGGAGTAACTGTTGGAGAGGGAAATAATAAAGCAAAGGGTGGTAGAGGAGGATCTGCATTCACGAGAGAAGGAGTATTTTTCTTTCTTCCACTCCATCCTTTCCTTTCAGTTGCTGAGAATCGAGCATCCTACCCTCAACATCTTTTCCTGCTGTCTCCACGGCAACCTAGACTCGGGTACCACTTGTACTTAGCAGCCGTGCAAGAGCAAGCATTATCCCACTGCTTGAATATGGAGCTTGAGCTATCCACTTCCAGACTGTACTCAGACATCCTCTTCTACAATGCCACCCAGAACCTCTCCTTCTCTCCCACATCCAACAGCAGCTTCAGTGTCCCAGGCCAAGGGGTCTCCAGAAACCATGCTTCAATAATTATGGCCGTGGCGATCACTGCCCTTTACTCAGTGGTGTGCGTGGTGGGGCTCCTCGGCAACATCCTGGTCATGTATGGGATTGTGAGGTACGGGCTGGACCTGCCTGGATGTACGGCACATTAACCATTTCTTCTCTTAAGTGTCAGTTTTTTTACCCGCCAGAGTACATCATATGTTGCTGGGAATATTTGTAATGAATAGTTATGAGGAGTGGGTGTATGCAACGTGGAAAAGCGGTAGATAATTGTTCAATTCTGCATGTCCCCTCTGAGCCTGGATAGATAGATAGATAGATAGATAGATAGATAGATAGATAGATAGATAGATAGAATGGTGTATGCATGTGTATGTATATATGGACAATCATGAGATATTGTACTGCTCATTAGTATAGACTGCAAATGCAAAAATGCATTGACTTATGGTAAGTTTGTTCATTAAGGTGGGCTCATTTGCTGTATATGTCAACCAATTTCAGAGCAGGTGTGCTTATTCTGCATTTTTCTGTCTAAGCATACTGCTGTATGTACTGTGTGTGTGTGCCACAGCTGTCCTCTATTTGCAGTACATGTCCAGGATCCACTGGTAATAAGAGCATGAATGACCTGAAGACAGACATCTCAATTAGGCTGGCATTTTAGAAACAAGAGGGCAGGGGAATGCTATTCCTTTCTAATTCATTTAGCCCAGTCTCATCTCCCTGTGTAATACATGTAACAACCTACTTCTCCCTCATTGCCAAGTAGCTCATATCTACTATAATATTTATAAAGAGCTGTCCCCAACAGGAAAGCTGTTTGGCTAATGGACAATAATCTATTATATATATATATATATATATATATATATATATATATACATTATATGTTTTTTCCTTCTTATTCCTGTAGCTTGCATATCTTTATGTATGCTTTAAATATTGCTATACATTTAATCCTTATAAATTCTTACTATTTTATAAATAAAAGCTTCATAAACTTCTCTGGTCTTCCCGGTAAAACTTCTCCCTATTAATTTCCCTATTTCTACGTATAGCTGTTTAATACGACCACTATTCCTCCTCTTTCTCCATATGACTATCATCTATAAGGTTCCATAACAATAATCTATCTTGAATTTGAACTGGTTGGATACTTTACCTGGTCCCTAAAACTTCATCTAACAGCTTCCTACATATGAAGTAACATTGTTCTCATTAGTTATTCATATTTTATAAGTTGATATGGATATTTTATAAGTTGTTATGGGCACTTAACTTTAATATGGTTTAAACATATTGCTTGTATTTACTCTTTGCGGTACTGTTTGTATTTGTTGGTCTCCTGTAGAGAACACAGTATATTAATATTTACCTCTTTAGGCTGGGTACACCTGTAATGCCGATGCAGCTCTCAGCAGGGGTCCGGTGCGTCCCAGTTCACCACTTCAGGTCCGAATTCAGCCCGAATTTTTGACTGAATTCGGACCTGAAACGGGCTAAAAGACACACAGGACCCCTGTGCAAATTCGCACCAGAGTTGCAGCGGAGATGTGTGAACCAGCTCCATAGAGAGCCGGTCACAATCTCCTGCTATTGTGAATTGGAAGTGGTGAACCCACATCTAATTTGCAATAGTGTGAACCCACCCTTAAAGATGTTATTACTAAATGAGTGCTATGACTGTGAATGTCATTGGTTATGCAAGCAGCAATGAAATGTTCTTGTGAACTTGGTATTATTCTTAAAGTCGTTAGTTTTCAACTAAAAAGTGTCTAGAGCAACAACCAAATTATATATATATATAGTCTGGGATGAGGTTGTTGGTTCAGCAAGAGTCTGTCTAAGCATATTTTTTTCTTTCTGGCACTGGCTCTGTAGTAAAAGATGACAGCTGGCATTGAACCTAGAAGCAGAATGATTTGTGATCCTATACATGCCTACTGCTGTGATCCTTCATCCAGAATTCCTTGGGGAGTTGTGATATACTCCTAATTTATTAAGCATTTAGGCATTGTAACAATAATTAAATAGTCACTATAAGCAAATTTGGAAAAACATGTAATTAAATGCCTTCTAAAGGCCCTCATGCCTTCCTTATTTAAAGGATTTACATACATAACCTTAAAAAATACATTTAGAAGCATATCACATACAAAGGACAATGCCTACTGTTTGCAAAAAGACTTAATATATAACATGGCAACTCACAAAGTTGTCAAGATATCTGGCCACAGTTAGTTATAGCAACACTAAAGTCACTATTGGTGATTGGCATTTTGACATATGAAAGGATTAGACCAGGGACAACCAGAATACTGATTGTATGTCAGCCTTTTATGTGGCTTTGAGTACCAACAAGTCTGCCTAACACCCTATTGATTTTAGTGGGATGATTACTGGGAATTATTGCTTTGTTGCTTATGTTTGACATTAGGTGAATGTCTATTGCTGCGCTGCCGGCCAGTATAAATGGACCTATTTTAGCACGTAAAACAAGAAGTAGGTATGATGCAAAAAAATTGTATTTGTTTGACTGCTGGGGCATAAAAGAATTATTGCATGGCTCCACCCACTGTCCCGAAATGAGGATTAATCTTCTTCATTTTGGGAAATGTGATGAACTGAGACATGTGAATATATTTTGTCCTATGCTTGGAGGACTTTCTAATTTCTTTAGTTCCTTCTCACCATAATCTGTATGGCTATTGGCTTGTTCATTTGTTAGAGAAAGAGCAATTATTTTGAGTAGTTAGTTGTACTATGCCTAAGGTTTTTAATATCCACTAAAGCACATTTTTTCTAGACTATACCTAATTAAAGTTGTAATTCCACCATCAAATTCCTCATCAAGCTGCAGATATTTTCTGACACAAAGTGCCATTGTCTACCTGCCAAGGAACAAGTATGGAGCTTGTAAGTCAGACAATGGCAGGTTCCAGCAGACAGGTATTTAACAGTATGACAAATTCATTTTTTAAAATGAGTGCAAACTGGACAACAGCTGTGTGATTTTCAGTGCAAAATATTCAAGTTACTAACAGCTAATGCAACAGGCTTGCAATAGGCTACAGTTCACCCAAAAGTGACAGTTAAATTATAAGCATAGCCTCGTGAGCTGACTCGGCTCCTTATTTTTTAAATGTCTTGGATACTACCACAGCAAGATCTCCCTGTAATAATGATTGAACATGCAGAGTGGAACCCCACAATGGCTACTGCAGGTTAATAGACCTTAGAACTTAAGTGCAGGTATCTCACCAGCATCTACTAAAAAGTTTTAGGTGGACTGGTTGTTTAAGTAAATTATCAGAAGCAAACGCATGATCAAAGGATATCAATTCCCTAAATTTACTGTAGTTTTCTTCTTTCTTCTACTCATTTTAGCTGTGGGTTTTGTATTGGCTTTTTAAAATAACCGCAAGCCTGTTTTGAACCCAACAGAAGATGAGCATGCAAATACCCAACAGTTACTAAAAAATGCATAATTGGACTAAATGTCAGCTTGAAAAACAGACATCTTGCCTTTTATGTAACATATGAAAACAGTCTTTGCACATAAAAAAAGGTGCTTCTTGATTTTATAAGAGATGAACAAAGAAACATAAATAGATAGAAATTGTTGGTATGCCTGACACATTGTTAAGCCTGGTACACACCATTAGTTTTTTCTGTTCAACCCAGTGGGTTGAACGAAAAAAACCTGACAACTTCGGACAGAGCTGTACTAACTATGTGAAGAAAGTACAGCTAAGCTGCCGTGTTCTGGCGGCCCCCCTGCCAGAACACTCTGATCAGCACTCTCTGCCATTGGCTGAGAGCGCTGATCAGGAGTTGGTTGACTGCTGATTTTCCAGCATGCTTGTCCGATAGAAGCCGGCTTCTGTCGGACAGACCGACATACACACTGGGCAAGGGTCTGCCATTTTTTTTTGAGCCGGCAAATACCATACCATACTAACACTGTTATAAACATGTCCACAGATATGCAATCAGCACTGATTTTTGAAAACCTGTGGGCCTGAGGATGGAAGTGGGACAGAGGTTAGCGTAGGGTATTTAATGGGCTAAGGCTACTTTCACACTGCAGATTAGCCACGGTCGCAGTAAAACCCCGCTAGTTTTAGCGGAGCTTTACCGGCGATATGGCTCCGCTATTCAGTCGGGAGCGCAGTGCTTTTAACCCCCCACAAGGGGTTAAAATGGGGTTAAACGTGCCAGCGCTCTGTGATACCGAGGTGGTGTGCAGCTGCTTCGGAAGCGTTTGCCAATCATTTCAATGGAAAGGGCGGTAGAGGAGTAGTATATACACCTCTCCCTGCACCGACCCAAAGATGCTGCTTGCAGGACTTTTTGTAATGTCCTGCAAGCATATCGCCCCAGTGTGAAAGCACTCAGGCTTTCACATTGGGGTGGATTGGGGGGGATTTTGAGGCGCTTTACAGGCGCTATTTTTAGCTAAATGGCATCTGTAAAGCGCCTCAGTGTGAAAGGAGCCTAAAGGACACTGACATCTGTACTGGTCAGTATTGGAGTGCAGCATTATAGCTGAGCTCCTTTTCCTCTTCAATGTGTGTGACCTGCAGCTTGTGTACCTTTCACTCACTCCTCAGTGTGCATGTGTCTCCTCCTCTTCCTCCCCTGCACCATGGAAACGCATGATGCTGCATGACCCAGCTGCCTGCATCCTAGCAACTAATGACACAGTATTTCTAGGTGGTGCTATTGCTGAATTTTTTTGCATACCTCCAATTGCCCTGGTATGTTCCCCTGGGGGTATGCGTATCCCAGGTTGGGAAGCACAAATACAGAGGATACTGAATATATTTTTGACGAAATGTTTGAAAGCACCCAGTTTTCTGCATCAGACAGATTTCAATAGCTTATACCCTATAACAGGGGTAGGCAACCTCGGCACTACTGCTGTGGTGAAACTACAAATCCCATCATACCTTTGCCTCTAAGAGTCATGCCTGTGATTGTCAGGGTCTTGCAATGTCTCATGGGGTTTGTAGTTTCACCACAGCTGGGGAGCCAAGGTTGCCTACCCCTGCCCTATAATATTCTGAGCCAATGAAAAGTATTGCATACCGTTCTACTTTTCAGATACTATCGATGGCTAACATGATACAACACTCATCAATGACATCACTACATTGGTCCTATGCTTAGGCTGACCATACAGTACTGTGTCAGGGTCTACCTAGGTTTTTAGCCAATATGAAAAGAAAATGATGAAACATCTACTGGATGTTTTCACAGGCTCTAAAACTGTATGCCAACCACTTTACCAAGATTTCTGCTAGTGTATAGGAGAGGAAGTGAGAAAACTCTCAGACCAGATGCTTGGATCCTCTAGGTCTGGTAAAGCCTTTTGATGAATCCATTATTGCATAGATTTGCTGAGTCAGGTTAAAGCAATAGTACAGCTCTGAGTTATTTACATTGGAATCAATTCTAAATTTCGAGACTCAGCATGTGTAAGAAAATTAACAGACATACAATATGAGTTATGTGTGAAATTTAAGCATCTTTAAATTGTATCTTCTCACTCTGTTATGAGTTCACAGTTTTTATAGCACTTTACTGTACAAGAGTTTCCGATCAAGAATATTGCCTTAGTGGATATATTGTTTGTATAAATGGTCCACAAACAATGACAAAGTAAGTATTAAATAAGTTGAGCAACACAAAGTGCTAATTGTATAAATGATCCACAAATGGTGACAAAGTAAGTATTATAAAGTGCTAATCCAGTGCAAAGTCAATTATTCAGAATAAATGATAAAGGTGCTAAAAATGTGATAAGATAAAATAAAAAGTTTGCCAGAGGTGTGCAACTATATAATGTTCCAGAATGTAAAGTTCCTCAGATTGGGCTTGTAAATAGTGTGTGCAAAAAATATATCCAGTGTTCCAAATGACATCAGTAATACATCATAGTGCAGAAAGTGGTGTAGCCACGGTAGTGGAAAAAAGGTTCAGTCTAGATCAGGGGTAGGGAACCTGCGGCTCTCCAGCTGTTGTAGAACTACATTTTCCATGAGGCATTGCAAGGCTGATGGATACAATTACTCCCAGAAGCATGATGGGGAATGTAGTTCTACAACAGCTGGAGAGCCGCAGGTTCCCTACCCCTGGTCTAGATGATCCAACCCCTTACAGAATCAAGGCTTACCAGATGGTAGATATATTCACGCCTGAATATACAGTAGACCAGATCCTCACGATATGGAAGGGTCGCGTCACACTGTCCTCGACCAATCGAATACCCACCAATATTAAAAAAACTAACGTCGCAGCAATCCAGGGTCAGGGCGCTGCTGACCCTGGATTGCTGCGACATTCGTTTTTTTAATATTCCTATCTATAAGCTTATGGATTTTTTTATGATATATACTCAATAAAGTTGCCACCTCCTGATAGAGGCTTTTTACACGATGGAGAGTCTCCTTTTATCTCTACAAATTTGAGCTTGTTACTGGATCATCCGGCCCTTTGATGTTTGGATAAAGACCACCTCTATCGGACGCAGTGAACAGACGTATGCAGGATTGTGTGACGATTTTCCATCCCAGAGGACTCCTGATTGGTCGAGGACAGTGTGATGCGACCCTTCCATAGCGTCAGGATCTGGTCCACTGTATATTCAGGCGTGAATATATCTACCATCTGGTAAGCCTTGATTCTGTAAGGGGTTGGATCATCTAGACCAGGGGTAGGGAACCTGCGGCTCTCCAGCTGTTGTAGAACTACATTCCCCATCATGCTTCTGGGAGTAATTGTATCCATCAGCCTTGCAATGCCTCATGGAAAATGTAGTTCTACAACAGCTGGAGAGCCGCAGGTTCCCTACCCCTGATCTAGACTGAACCTTTTTTCCACTACTGTGGCTACACCACTTTCTGCACTATGATGTATTACTGATGTCGTTTGGAACACTGGATATATTTTTGCACACAATATTTACAAGCCCAATCTGAGGAACTTTACATTCTGGAACATTATATAGTTGCACACCTCTGGCGAACTTTTTATTTTATCTTATCACATTTTTAGCACCTTTATCATTTATTCTGAATAATTGACTTTGCACTGGATTAGCACTTTATAATACTTACTTTGTCACCATTTGTGGATCATTTATACAATTAACACTTTGTGTTGCTCAACTTATTTAATACTTACTTTGTCATTGTTTGTGGACCATTTATACAAACAGCAGATCATTTCTTACTGTATTTATATATACGGTCTGACTATCCATTATAGGTTGACTCCTATCTCCAACTAATATTGGGTTTAGCGCCATCTTTACAATTTTTAATATTTCTTACGATTTGTTTGGTCGTTATATGGCTGCTTACCCTCTATTGTGCTTTTCAATTTTCTAATCTTTTTGCCTAGCGCGGTTACACTACTCTTTACTTAGTGGATATATGCAAGCTTTATGAAGAGAGTCTTTTACACGTACAGCATATTAGACTTTTCGTGTTATCTCCCATTCGTCGGTATATTGCTGGTTTGTTTAGCATTCTTTATAATTTTTAACATTTCTACCGCGATTTGGGTTATAATCAACCTCTATCCTCAGTTGGATATTACCTATCAGTCTGGCATATATATTTATGTCATTCTTTACTAGACGACAAACATATTTACCAGGTGTTTGTTACTGTTTCATTCATAATTTATTCAACTCGTTGTGTTTCACAATTAACATATTTACTAGGTGTTTACCACTGTTTCATTCATAATATTTCACGATTAGGTCACGTTTCAGT
>BLSH010450098.1:577780-590634 GCA_018402905.1 Glandirana rugosa | reverse complement strand
GCTCCTCCATGTCCTCTCCCTCTGCTCTGTACAGGATGGTGGGTGGGGGAAGGGTCCCTGTGGAGAGAGGAAGCACTGCTGGAGGTAGAGACTAAGTGTCGGAGTGCGACTTGTGGAGGGGGGACATGGCTTGACAGCAGGCTAGAATGTGTAACTGCAAGCAGAGAAAATCTTGGCTCCCAAATGGACTAGGCAGTTTAAGGTCTGCAGATTCAGACGTCCTAAAAAGCTCCTATACTCAGAATGGAATGTTGGAAAGCAGCCAATGAGGGTGGAGAATTCATTTTACTGTGTTCTAGATAGGGTTTTTTAGTGAGATTTGGGACGTTTGCCCTGTTACTAGGTAGATTACACTTCTCTTTCTTATCTAATCTGTCTATTCCAGCAATTAGCAACAGAAGCACAGCTAGAGAGAAATTCCAAAGGTTTTTTTTCTTTGGAGTTTCTCTCTAGCTGTGCTGGCTGTTGGTTAATAATTATAGTTAATTTTTATTTTTATTTCTTACTTATTTTTTTGGTGGGGCTCCGCCCCTACAGCCCTTATGGACGAGCCTCCACTGGTCACGTTCCAGGATTCCAGGATAGGTATTCACTTTTGGTACAATTGGAGGCGGGAGGGCTTTGGGGATGTCCTCATTATCCTACCTTAACCCTTACGTCCAAGGTTTGGGATGAGATGAAGCGCATATTGAGATATGATGGTTTATCACATTATTTACCCATTTGGGAGGGACAACTTTTAGAGGAAACAAATACATTTCAGGATTTTGATGACTGGTACTCTATGGGTATATGGTTCCTTTCTTAATTATATGCTAATGGCCACTTTAAATCCTTTCACGATATACATATGGAATTTGGTATCCCCTCTCATAGGTTTTATTAATACTTTTTAACTCTTTCACACCCTTTCAGCCCACTTTAAGCAGTCTTCTTTTTGATTGGTTGCTGTCCCGTTTATGGATCAGTTAGCTAACACTACAGATAAGAGAGGTCTCATTTCTTCCATGTATAAATCCCTACTGGATAGTTGCTTTGGTAATCAACAGCTCCTGGGCAGGAAAGAATGAGATAAAGATATTGTTGGTATAGATAAGGAGATATGGCAAGCCATGTTGGAACAGGTTTTATTGTTTCCATTTCACCAACACAACGATTATCCCAACTTTTTGTCACACACAGGGCTTATAGAACGCCATATTAATTACATCAATGACACCGTAGAAATAGTCCAGATTGTCCCAGATGCAGAGGATCCCCTGCAGGTCTAATGCATATCCTCTGGAGATGTCCCAAACGTTATTGGCAACGTGTTATTTCCACTATTGATACAACATTCCAGACTGCTTTACAACATGACCCATTGAGTTGTATCCTGGTAAACCACAAGCCCGGACATCCATATCAAGATTGTTTTTTCTGGCTGCAAGAGCATTATGGTAAAATGGCTTTCCCCTCTTCCTCCTGCATTTGAGGATTGGCCTACATAGGTCAACACCACGCTGCTTAAAGAAAGGCAAATTCTATTGCAACGGGGTACCCTTCATAAGTTTCACAAACTGTGGGATCCATGGTTGCAGATTCCAGGTCTAGCCCCTAGCATTGGTATCTTTGCAGATTTATAATGTTGATACTACAGTACTGTTATTGCTATATGAGCTAGAGGGTCTGGTGTGTAGCATTGGCAGTCGTGGGTTGGTGGGATACTCTGGGAGCAGGCACACTTTTGTTGTGATTAGTTGGTTTCCATTACTGGATGTAGCAGTGGTAATGTTCCTTTATCCTTTCTCGTGGTTTGCCATTTACTAACACTTTTTTTTTTTGCCCTCAAATGCACAATAGAGGGTACTGAGTAACAATGAGTATGCTCCATGTTGATTGAAACTTACCTACTGATTTATATGTCTGTCCATTGTTCTGATATACTCATAGTTTTATTTGATTGCATTATGGATGCTGCTCTAGAGATCTGTGAAGTTGGACAATTTGAACACTGCTTATTTATGGTGATTGTTTCATTTGTTTTTTACTCTTTTAATTTTCTTTTCTAGTTTTTTTCTTTTTTGTAAACAATATATAAGCAAAATATAGTAAAAATATTTGGGGAAAAAAATTCAAGGAGCATTTGTAAATGCATTTTTTTTCTTAAAATAATAAACATATACTTACCTGCTCTTTGCAATGGTATTGCAGAGAGCAGCCCCTTGCCTCCTCTTCTGATGTCCCCCGCCAGCTCTGTCCATTCCTCCTCTTCTGCAAGTACCCCCATAGGAAGACATCTGCTATGGGGGCACTCTTGCAGGCATGCTCCCAGGCTGAGCTGTGTGCTTCCATAGACATACCCAACACAGCTCGGAATGCATTAAGGTAAAAAAAAATACTTATGCCTTTAGAACCAGCCAGTAAGTCTGTTGTTTTTCAACAGCACAAGCTCTCCAGTAGTTACAGGGATGAGGCCAACAATTTAACACTGGCAGAGCAGCTTTTATTTATTAATGTAAAACCTTTAGCCCAAAAGGGAAAAACATGCTTATAACTGATTATAAAGTATTAGCTAGAGTTTGGCATCAATTTGTTGCTCTTTTTAAATATGTTAGTACATCTAACACTCCCTTCCCCCAGACTGGCAATGCTGCCATCCAATGGTGCCCCCTGTGCTCCTTCATCCACAGCGGGAACACTATAATAAGGAGGTGTGTTACTGGTCAGAGGTATGTTTGTGAGGACGCTCTGGTGTGTCCACAGCTCAAATGGAGGTAGGTGTAGCAATCCTTAATGCAGCTCTTAGAGAGGAGAAGCAGCTCTGGAGTTAGGAATAGAGAAAAGAAAGGCGCCTCTAAGTGCAGTAGGTAAAGGAATGTATTCTGTGCACACAGGGTTAAAAATCACTTACAGAGTGACAGGTAATGCAAGCATGTAAAAACAGTGGTAGGGTCCTATTCCTTCATCTTGGTGTGGAAGTAACAGAGGAGCATGGCACATAATGAGTTAACACTTACTGGATGGTAGAAGTATGCAGGCATATATAGTATGAGAAAGCAGGTGTTCCTTTGGTCCCGTGGATGGCATAGGAAGCCGACCAGCAGCTGTCACTATCTCGTGCAATCATGTGCTGGTCTCTGGGGGTGCGGAGTTAAAAGCCTTGGTTTCTGGTTTCCCGCTGGACCGCACATGGAGGATCTGTTTAGGGCGGTAGGCGGTAACATGTTTCGGAGAATGCCGGCTCCTTCATCAGACTGTGTGTTACTGGTCAGATCTCCAGGTGAAAACTGAGGGAAAAAAAAATCTTAAAAAAGAAAACGAATGCAGCCACAACATCCAATAATTGGTAAGCTGCAATATATATATATATTTTTTACAATAGGGAGAATTCCCCCTGAAATGCGCAAGTTTTTTTTTTTTTATTTGAATATTTAATTGTTATCATTTATTAATATAATAAATAATAATAATAATACAGTAAGTCCCCTGATTCTTCGATATAATATTGTGCTTGATAAGTTCAGGAACATGCGTCCCTGAATATTAATTCAAAGCCGGCTTGCTCTGAAAACAGTAAAACAGAAAGGTAGATACCATAAATATGACCGATCCATAAGCACTTCAAAATGGCCTTCAAGAGAGGCTCAGAAGACTCATGAAATTAATATTGTCTGGAAAACTGCTTATGTGCCTTAGCAGAAGGTATGAGAGGAACTGTACCCACCATCTTTTTATTAAATAAGGCAGCTCTGTGGTTCACTTTAATTGTTGTTATTATTACTTTTATTTTTTTCGTTTTATATTTGCTCAGCAATGCTTTGTTCTATATTCACGTCATCAAATGCACGACCGGAAAAAAAAATGAATGACAAAGAAAAAAAAAAAAAAGAAGAATGACAGAAAAAAGAAAAAAAGGGCAACATACACTCTGCAGCCAACTCGTATCAGATTAATTTCATGCATGCTATAACCAATTCATATCGGTCACGTCATTCACCCCACAATCGATTCGTATCAAATCCATTGCATGCTTACCACTGTCTGATTCACGCCTAGTCGCGTTGGCGGCACACCAGTTCGTATCGGATACATTACACACACCGATTCACATCGGGCCATGTCACTTACTCTGTTCATCCTATTACCCTATCTACCGATTCGTATCGGTTCATGCCTTTCCCTTCAACCCATTTCGATCGGTTCATGTCATTTACTCTTTTCATGTCATCTCCCTGCCTACCGATCCGCCTCGGGGCATGCCCTACCCCACAACCCCACATTCGTATCATATACTTACTACAGTCCGGTTAGAACCTACTTACCGATTCGTATCGGTCACATTGTTTACCTGGTCCACGCTATTCTCCCTATAGGTTATCCTTCCTACCGGTTCGTACCGGTTCATATAATTTCCCACTACAGATTTGCATCGATTCACGTCATTTCCCTACCACCGATTCGCATCCGTTCAGGTCAGTCCCTACTAATTCAAATCGGTTTGTGTAATTTCTCTATTCATCGTTGCCCTACCTAACTGGTTCATGTTATTTCTTCATTATCGGTTTACATCGGTCCATGTTATTTCCTACTACCGATTCGTGTTGGTTCATGCCATTTCCCTACCACAGATTCACATTCGTTCAGGTCAGTCCCTACTACCGATTCAAATCGGTTCGTGTCATTTCTCTGTTCATCGTCACCCTACCTAATGATTCACATCGGTTCATGCCATTTTCATACCACCGATTCGCATCGGTTCATGTTATTTCCTACTACCGATTCACATCGGTTCATGTTATTTCTTACTACTGATTTGCATCGGTTCATGTTATTTCCTACTACCGATTTGCATCGGTTCATGTCAGTTCCTACTACCAGTTCGTTCGGTTCATTTCATCACTCTGTGCACATCATCCTCCTGCCTACCGATTCCATATCGGTCCAGGTTCTACTCCAAAGACAATTACGAAAGTCACGGTGACAATGCATTCCTGCACATTCAATTTCTGCTACCCTCATGTTCGCCTATCAGTAGGTGACTTTTTTGTAATCGCTGCAAACTCGCCTTCAGCTGTACAGACCCTTGCAATCGCTGCAAGCACGTCTTTCACAGCACTACACCTTGCAATCGTGGCAAGCACAAACAGATATACTATATCTTATTCACCATAAACACACCTTCAGTGACAGCCACCTTTTCACAAACGTTGCAAACACAACTAAGCACAACTTCTCACAATCGCTGCGAGCACCCATAAACGTCACTTGCAAATTGCAGCAAGCACGCATACAAACACAACGTCTTGTAATCGCTGGAAGCACGGGTACAAGCATTACGTCACACGTTACGGTAAGCATGCACGTGCATAACTCTTTGCAAACCTCTGCCAGCACGCATCTACGTAAACCCCTCGCAATCGCTGCGAAAACGCACAAACTCAAACTTCTTGCAATTGCTGCAAAGCACGTATTTACATGAACTCTTTGCAATCACTGTGAGTACGCATCAACATAGACTTCTTCGCAGTCGCTACAAGCACGCATAAACAAAACTTCTTGCAATCACTGCAAGCATGTATTTACATTAATTCCTTGCAAATGCTGCAAGCATGCATCAACCTAAATCCCTCGCAATCGCTGCAAGCACGCATAAGCAAAACATATTGCAGTTGCTGCAAGCACGTATTTACATTAACTCTTCACAGTCGCTGCAAACACACATCAACACAAATACCATGCATACCAAACTTCTTGCAATCGCTGCAAGCACCTACTTACATTAACTCCTCGCAATTGCTGTGAGCACGCATCTACGCAATCGCTGCGAGCACACACACACTTGAAATTACTGCAAGCACACATACTTGCAATCGCTGCAAGCAAGTATTTAGATTAACCCCTCGCAATCGCTGAAAGCATGCATCAACTCAAATCCTTCCGATCGCTGCAAGCACGTATACCAAACCTTCTTGCAATTGCTACAAATACGTATTTACATATACTCCTCGTAATCGCTGCAAGCACGCATCTACACAAATCCCTCGCAATCGCTGCGACCACGCCTACTAAACTTCTTGCAATCGCTGCAAACACGTACTTACATTAACTCCTCGCAATCGCTGCAAGCACGCATCTACACAAATCCCTCGCAATCGCTGCGACCACGCCTACTAAACTTCTTGCAATCGCTGCAAACACGTACTTACATTAACTCCTCACAATCACTGCGAGCACGCATCTACACGATCCCTCGCAATTGCTGCGAGCACACACTTGTAATCGCTGCAAGCAACGTATTTACATTAACTCCTCGCAATCACTGTGAGCACGCTCCAACACAAATCCCTCCGATTGCTGCGAGAACATATACTAAACTATACTTAACACACACACTTGCAAACGCTGCAAGCACACATACATGCAATTGTTGCAAATACGTATTTACAATAACTGTTCGTAATCACTGCGAGCACACATCAACACAAATCCCTCACAATCGCTGTGAGCGCGCACACTAAACTTCTTGCAATCGCTGCAAATATGTATCTACATATACTCCTCGCAATCGCTGTGAGCACGCATCTACACAATCCCTCGCAATCGCTGCGAGAACACACACTTGCAATCGCTGCAAGCACACACACACTTGCAATCGCTGCAAGCACACATACTTGCAATCGCTGCAAGCACATATTACATCAACCCCTCGCAATCGCTGCAAGCACACACACTTCCAATCCCTGCAAGCACACACACTTGCAAGCACACATACTTGCAATCGCTGCAAGCACATATTACATCAACCCCTCGCAATCGTTGCGAGCAGGTACACACAAATCCTTACAACAACATTCTCAGCGGCACACAATCACACACCATTTTAGTCGCACTTAATCAGCCACTCCTCTTTAGTGGCAGTCACACACGAGCTACTCATCATTTTCTCTGTCATTTCTCCAGGTCAGTTGAGTTCAGGTCGCATCCTGCATCAGGTTGGACGTTTGCCTAAAAAAAAAAAAAAAAACCCCAACATAGGGTTCGCTTCTTCATCAGAGCTACCCGCATAACAGGGGTGGGACAGTCCGTTCAGTAGAATAAAAGAGATATACATTTTTCACTCATGTCACCCTTACTACAGGTTTCCGGTTGACCAGGCTTAGATCCTTACCAGGACCTCCCTACTAGAGTGTCAGTCAGGTGTAGTCCACGGGCCTCTCTGTCACATTACTGTATTCTGCACTATCATGCTGCTACGACTCCTCTTGACACATGCTCCCCCTTGTTTTGCTTTATAGTCGCAGCCATGTCATGGGCCAGCAGTGCGGACTTCATACCCACCCCTGTGTCACCCTCTGTGGGCTCAGAGAGCGGCAGAGTGCAGTCCCTCAGGGGATGGACCACCCCCAAGCTCACAGCAGAGCTGCGGTACAGGTGTGCTCCCTACCTCTTGCTCTTCAAACTGGAGTGTCATTGACACAGAGTTTTTTTGCCACCACTTTGCCGATCTACGTTCCCTGTTTTGTGCTATTTGCCATTCTTCCACCGTACGGTGAACTGGTGCTCTCATACAGTTACTAAACGCCCCTCAACTTTCTCTCCACCTTCGGTACCAGTCAGAGCTTGCTGGCCCCCGCATAACCTCACCAGGGGACGTTGGTGGGGGGGGGGGGGCGTATCAATCTGCATCCCGCAGTAACCTTAAATATGAACTAGGAGTGGTATTTGGCAATCTACGTGCCCACAGCAGAGCCCTACCGCCCAACCAATTGTCCCAAATCAAGTCGGTCATTCACGCCTTTACCCTTTCACAGGGCGTACTATCCCCTATCAGGGATGTTTAACTTTGCCGTAAGGATTATCCCTCAGGGGCGGTCCTTCATTTCATGCCTCTTAGTCTTCCTCACTTAGGTACAAACCCCGATCAAGTTCTCAGGCTGGACCCAGCAGCAATAACGAATATGACAATGTGGGACGAAATCCTTGCAAACAGGAACAGCATATCTGTGTTTATTCCATTAGCATCAGCTTTATCACCTCAGGTAGTCACGGCTACCGCAGCCTCCACAGGTGTCACTGCAATTTTTGGCTATCACTGGTTCACAGGGCCATAGCCACCAGAAATCCTTCAAGTCCCTGGTTTTAGTCAGTCACCCCCCCCCCCCTTTTGTTAACTCTACCCCATTAGGGCAGCAGCTCACGCTCCGGAGCAACGACAGGTGACACAAGGAATGTCCTATCCTTCATATCGTATTGCCACACGCAGCTGGCTCTTTCTCATAGCACTATCAAGCTATACCCAGCTGGCCTCCTTACAGGACCCTGGAAAGCCATCTGTGTTCACAGCCCACACAATGAGATCCCTCATATGTGACATCCAGAAACATCAGCCCGTAGCCAATGGCAAACACTTACCCATCACCAATGCTATCTTTAGGGACATGTCTAAAATCCTGGCCTGTTCCCATTTGGGGTTCTGCCAATCTAATCATCCAAGCGGCCATCTACTTGGCCTTCTATGGTTTCCTGTGGCATAAGGAATTCATCTTTAGTGGCACTAGCAGCCAGATACTATGCAGACGCCACCTAACTAGCATTCAAGACTATTATGTCCTTCATCTCACGGTCTCCAGAACTCAGCAATCCGGACCCGGGGGTCGACATCAACCTCTTTCAGACTAACAACGCCTGGTGCCCAGTGGCGGTACTCGACCAGCTACTGTCTCACCTGCCCAGTCAATCTGACTCTAGCCCGTCATTGCCTTTTCCAACCAGCCCTCTGAGTGGCAGCCAATTTATCAGGCGCGTTAAGATCCTATGGGTCAACTTAGGCTTTGACCCCGGTTGGTACTCTGGACATTCCTTCTCGGCTGCATCTCAGCATGCAGTACCACACTTAGTGATCAAGGAATTTGCTAGATATATTCCAAATCCTCAGCTGGAGATGGCATAAACATTCACTAAACTTGCTCAATGATCACAGTACCAATAAAGGACTACTTCCCTAAAACTGGATATTTTTGCCCCCTTCACTTGGCATACTGACCAGATGACCAGGGCACACTTCAGGTCTATTTATGTTGTAAGTCTTGTCGTGTGTTTATGTGATCCACATCTATCTTCGGTCAGGGGGCTACGACCATAAATAAGAAGGCCAGTATGGTGGCCTGAACTTATGGGAGGAGCCTGGAGGGTATTTAAGCAGCTCACTCCCCCATGCTCTTGGTCGGTTCCAGTGTGCGATACCTTCCCTCCCATCCCCCCTTTTAAGGCACTTCTCAGCACATTCTTCTCCACAATCTCCATTACTTATATAAGGTATGCCCCCTTGGCTTGGCATACTGCCCAGATGACCAGGGCACACCTCAGGTCTATTTATGTTGTAAGTCTTGTCACGTGTTTATGTGATCCACATCTATCTTCAGTCAGAGGGCTATGACCATAAGTGTGTATATATATATGTGATTCTGCTCTTCTGGGATTAGTCACAGCAGAAGCCGATCAGCAGGTGTCGGCCAATGGATGACCACCAGCACCCGCTGATCGATCCTGTCAGCAGGGATGTGCTGTTTTTTTCCCCCTGCAAAGCAGTGTTAATTTTGACGTCAAATTTCAATTAGTTTTAGTTATAGTCTTTTGACTAAAATGCCATTTTAGTTTTAGTCATATTTTACTCATCTGAATTGTTTTAGTTTTAGTCGTATTTTAGCCGACTAAAATCTCCAGTACATTTTAGTCCACTAAAATCAAATGGGTTTAGTTAAATTTTAATGCATTATTTAAGCATTTCTTTAGATTTTGATAGACTGGGGATGTGTACCACGCTTATGGGTTTTGGTGTTAGACTGCTGCCCTCCAAAGGTTCCCTCCCGTAGGTGGGATATGAGATTGATAAAGGTGGTGCTTGGATGTGGCGCTGTCTGAGTAAAGGGAGATAAATATGTCCATGTTGTCCCGTGGTCATATGTTCTGGTACGGTAGTGTTCCTGATCACCTAATTAAAGTGCATATGTGCCATTCACTTTAAATATCATATCCTTATAGAATGCTTATTTCAAATATTGCTGGTTGCTAAAATATAGACGTATAGTGACAATAATAAAGGTGCAGGTGCATATAAGGTGCTGGTTGTTACTGTGTCAGATGTTAAAAAAACTTAAAAGTTGTATAAAGGTTATTTTAATGTGCATGTGCTAGTGCCGATGTGCTAGTATTTCAAAAATAAAATGAATACATTTCCCAAAGTGTGTAGTTTCTTTGTGTTGGTAATCACGAAATACAGTACTCAAAATCTATATAGACATGTTTTTTTTTAAATATTCATAAAATTCCCGCTGTACCAGATATGAATGGATCTTATAGTCCCTGCAGTTTAGTTAATTATTAAGAATGAGGGTTCCGACATTTAGGTATTTATGCTTGGATTATAGACTACACCAGATAATAAAACAGTTCATATAATAAAACAGTTCATATAATAAAATCTGTGACTTCAAGTGATTATTCAGTGTGATTGATTTCTTCCTGTATAATTTGTGACAAGGGGTATGTGTTCACTCGTGCTCCCCCTTTAGGTTCCCTCCTTACCAGAGGGCACTGCCCCTGCAGGGGCCGCGTGCCTATCTTTGTTAATCCTGAAGGTCTGTTCCTGGGTTTAGGGTTCTCCTCCACTGGTCTTTGGGAATTGCCTTCCAGGATGGGTTCCTCTTCTTATTATGTTGATATTCGCTCCTGTGGGTAAGGGGGCGTCCCGGGGTGTGCTTCCACCGTATTAGGAGATAAAAAACAGAAAGGACTCCATAGTGTAGCGTGAAAAAATGTATCCTTTGTTTTATTCAAATGGATAAGGGATACATTAGTGTTTAAAAATAAAAGCAAAAACGAGGGAAAACAAGGGTGTCCATAAAATGTATATACTATGGTAGGAAGGGTAAATGAGTAAGCTCGGGTAAAAGTTTGTTTCTAGGTCCGGGTTCTGTCACAGAGCCGGTGTTTGAGGGTGTACTTGGATGTGGGAGCTCTGCAGCTCTCCTCGCTGTGCGGCGTGCGTTCCAACTCCCCTCTCACTGAAACCGGATGTGACGTCGGACTTCCTGCTAGGTCACCTGACGCGTTTCGTCATAGACGTTCTCAAAGGTGTACCTAGCTTAGGGGACGGACGTATTTTAACTCTGTGGCCGGAGGCGGGGGGTCCACTACGATCGTGCATCCTATTGGCTGGACGTTATTCCATACTTCTAAGCCCTACCCCATGGGAGAAGTGTATTGTGAGCGGATCGATATACTGTCCTCGGAGCTATTGTGTTAAGGGTTTGCAGAGCTCCCACATCCAAGTACACCCTCAAACACCGGCTCTGTGACAGAACCCGGACCTAGAAACGAACTTTTACCCGAGCTTACTCATTTACCCTTCCTACCATAGTATATACATTTTATGGACACCCTTGTTTTCCCTCGTTTTTGCTTTTATTTTTAAACACTAATGTATCCCTTATCCATTTGAATAAAACAAAGGATACATTTTTTCATGCTACACTATGGAGTCCTTTCTGTTTTTTATCTCCTAATACGGTGGAAGCACACCCCGGGACGCCCCCTTACCCACAGGAGCGAATATCAACATAATAAAGACCAGTGGAGGAGAACCCTAAACCCAGGAACAGACCTTCAGGATTAACAAAGATAGGCACGCGGCCCCTGCAGGGGCAGTGCCCTCTGGTAAGGAGGGAACCTAAAGGGGGAGCACGAGTGAACACATACCCCTTGTCACAAATTATACAGGAAGAAATCAATCACACTGAATAATCACTTGAAGTCACAGATTTTATTATATGAACTGTTTTATTATATGAACTGTTTTATTATCTGGTGTAGTCTATAATCCAAGCATAAATACCTAAATGTTGGAACCCTCGTTCTTAATAATTAACTAAACTGCAGGGACTATAAGATCCATTCATATCTGGTACAGCGGGAATATTATGAATATATTTAAAAAAACATGTCTATATAGATTTTAAGTACTGTATTTCATGATTACCAACACAAAGAAACTACACACTTTGGGAAATTTATTCATTTTATTTTTGGAATACTAGCACATCGGCACTAGCACATGCACATTAAAATAACCTTTATACAACTTTTAAGTTTTTTAACATCTGACACAGTAACAACCAGCACCTTATATGCACCTGCACCTTTATTATTGTCACTATACGTCTATATTTTAGCAACCAGCAATATTTGAAATAAGCATTCTATAAGGATATGATATTTAAAGTGAATGGCACATATGCACTTTAATTAGGTGATCAGGAACACTACCGTACCAGAACATATGACCACGGGACAACAGGGACATATTTATCTCCCTTTACTCAGACAGCGCCACATCCAAGCACCACCTTTATCAATTTCTTTAGAATTGCTAAACTCATTATATACTCCTGGAGTAAAAATCTAATAACATGTTATTTAAGGTATTAAGGTTTGAACATGCACTACAGATGCAGATTTAGCCATTGTGATATATATCATCTTTATAATTAACCACCTCCCACCCGGCCACTGTATATATACGGTCACGTGGGAGCTTCCCCGTTCTGACAGGACGTGTATGTATGTCCTGCAGAACGGGTGCTCGCAGCGCGGCCACACGGCGCACCGCGGCTAGATCCTGTGATCATTATGATCACAGGATCCAGCCGAGCAGAGATCGGGATATGGGCGCAGTGATTGGCCCTCCCGATCATGTGACGGCTGTGTCCAATCACGGCCGTCACAAATTATGGAATTTATTGTACAATAATCTAAAAATGAGGTCCTCATATATTACTCAAATCGTTAAGATTTCTTTAACTATTTCCACCACG
>BLSH010450098.1:551119-577770 GCA_018402905.1 Glandirana rugosa | reverse complement strand
GGGGGGGGGGGGGGGGGAATCTGCAGCTATGTGACAGCTCTCTGCATGATGATGATTTCATGCAGAGAGCTCTCACAGATCCCCCCCCCCCCCCACACAGTGCACCAAGCACCACTGATACCCCTGTCCCCATACACATCAGTGCCCCCATAAAACAGTCCCTAAAACATCTGTATGTCCCCCATCACATCTGTCACCATACACAAAACATCTGTCACAGTCCCCAAAACATCTGTATGTCCCCAAAACATCTGTCACAGTCCCCAAAACATCTGTCTGTCCCCGTCACAGCTGTCACAGTACCCAAAACATGTCTGTCCCCGTCACATGTCACCATACACAAAACATCTGTCTGTTCCCGTCACATCTGTCACAGTCCCCAAGACATCTGTCTGTCCGCCAACACCAAATAAACCCCGATTTGAGTTATTTTTACTAAAGAAATGTAGCAGTATCATTTTTGGTCAAAATTTATGAAGAGAAATTACTTATTTGCAAAATTTTATAACAGAAACGAAGAAAAATGCATTGTTTTTGAAAATTTTCAGTGTTTTTTCATTTATAGCGCAAAAAAATAAAAAACCCAGAGGTGATTAAATACCACCAAAAGAAAGCTCTATTTGTGTGAAAAAAATGATTAAAATTTCATATGAGTACAGTGTCGCATGACCGCACAATTGTCATTCAAACTGCAACAGCGCTGAAAGTGCCCAGTGTTGAAGTGGTTAAAACCAAATTTCAGAAACAACAAAAATATTGCTTTTTGACAAGCAGAACTATCAAAAAAACTGTAAACTGTACTGACTGTAATGCCATTGTACATATTACCTGAATATATTACTAACATTAAATATCAAGAAAAAGAACAATACAAGCCTTTTTATTATTTTTCCCCCTTTAGCAGCTTAGTAGATGCCCCCTACACATTCTTATGTGGTAGTGCAGTGTTAATTTTGATGTCAAATTTCAATTTAGTTTTAGTCATAGTCTTTTGACTAAAATTCCATTTTAATTTTAGTCGTGTTTTAGTCATCTAAATTGTTTTAGTTTTAGTCATATTTTAGTCAACTGAAATAGTATTTAATCGACAAAAATATTTTAGACGACAAAATTGACACTGCTGCAAAGCAGGGAGTTAAAACCAGTACATTCTTTAGTGGAAGCAACACACTGTACACACATAAACACTGGCTAGGCACACAGTTAACCCTTTGACCGTCCTAGATGTTAACCCTTTCCCAGCCAGTGTCATTAGTACAGTGACAGTGTATATTTTTAGCACTGATTACTGTATTAGTGTCACTGGTTCCCGCAAAGTGTCAGTGTCATATTGTCTGCCGCAATATTGCAGTCCCGCTATAAGTCACTGAACGCCGCCATTACTAGTATAAAAATAAAAAAAAAAATAAAAATTCCAGTATATATGCAATAGTTTGTAGATGCTATAACTTTTGTGCAAACAAATGATTTTTAACATTTACAACTGCCTAGTACTTTTACTGAATCAGTGTGGCAGTGTAGCACGAATCGCCATATATAAACGGCGATTCGCGCAGCCGCAGCTAGCGGGTGGGCACGCGCCACCGCTGGCGTGCTCTCATGCCTGCCACACGCTGCATAAGTGTGGCTTCGGGTTGGGTGGACTCGATGTCCGCCGGCGACCCGCGATCGCCTAATACAGAGGGAGAACGGGGAACCGCCAATGTAAACATGGCGGTTCCCCGTTCTGACAGGCGACATTACAGTGATCTACTGTCAGCGGGATCAGTTAGATCTGTCATGCCCTTGCCAGCCCTGCCCCCACACAGTTAGAACACAGTGAGGGAACACATTTAACACCGTGATCGCCCCCTTAGTGTTAACCCCTTACCTGCCTGTGACATTTACACAGTAATCAGTGACTATTTTTAGATCTGATCACTGTATAAATGTCAATGGTCCCAAAAAAGTGTCAAAAGTGTCCAATCTGTCCGCCTCAATATCGCAGTCCCGATAAAAATCACAAATCACAGATACCACCAAAATAATAATAAAAGCGCCATAAATCCATTCTCATAATTTGTAAACGCGATAACTTTTGCGCAAACGAATCAATAAATGCTTATTGCAATTTTATTTACCAAAAATATGTAGAAGAATACATTTTGGCCTAAACTGATGAATAACTTTGTTGTTTTATATTTTTTTTTTGGATATGTTTTATAGTAAAAAGTAAAAAATATAGTTATATATATATTTTTTCAAAATTGTCATTCGTTTATAACGCAAACAATAAAAACCACAGAGGCGATCAAATACCACCAAAAGAAAGCTCTATTTGTGGGAAAAAGAGGACAGAAAGAAATTTTGTTTGGGTGCAACGTCGCACGACCGCGCAGTTGTCAGTTAAAGCGACGCAGTGGCGAATCGCAAAAAGTGCTCTGGTCAGGAAGGGGATAAATCCTTCCGGGCCTGAAGTGGTTAATGGATAGGTTTTATAGCAGAATGTAAAAAATATTGTTTTTTTTTTCCCAAAATTGCCTATTTTTTTTTTTTTTTTTGTTTATAGCACAAAAAATAAAAAACTCAGTGGTTATCAAATACCACATAAAGAAAGCTCTATTTGTGGAGGAATGATACAAATTTCATTCATGTACAGCTTTGCATGATCGCGCAATTGTCAGTTAAATTAGCGTAGCAAACAATGGCCTGGTCATGAAGGAGAGGGTAAATCTTCCAGAGGTCAAGTGGTTAATTGCAGCAGAGAAACATCAGGTTCCCTACTTGACTAAACCGGGCTTTGCTGTGTAAATCTCAGGACTGCATGGACAGAAACAAAACTATTTTGGCAGATAAAACAGCTCCCATGTAGGTATTTCAACTGTGTACAGTATTTAGTTATTTGTCTGGAGTTCGGCATTAAAATAGGATATGCAAAAAAAACACTACGGGACAATATATCCAAACTATATGGCTCAAAATAGAATATAAAAAAGTGTTAAAGTCCTGATCATTGGGGTGAGGTTGTCCAAACTATTTCTGAGGTAGCCCAGCTTCCTATCCCTTCTACCCCGCTGGTGTGCCTGTTGGGGGCAATAGACGAGGAGATGTACCCTAAGGGTATTTATCACATGGTTACCAGATTATTGTATTTAGCTAGGAAGCTGGTAGCAAGATTATGGATGTCTCATGCAGTACCTACTAAAGGCCAATGGATACAGCATGTCAACACCACCCTCCTCAGTGAGCAACTGGCCTACCATCACCGCAATGCAGCCAGGAAATTTGACCTTATCTGGCAGAATTGGCTGGATAATACTCTTGTGGCCCCAGCACAGTTGGTGAAAGACAGACTATTGTTATTGTAAGCCCCATATGAGTTCACGTTAGTGGCTACCTGAGGTTGGGGCACCCTCCCTTTAATATATATATATATACGTTGCAATGCTGTATCTTGGCCTAGGCCAACAAGGCCCAGGCCTAGGGCGGCACTTTGCAGGGGGGCAGCACGAAAAGAGTCCCCGATGGCTTGCACTACACTTTTAGTCTTATTGGGTGGACTGGGCCGAGAGACAAACTGGTCTAGCACCCCCATAAAGCGGCTGCACTTGCTGCCGGTATGACAATACCAGCAGGCCCCCATCAGAGGGGGACAGCCCATACATATGTAGGGGACCCGGGCATCCCAAGGGGCCCAGGTGGCGGGCACCAACCAACGAGTTGTTGTGCTGCCCCATAGCCAAACAGGAAATGTGAGGAAATCTCTTAAGGAAATCCATTCCAATCCCCACAAGGCCCTCAGAACTAGTGTCCACACTAGGAAATTTCAGGGCAGGTCTTAAACAGGAAGGGGTGTGGCCTTGACAGGAAAGGGTGGCTCATATTTAAATTAGGGTGGTACATGAGTTTAGTCAGGCCTAGGGCAGCACAAAACCTAAATACAATGCTGATACGTTGAGGAATGAGCTAGCCTAACATGCCCACTTATAAACCTAGGTAGATTCTCTGGCTCACTTACCTGAAGACTTCTCAGTGGTTAGCTCCAAAAAGCAAGGGAAAAGGAAAGGAAAATACATGTATTTGCTGTAATGTTTTTGTTCTCTTTTTTTTTTTTTTTTTTATATGCCACCATCCTTGACATGTACTTAATTGACTGTATTAATACAATGCATGTTATTTTCTATTACTGAAAGTTTGACTCTGCAACGTGGTACACGCCAATATGACCAATGTACTATTGTATTCTTGTCTGACGGCAATACATTTTTTACATTTATATTAAATAATAAATAAATAATTATATTAAATAAATAAAATTGTTTTGATTCAAAAAAAAAAAAAGTCCTGATCATAAGAGCTTTCAATGGGAATAAGGAATGAGAGAAACGTCAGTTGCGTGGGACCACAAAATTGGTTGCTAAATTCCATAGATGAGAATGGAACAGGTTGATTAAGAAACAATCAACACAACCAATTTATCTGATTTATTGTAAAGATTGTGTGATGTTCCCGCAACAAACGATTGGACATACAACATTCATTTTTGCCCAAGGTCTCATACGCTAAACCACATTATCTGTCGATGATGGCATGTGATTAAATGCGTCATAAGTAAAAGGTTATATATGAAAAAGCGGAAGGCTCATTTAGTCTCAGCAGTTATATGTGGCTAATACATTTGTGTTAATTGGCTTTGATAAGAGAGATGCCTTCATATTTGTCTGAAAAGAAAAAACGCTGTTAGGAAACCTGGTTTGTGAGCATGCGATCACTAATGTCAAACTGTCAATGTCAGATACGAAAGTATGCTTTTGTTTACTTGCAATGTCTGTTTGCAGTGTGTGACAAGTACTTCCACTTTACAGGGTAAATTACCTAAATTACCTAATTTGCATATGTGTATATAGTGGTTCTACCCGACTATGATTAATGATAACTGATCTATGGTTTGATGATGTCTTTTGTGCAACCGCAATTTAATTAAATCTGATGACAAGGTAATATGAGTCCAAATGTTAGCAAACTTTTATTTTTCAAACGTATGAACATTACCACATCCATCATTCTCACTGTTTATGGCTAGCTTGAGAGACAGTATTAAAGTGGTCTGCTGGAGACTGCAGGCATAAAAGCTAAAGATTTCTATTGCTCCTTGCACATATTGTAAGTGTATGAACCGGCATTGATTTTTTTTACTGTTTCAGGGGCAACCTGTATGTATCTCTAGACAGAGTGAGAAAAGAAGAGAACTGGCTGTATTGAAGATTTTAGACAATGCATTTGTTGGAATAGAATTGGGAACAAAAAAAAAAAATCCCTGGAATTCATAAAGACAGGCGTAGGCAGATATTGCAAATGTGTCTCTCATGCATTCGAATAGTACTGAAGAATGCGCCAAATTCATATACCAGTCTAGTACTTGAAATTGGCTCATGATGTGTCAAAATCTGTCTAATGCCTCGTACACACGGTTCGACGGTCGTATACATCAGGAAGTACGAACGACTGTTGTATGCGAAATCGATCGTTAGTACGCGCGATTAGAACTGCCGACGTACGACGGTCGTACAACAGGAGTTGTATGAGCAAACTAGAAAACTTGGTAGTACCAAAAAGCGGTCATACGACCGTTGTATCGTGTGTACAGAGAAGTTGGTCCAACAAGTTGTATTGTTCAAAACACGCATGCTCAGAAGTCAGGAACGGCCAGACACTAATTACATGCACCTGAACATGTTCATAACACGGCACTACATTCAGCTTGGTCCTACGATCGTGTAGTGCATGTCAGTATGCAAGATACAACAGCCAACACGCGAACCGCGTGTACGAGGCTTAAGACTGTTTTCTCTGTACGCCAAAAGAGAATTGGTCTTAATTAGCTCCATTTTTACATTTGTCGCAATCAATGAGGCACAATGTAAAAGTGTCGTATTTTAGAACTTTCTGAATCTGGTGCATGAGTCGCTGCCATAACCAAAAGTGTCTCAAATGCTTTATGAATTTTCACAATACATTAACAAGAGGGAATAATGACAGGAAGGTGGCACATCAACGTTATTGAATTCCCCTAATGTGTTGAGCTACATTTATTTTTCAGCATGGTAAGGCCAGCACATACGGTACCTTGAAAAAGTATTAATACCGCTTGGAATTTTCTACATTTTGTTATGTTACAACCAAAAAATGTAAATGTATTTTATTGGGTTTTTATGTGATAGACCAGGGGTCTCCAAACTTTCTAAACAAAGGGCCAGTTTACAGTCCTTCAGACTAAAGGGGGGCCAGACTCTGGCCATTAGGATTTGGTAGAAATTGTGCCCCATGGTTAGTGTCATTGGGAAGAATTGTGCCCCATCATTGGTGTCATTGGGAGGAATTGTGCCCCATCATTGAGGTTTTTGGGAAGAATTGTGCCTCATCATTTGTGTCATAGGGCCCCATTGTTGGGGTCATTGGGGAGGAACTGTGCTCCATCATTGATGTCATTGGTAGGAATTGCGCCCCCAACGATGGTGTCTTGGGGGGAACTGTACCCTTCATTGATGTCAGTAAATAAAATAGTGCCCCAAGGGCCGGATAAAAGCAAGCAAAGGGCTGCATCTGGCCCCCGGGCCACAGTTTGGAGACCACTGTGATAGACCAACACAAAGTGACACATAATTGTGAAGTGGAAGGAAAATGATAAATGGTTATCAAAAATTTTTACAAATAAATATGTGAAAAGTGTGGCGTGCATTTGTATTCGGCCCCCCTGAGTCAATACTTTGTGGAACCACTTTACAATGCAATTACATTTGCAAGTCTATTTGGGGATGTCTCTACCAGCTTTGCACATCTAGAGAGTTACATTTTTGCCCATTCTTCTTTGCAAAATAGCTTAAGCTCTGTCAGATTGGATGGAGACCATCTGTGAACAACAATTTTCAAGTCTTGCCTCAGATTCTCAATTGGATTTAGATCTGGACTATGACTGGGCCATTCCAAATCATGAATATGCTTTGATCTAAACCATTCCATTGTAGCTCTGGCTGTGTGTTTATGGTCATTGTCGTGCTGTAAGGTGAATCTCCACCCCAGTCTCAAGTCTTTTGCAGACTTTAACAGGTTTTCTTCTAAGATTGCCCTGTATTTGGCTCCATCCATCTTCCCATCAACTCAGACCAGCTTCCCTGTCTCTGCTGAAGAAAAGCATCCCCACAACATGATGCTGCCACCACCATGTTTCACGGTGGGGATGGTGTGTTCAGGGTGATGTGCAGTGTTAGTTTTCTGCCACACATAGCGTTTTGGTTTTAGGCCAAAAAGTTAAATTTGGTCTCATCTGACCAGAGCACCTTCTTCCACGTGTTTGCTGTGTGCCCCTCATGGCTTCTCGAAAACTGCAAATGGGACTTCTTATGACTTTCTTTGAACAATGGCTTTCTTTGAACAATGGCTTTCTTCTTGCCACTCTTCTATAAAGGCCAGATTTGTGGAGTGCACGACTAATAAGTTCTCCTGTGGACAGATTCTCCCACCTGAGCTGTGGATCTCTGCAGCTCCTCCAGAGTTACCATGGGCCTCTTGGCTACTTCTTGGATTAATGCTCTCCTTGCCTGTCAGTTTAGGTGGACAACCATGTCTTGGTAGGTTTGCAGTCGTGCCATACTCTTTCGATTTTCAGATGATGGATTGAACAGTGCTCTGTGAGATGTTCAAAGCGTGGGATATTTTTGTTATAATCTAACCCTGCTTTACACTTCTCCGCAACTTTATCCCTGACCTGTCTGGTGTATTTCTTGACTTTTATGATGCTGTTTGTTCACTAAGGTTCTCTAAGAAACCTCTGAGGGCTTCACAGAAAAGCTGTATTTATACTGAGATTGAATTACCCACAGGTGGGCTCTATTTACTAATTTGGTGACTTCTGAAGGCAATTGGTTCCACTAGATTTTAGTTAGGGGTATCAGAGTAAAGGGGGCTGAATACAAATGCACGCCACACTTTTCAGATATTAATTGGTAAACAATTTGGAAAACCATTTAGCATTTTCCTTCCACTTCACAATTATGTGCCATTTTGTGTTAGTCTATCACATAAAATCCCAGTAAAATACATTTACGTTTTTGGTTGTGACATGACAAAATGGGTATGAACATTTTTTCAAGGCACTGTAAATAAGAGATTAGGTTAAGATTAGGGTTAAGGGTTAAAGATTGATTTTTAAGGGTTACTTTTCATGTATTGGCAAAGGATTAAGGTTAAGGAGATGTTAAGTGACATAGGTTAATTTCGAATGTTGGAATAAGTATGAGGGATTAGATGAGAGGTGGTTAAAAGTGTAACTAAACAATCATTTACAAAGAATAATATATTGTTCATTTACATTCATTTGGTTTATAAATATAATTTTTAAATATTGTTTCTTCCTTTATCAAAACTTATATTCATTTTTTGATAGAGCACTTTCTATTTAAGAATGACAACATTGCTTTGTTGGGTTTCCCTGCAAGGATTGCTTTGTTGCCCTACTTGCCATGCCTTCGTTCTGCACTATGAGTATGTCCTATGTAGTGAGCACTGGCATGTACTGTACACACTTCAGCTTTAACTTCAGTAAGGTGCAGCTCAGGCAGCACCGACTATGGCTTTGTTGATGAACAGCAGTTCCTGTACAGCACTGAAGGAAGATCATAAGAGGAGGCAGGGCCAGTGCAAGGATTTTTTGTGTACATAGTCAAAGGTGTATATCCTTATATGTTAAACATTTTGGTTTAATTTTTATTTATTTTACATAACTTTTATTGCTATCAGATAGGGCAGCGCAGTGGTGTAGTGGATAGCACTTTCACCTGGCAGCAAAAGGGTTGCTGGTTGGAATCCCAACCACGACACTCCCTGCCTGGAGTTTGCATGTTCTCCCTGTGCCTGCATGGATTTCCTCCGAGTACTCCAATTTCCTCCCACACTCCAAAGACATGCTTGTAGGTTAATTGGCCCCTATCTAAATTGGCCCTAGTATGTATATCTATAAATGTGAGTTAGGGACCTTAGATTGTAAGCTCCTTGAGGGCAGGGACTGATGTGAATGTACAATGTATATGTAAAGCACTGTGTAAATTGACGGCGCTATATAAGTACCTGAAATAAATAAATAAGTAAATAAATAGGGGACCAATAGCCCCCTATGTGATAGTATATAGGTGACCGGTTCTCTTTATGGAGACACCCGGAGTCTATTAGACCCTGTATGTCTCCTCTCTAATCCACTGCAGACCATGTTCCATCAGCTGCTTCTCCCAGCACTGATCTCTGAGAATGACAGCTCCAGTCCAGGAAGTGACATCATAAACGTCACCTCACAGTCTGTGTACAGGAGGGAGGCTGAGCAGGCAGAGGTCCACCGAGCTCCCACCGCCCTTCCCAGCGACACCCACCATGACAGCACCAGGCTCGCAGGTAGGACAGTGGAGCCCGGTGACCATGGCGAGGGGGAAGGCGGCACATCGCAGCGGTGGTGGAAGTCATAGGCCACTTCACGACCACTTGTATCACTTCCATATAAAAGCCGACAGTCGGCTTTACTACACACCCTATAGCGTCCAGGAGTGTGTAAAAAAACACATCTGAAGCACTGTAAAAATTCAAATCCCCAGCTAATGGCTGGGGATTTGGATTTTACCGCCCCCTTTTCCTGGTGCCCTTAGGCGGCCGCTTAAGCCACCTTATGGTAGTGCTAGCCCTGAAAGGAAGTACCAAAATAATGCCTACACATTTCATAATGCTAATGCAAGGTCTCTTTGGAAATGTAGGCAAAGGAAGACATTGCACGTAACCACCATAATATATATACTGCTCCAGCCCCAGACTAGAATATCAGAGATGCCATCCTCAACATTTTTGGGGCAATAAAACCCAAAGCATAGAAAAGAGGATTTTGGCGCTTGTTTACCAAAGCAAAAACCGACGAGATGAGCATCACTCTGGCAATCTTTACTCATACAATGATATTGAAACAAGAGTTTATTTATACTATGTATTAGGGTCAACCAGTGAAAAAAGTGAAAAAATCAGAGAATAGTCTTTATTTGTTTAGATCAATGAAGTCCTTGCTATTGATTACTAAAATGTAGTCAGCCTGCACATACAGTAATAAATATGTGATTCTTTTACTTTTTTTGTAACTGCTAAGTGTTCAGCAAGGGTTGAAATACCTTGTGCTAGCAGGACGTAGGAGAGTCAAGCAGCAGCAGCACACCGCTCCAGTCAGCAGCGATATATATTTCAATAATTTTAAGTTAGTCACTAAAAGGTATCACTTTGACAATACTTTTTTCCTCCCTACCTATGTATTTGACAACCAGAGAAATTAGAAGAAAAAAAGGGGTAGCCATGCATTGCTTTTATGTGCTGAAGTTATATTAGCTGTGTGCCAGCAATTGGTTAGCACTTCCACCTGGCAGCACTAGGGTCATTGGTTTGAATTCCAACCATGACACTACCTACCTGGGGTTTGCATGTTCTCCGTGTGCCTACATGGGTTTCCTCCCACTCTCTAAAGACATGCTGGTAGGTTAATTGGCCCCTGTCTAAATTGGCCCTAGTATGTGTATGTACAGTATGAATGTGAGTTTTGGACCTAGAATGTATGCTCCTTGAGGGTAGGGACTGATGCGAATGTACAATATATATATGTAAAGTGCTGCATAAATTAGCAGTGCTATATATTGTAAGTGCCTGTATTAAATAAATGTAAGCTTCTTTGCAGAAAATTAACCTTTAAGATTATAGTATTTCCTGTTCTTCACAGATACACCAAGATGAAGACAGCAACCAACATTTACATCTTCAATCTTGCCTTGGCCGATGCACTGGCAACCAGCACTTTACCTTTTCAAAGTGCCAAGTATCTCATGGAGACCTGGCCATTTGGAGAAATCCTCTGCAAAGTCGTATTGTCTATAGACTACTACAACATGTTCACCAGTATTTTCACCCTGACCATGATGAGTGTGGATCGTTATGTAGCCGTGTGCCATCCTGTGCGAGCATTGGACTTTAGAACCCCCTCAAAAGCTAAATCTATAAATGTCTGCATATGGCTTCTGTCATCAGTTATTGGAGTGCCAATCATGGTTATGGCAGTCACCAAAACAAATAAAGGTAATTGGGAGCTTTAGTGTTGTCTGTTCATGGTATGTTAAGGAATACCTAATAATGGCTTAAACTATGCTCAAATTGTAGTGCAAAGACTTAGAGATGACTATAGATAGCTATAGTAGACCTAGATGCCTACACACTTTTTCTTTGTTAGAGTGATAGAATCACTTTAAGGTAATAGTTTCGGATCCTTAAATATCATGGGAATTCCAAAACATGAACTTGAATGTATGTATTTTTTCAAGGTACGTGACTTTGTAACCATGTAGTATACAGTATATGAATGGTCCATACACTGAAAAGAAAATAGTTAACATTACCTTCAACTTATTGGCCATAGCACCGATCAGATCTCAGCTTCCTCCATTTGCATTTGCATATAGTCTCATTTAAAAATAGCATTAGACAATCAGTACCACAGTAGAAAAATCATGATTTTAATTTCTAATTAACTATTGCAATTTCGACTATTTATGAGGCAAAACGTGTTTCTTTTTGGATGACCTTCATGTGATATACAGTACAATTCTATATAGAAAAAGGCATTTGCTGATTGCACCAATATTTTTTGGCATTGGTGTGTGCTTGACACCAATATAGGACCATTCTGTATTTTTTTTATGCAACAGCCACAATTCATAAGCCAATTATTTGTACTAATGTGTGGATATTACTATTCATTGGTATTGTGTACCAAAAAGCAGTCCATTTTTTTTACACCTTCTGTACAAAAATACTGCTATATGCTTATTGAACTCATTTTTGCAGTCATATGCAGATAAAGGATGTGTGTGTCAAATTGTGTCAATGTACTGTATGTAACATGTAAGTACAAACAAGTGCAAAGACTTCATAGGGAATATCAGATGTATGTAAAAGCATATGCAAAATTATGCATTAAAATGTTTAATTAGAAATATAAATGTATCATTTGCATCCTCTGATAAAAACATTTTATGTGTCAGAAAGGGCATGTGTACACATAAGCCCTTGTCTTGAACCTGTACTTTGCCAATGCAGGTTCACTTTATCCTCCCAAGCAGCATATTTTTTTTCTTTACTTTCATTACTCCGCCGCTTTGTTAAGATACTGACAGCAAAAAAAAAAAAGCCTGTGCTTACACAGGGCTATGGAGTCCCTCCGTGACAGCACTAATTGGGCCAGCACTGTCACGTAGAGTGAGTTAGAAGGTACTTCCTTTGGCTTCCAGCGCTGAACATGCAGTGGGAAAGCAAAGGAAAAATAAGTATAAATATAAGTTGTCAACTAGTAGATGGGAAAAGCAAACCTGCTGCTCTACCCTAACTGGGTAAAGCACAGTATTGCTGTAAAGTACAACCAAAGTTATATGTGAGTTCCACCCAAATGTTACCCCGATAAAATTTATTTTTGAAAGTGATTACTTAAAACGGCCCCTTCTTAGGTGTCTTTTTATGGTACTTTGTCTGCACAAGTGTCCATGATAGAAGTGGATCGGCATTCATTTCTATTGTGAGTACTTGTGTTGGCACAATGGTGCAAAGATGTTGACATTGCTAGGCATTGCTAGACATTGCTTAGCAGCAGGTGTCGGAAGAAGGAATGTTTTATGTAATTTCAATTACAAATTTTATGTATAGTGAAAACACTTACACTTGATGAACGTGAAATTAAACAAAACAAATTAGAGCTGCCGTCAATAGGACTTCTATTTGTCCGTTACTTTGAATAAAGTTCCTTTAAGGCGAGGATGGCGCTACCATATTTGGAGCTTGTTTTGTTTTTTGTATATGTAATAACAGAGGGTAAATCACTTACTAACAAGTTCCTATCTCCTCTACTTCTACAGCTGGTACAATCACCTGCATGCTTCAATTTCCTCGCCCCGATTGGTACTGGGATACCGTTACCAAAATCTGTGTCTTCATCTTTGCTTTTGTGATTCCAGTCATGGTAATTACAGTATGCTATGGGTTAATGATCCTTCGCCTTCGTAGTGTACGCCTGCTGTCTGGATCAAGAGAGAAAGACCGCAACCTGCGCCGCATAACGCGTATGGTTCTAGTAGTGGTGGCTGCCTTCATCATCTGTTGGACACCCATCCATATCTTCGTTATTGTGTGGACCATGGTGGATATTGACAAGAGGAATCCCTACGTTGTGGCGAGCTGGCATTTCTGCATTGCCCTGGGATACACCAATAGCAGCCTAAATCCAGTGCTTTATGCCTTCTTAGATGAAAATTTCAAGAGATGTTTCCGAGAGTTCTGCCTACCCTTTCGTTCACATGGTGAACAGAGTAGTTTCAGCAGAGCCCGTAACACTACCCGGGACCAAGTATCCACTTGTGCCCAGTCACATGCTCCAGACAAGCCGGTATGACTAGACATGGATGGCCGAAGGAGAGGATCCCGAGGCCGTCGAGGAGAAGATCTGAACTCAGAAGTCACTCAGGTTACCAGTACCACCGAATTTTAGCAGTAGGTACATTGGGCCTAGCTTTATATGCTGTTCCAGAATACAAAGGCATTGTGACACTTTCCTATGATTACTTCTGTGTTCTGGATGTCTTCAAATTCCTACAGTGTTTTCCTACAGAGCAGACAATCAGACTCGTTCTATTGGTAACGAGTTTATAAGTGATATTGCTACCTAAATATCTTCCAAATTTGATTTTTGACTATACTTTTAGCTGTGAACAAATGTCCAATCATTGAAAGCTTTGACAGTTAAAGCAAATCCAGTGCATGGACGACAACATTTTCCTCCTGATCTCAGTTTTGCCATCTCTGCTTTGCCTTGAGCCAATGTACGCTATATCCTCAAAAGAGTTTGTTCTTTGCAAATCTTCAAGCCTTGTGCAGAATGAAGACATTTTTCAGGTGTTGTTTGATTGTCTTTGATGTCTATCAGATCTTGCTGCACAAGACCTGGTATGGCCAGTACAGGACAAAACATCTACTCAAACAGAAGAAACGTACCTGAACTTACCATCAAAAAATAGTCAGCTTCTTGAAATGTATGTTTAAGGATTTTATCTGGGCAAGGGCCAAACACCATTGAAAGGTCTGAATCAATCTGATTTTTTTTCAGAAAGGAAGCAATAAACAACTTGCACAAAGAACTTGAATTCTCTTATGAGAAATGCATTTGAATACAGAAGAGTCTTCTTAGTCCTCTGACTTTATACATTATTGCCAGCTAAAGTATATAAATAAAATAGCAGTAAATTTGGTAGATTTCACAAACGGAGCATAGAATCCCATTATATCATGATATATATTTTTATCTTTCTATAACAAAAGAAGTATTAGAAAGATACACATCACAAAATGACAATGGAACAAGACATTAATTATTATAATTATTATTAATTAGTTATTACTAAGGTCTGTTACCTAGTAATTTGTATTGTGTCCCTTAAAGGGATATTTGGAGCCCAGACAGAGTTTGAATTTATGTACATAAGGTGTAAATCATGTCAAGGTCTGTTAAAAGAAGTTACATTGATATTGCTGTGTAATATTCCCAAATACGTATATATATAGAGAGAGAGAAAAAAAAAAGAAGACGAGAAAGAATTAAAATTGATAAAGATGTACATATTTCTACTTACTTGCCTATGTACAAAACGTGTATATACATTAATTATGAATATTTTATAATAATTATATATGAATATTATATTATACTGCCAAAACTGTCTGAAAAATCTCCGCTCAAAATATTTTTGCTCCCTCCTCCATCTTTAAAAAATTGCCAGGAAATATATTTTGAAACAGCAGTATTGTTAGGCTTTTGGTGCCCATTTTGTTCATGCACAATGTAGAAACAGAAGTGTATTCCAGTTGAATGCCATCCTCACAAATTTTGACAGTCATTACCGGTGCTTGAATACCAAGTACTACAGCATACTGGAAATCTTTAAGTAACATTACACATTCAGTAGCCTTTACAAGCAACTTCTTGTAGATGCAAAGTACTAAGAAGCCAAAATGGTAGATATTATTCCCTGATAGACCCTTACTGCTCAAACGTGAATGGGAAATCTTCACCAACCTTGAGCACAGCTATGTGTTTCCCACTCATATTTTGTTGTTCTTTAGGGGGAACCTGCCTCTTTTCTACAGACCTGTCAAATAGGCAAACTCCGTTCTTAAAGTGTTACTAAACCCACAACAGTAAAATAAGTCTGTATATGCAGTAAAGCATGCTTGTTATACTCACTGTGGAACTTAAGGGGTTAATGCTCTGCACTGCGTAAAAAGGCTGTTTGATCTTGTATGCACAGATCCTCCTCTTCTTCCACTGACTCCAAAACATATCCGGATAAGACAGAGTTACTGGAGTCAGGCTGCACATGTTCAGTTTGGTGTTTATTGCTAGAGATATTTTTTTTTGGGAGAATGCATGTGATCAGCACTGTCCAGACAGAGGGTTGGGGTCCTGCATATTGATAGGACAGCCAGTGCAGTATGAAAACTCCTCCTACAAGCTTTAACCAGACACTGATAGAAGTCATGAGACTGCTATATACTGCTGATGAGAAAAGGTATTTAGCAGTTTATATTTACTAAAATAATTGCATGTTCATGTTCTGTGTACTGTGGGAGACCAGATATAGTGAATGCAGGGTCATGGGTTTAGTAACACTTTAATTCAAAGCGGTCACTCTTTGTCAGATCACATACTCATTCTGGGTTCAGCTTTACTACCTTGGAATTATTATGTAGGCGAGAAGTTAGAGCGGCTATTTGAACTGTAGACTGCAGCATACTTCTGTTCACATGGGAGCTGAACTTGCTTCCTTTTTTAAGGGTCATGCTCCAGAATTATCATCCTGATTTCACTCCCATGTGTGTCATTGACACAGAAGAAGCAGGTGCATGTTAGATGATCTGACATCTGGAGAGCACATGCGTATTCAAGGTCAATGACCCACCAAGTAGAAAAGCAAAAATAGAGATACAGCTTTGTATCATTCACCTATAAAGAAAAAAAAAATGGCATCTCAAACTATTTAAAAAAAAAAAAGGCAAAGGGCAAATGAATAGTTACCAGTATTGCTTGTGAATCCCATGCAGCTGAAATTTTCCCAATACTGATTTACTATGCCTTTCTGTGCACGCTATGTGTAGGACACCATTTTGTTAGACACAGAGCTTTGCTTCCATTACTCCAGCAAGATATCATCACATCTCACTCTAAAGCCCCGTACACACGGTGCAACAGTTGTACAACCAAATGTCCAACTTTGGACCAAGTTGGATGTTGGCTGTTGTAAATCTCCCGAGACTAGCAGTCAGAGGTAGCAGTGCCTAGTGCTCATACTGCCAATTTACAGTGATGAGGTTGTAAGCGTAGAAGTGCCTAGGCACACTCAGATACAAGGAAGTACATAGCTATTTTTATTAGGAATTCAAGGCAAAATATATTTTTTGGGTACTGCTTAGGTACAACTAACATAATTTCTAAATGCTCCTTATTACATAGCTATTATTCACTTTTCAAGTTCAGGTCCATTGTAAATAAGTAATCGAAGGCAATTCCCATATTTCTATCCTGACATCGCTAAAACATTTACTATATCAGATGAAAAATCTTTATCTGTGCTCATTGTAACTGGTGACAGATGCTAGCTGTTGAGACGGCAATGGCACTGCTACTGATAATGGGCCCCCTGCAGTTTTTCTGGGCTTGGAAAGTTAGATAGCTGCAAAAGGACAATAAGTGGATTTTTCCTTTACTGTTTATTTCACTGAAATTCTCCCATTCTGCCACACATATATCCACCTACTTCACGAGTCTGGCTGAAGTTTGCGTGCCATTTTAGTACCAGCACTGCCTCCTGCATGACATTCTCAGGGTTAGGTATATTATTAGGTGCCCTTTGTTCCGCTCTTATCACATTTGCTCTCCAACAAAACTGAGTATGTGTGTATTTATTTATGTAGGAATCCGTACTTGTCTGACTCTAACCTTATATTGCACTGCTTGCCTTCCTTTTCCTCCTACCCTCTGACCATACTAAGGTTGTAGATGTACATTCAAACATCTGTTTTTGCATGCAAGTTCAGTAGCTATATTTTTATTGATTCTACTCTACAGGCTACTATTACCACAAGACACTCTATGCTAGTGCAGAGGGTGGTAGGAATAAAGGAGGGCATCAACAAGTCACAATCTGTGATAATTTTTTCCTTTGTTTTGTACGCCTTTTCTAGCAACCTCTTGATATTTGTGGCCAGGGCCCGGTGCTACCACTAGGCAAACTAGGCAGCCGCCTAGAGCGCACTGCTTCCTAGGGGCACCTGGCCCCTGGTTTCCCTTCGTGTCTGCATGCTCCGCAGGCTGCAGTATGTAAATTACTCAGTGTCAGGCAGCTGCTCCGTCCGACGGGTAGCGTAATTAGAGGCACAGCACTGGAGCCAGCGCTAGAGGAAGCAGAGCCAATACTTCCTGTATAGCGCTGTCTGCTGTCATGTGGGCAAGGCAAAGGGGGTGGGGTCAGGGGTGGAGCCAATGAGGCAGTAAAATAAAGTTTTGCTTAGGGTGTCAAAAATCTTTGCACCAGCCCTGTTTGTGGCTAAATCCAGCAGTAAAACTGTAGGGAGAAGGATGTGCTAGAGTTCTAGCATCAGATGCCATGCTCGACCTTTGCAAAGAGGCTATTATGTCCACACAGAAAACAAGTGACCTTCATGTTAGGACCTGACACAGGACATGCTTTTTTACTCAGGCTGTGGCTGAAGATCAATTTTAAGACTTGTCATACCTTTCGCTTTGATGCACCGTTAAGGTATTTATCTGATTTATATGGAAAGTTCAGTTAGTCTAAGGCGTCATGGACACAGGACGTTTTTGGACATTTTTACAGCTTTTTACAGCTGTTGTTTTTAGCTTAAGGCTGGATTCACACCTGTCCGGTGCGAATTCCATCCTGTTTGCTGCCAGAAAGGGGCGGAGCCACCGTTCGGCAGCTCCTGTCCGTTCCCACAGCGCAGCAGCTGCGGGAAGAGAGATGGGGAGGAGCCACGAGCAGGGGAAATATCCCCGTTCAGTGCGGAGTGCATCTCCGTGTTAGATGCGCTCCCACTGGACTCAACGGGCTGGGAATTCGCACCGCATTGCACAAAAAACGTGTGCGTTTTTTGTGCAATGCGGAGTGCGAATGCACCGCACATATGTGAACCGGACACATTGAAAACAATGTGTTTTCAAGTGTCCTGCGAATTGGATGCCGTTTAAGCCGCATCCAATTCGCATAGGTGTGAACCCAGCCTCAGACGTTTTTACCTACAGTCAATAAACTCCCCATCATGTTATCTTATGAGTTCATGCACACATAGGCTGTTATCAACTGTTTTTGGCTGGAAAAAAAAACAAGACTAGTGGGTTCTGAGAGGAGTTTTTCAGCTGTAAAAACGCTCAAATGCCCTAAAACGCTGATAAACAGCAAAAACGCGGATCACCAGAGTTTAACGTTTTTGATCCCATTGGGAAAAAAAAAAAAAACGCTCAAAAACGCTAATGTAAAAACTCTCAAAAACCCTACTGCCATTTTTGTAACCTTTTTTTTTTTAAACGTCCTGTGTGCATGAGGACTTAAGGTTATGATGCCATGAGTGAAAATGCACCATAAAACTGTACATGCATACTGTGAAATTTTCATCTGACAAAGCAATGCCATTTTTCAAAGAATTCACTGTAAAAAGAGCTAATGCACTCCTTTGTGATTCAGAAAGTAGTATATGGGTAGAACCTGAAAACCAAAACATTTTTATTCAGCTCAGAGAAACCCTGGTGTAAATGTATTGATCTTCAGAATTAGCTGGTTTGTCAGCAAGATCGTTACACCATCAACAGGACAGATGATTAGGAAGTAATTGTGCTGTCTGCAGGAACCACTTTATTGTGTATGCTCGAAAATTGCATCTGGTTGGCTTTACTCAGGGCTGCTGATAGAAATCACGGGGATCCATACAGACTATCTGACAGGGCCCCCCCAAGAATATATTAAAGCTATATTTCGCTAAAAATACAATAAAACTATTAGCAGACACAAATACAACATAACTCACAGAATCTCTGCTATATCTAAAAGATAAAACTGAGTTAATAAATAAAAATGAAGATGAGATGAAAAAAATATTCAGGCTCTGGGATCAGAGGGAGAGAAAAAAAGTTAAGCTCCATGCACACTGGGCTTAAAAAACTCCAGTACACTTGGCAGAAAAAAACGCTCATATAGAAGATTTTTTGTACAAAGTTTACACGAGTTTAGGAGAACCAGAAGGGGTCTTTAAACGTTGAGCTTAAAATGCCTAATCGTCCTAATGTGTATGGACACATAGGATAACATTGAGATGCTTCTACAGGCAAAACACTAAACTCCTGTAGAAGCAGCGATTTTTTAAGCCAGTGTACATTTTTTGGGGGATATCTATTATAGCAGTAAGTAAAAAAAATATTTTTTAAAAAGACTCTTTTCTTGTTTATAGAGCAAAAAGTAAAAATCGCAGAGGTGATGAAATTCCACCAAAAGAAAGCTCTATTTATGGGGAAAAAAAGATGTCAACTTTGTTTGGGTAAAGCGTTGCACGACCATGCAATTGCCAGTTAAAGTGATGGTGGCCTGGTCATTGAGGGGGTAAATCCTTCTGGGGCTGAAGTGGTTACATGAAAAATAGAGAAAAAAAACAAGAAAATACTTACCTAAGATCGCGGCTTCTGCCAGCTTCCTGAAGGTGCCAGTTATGTCACTGCATCTCACATCTGCTTTCTGGCTGAAGGCTTGAAATCCCATGAAAATATGTCCTTCCCCAGGAGGCAGCAGTGAACATTGACATCATTGGCACTTTTAGCAAGCAGACACAAGCCAAGTGGAAGATAAGTATTATTTTCTTTTTTCCTAAAATGGTCTGCTTTTTCAACTTTTGTTTAGTATTTTTATTTGGGGATCCCAGATAATATAATCTTGCATTTTCATGCAAGGTCCACTTTAAAATAAACCTGATGCAGACCTGAGCAGTTCAACCAAACAGACCTTCAGAAAAAGAAGATTCAAAGACTGGGCAGCTAACTTTATTTGCAAATGTTGATTTTTCCAGCAAAAATCCAAATTGGCCCCACCCCTTTCTGTCTCAGGAACCTCCTTATTTTTTAATATGATAGGTCATCTAGCTTATCAGTAAGGGCTGGTATGTAGAGGAAATGCTTCAGCTGCCTTTATCTCTGAATTTACTCATCATTTAGGCAAGTTTAGCTTAAGGAATGTTTTCTCTTTCCCAGTATCCACTGAGGCGTCTTGTGAGCAATACTCCCCAAGGGCATTAGGAAGCTCAGTTAGCTCCATTACTAGTAAGGCCCATCATCAGCCAAACCATTTTTTGGGGAGCATGGGTGTTAGAAGCTTTTAGTGCCCTTTTAGGGAGATTGTTGCAATAGGAGTACCTTGTCACTCACCTTGCCTGGATTGGGAGTATTTAGGGAGTCATTGTTATAGCAACAGGGGTTGTGGCGTGAAAGACAGACAAAATGAGGAGGAACTCTACTTAGAGAGAGAGAGAGAAGAAAAATGTGAGTGACTTAAACTTAGCTACCCTTCAAGGAAGCAGGACTCCTGATTTAGGCAAAGGAAGGTAAGGAGTTGAGGGTGTTTTTTCTTTTCGTCCTTTAAGTTTGAAGTGAAGTGGTACAACAAGAGACTGCGTGGACCAAATTTTTTGTATGTGAAGGAACATTTTAATCATTTGATGAAGGATGTGCTTTCCTACTGGAAACCTTGTTCACAGTAAAATTGTCATTATTAAGCAAGGGCAACTGGGTGTGATTCTTGCCTATTAAGGGGGTGGAAGAAGAGCTGAGAACCAAATTGTTATGCTAGCGATTGCATGGTCCCATGTCTCCTGGGATAGGGCTGGAGATGATACTTGTAGGGTTGGCTTCAGGCACTTTCCAGTGTCAGGTAGGTACAGTTTGCGAGTGCTGGGTCACACACCCACAGGAAGGTTCTGTGTGACTTAGGAAAGCAGTTCCTATGTTTGAGGGATTGAGTCAGGTGGCACCATTGTTTCACTCTAATAGATGAACGGAGGAAAGAGTGTAAGCTCTGAATCAGTGAAAGGTTGATCAGCCAAGGTTGACCAGAGGATTTACAGGCTCCTTGAGTCAGAAATAAGCTGTTGAGCCCTGAGTACAATGCATTTTTTCTTAATCAATAACACTGGAACAAACTGAGAGAAGTCCCCAGATGTAGTGTTCAAGGGTTCAAGAGCAGTGATGGCCCCCCTTAAAAAGCTTTTTCAGTTTTGTTGTTGTCTGTGTCCATGCTGGGAGATGTCTTCTGACTTCCTTTTACCTGGGAAGAAAATATAAATAAACCTCTTCAACAGGGACACAGGGAGTAATAAAACACCTTTTTAGTAGAGTGGTTAGAAGAGTTTTATCGAGTTTTCAATCCAGCCATTTTTTTGGTTTTTAGTTTTGGATAGCATGGAGAGGTTAAAATTTCTGTTAGGTTTTTATTTTAATCAGTTGTGCATTTTTGGAGATAATCCCTCACTTCTTGTCCCAGTGACACCAGGACAAAAGAAAGAAGGGTTGTGTCCCTCACTGGGACAGAGCAGGAATAAAAACACTATTAGATGTTCTAACCCTATCCAAGTTTACAAAAACATTTTTTTGCTTTTGTCTGTGTCCCCTTTGAGTGCTTTTCCATGACTGAACATCCCTTTAACCGGTTCCCAACCGGCTTGCGTACATTTACTGCTGCAGAGTGGCGCTGTTTCGCAAATCGTCGTCTATAAACGGCGGCTTGCACATGCGCCGCTAGCAGGAGTGTGCCCGCGGCTCAGACGGACCCAATCTCCGCCGGCGAGCCGTGATTGCTGGCCACAGCTGAAAAACGGGGAACCGTCAATGTAAACACATCGGTTTCCCCGCGCTGTCAGACAGCATGACAGAGATCTACCGATCCCTGTCCCTGGGATCAGTTAGATCTCTCATGCTCCTGACAGCCCAGCCCCCTCACAGTTAGCATACGCCCAGGGAACACAGTTAACCCTAGAGCGTCCCCCCAGGTTAACCCCTTCAGTGTCAAAGGTATTTATACAGTAATCAGTGGACATTTCAATTTCCGCTCTATAAATATCATTGGTCCCAAAAAAGTGTCAAAAATGTCCGACATCTCCGCCCCAATATGGCAGTCCCAATAAAAATCGCAGATCACTGCCATTACTAGTAAAAAAAAAAAAAACTGCAAGAACACCAGAAATTGATTCTCATGGTTTACAAACGTGGCAACTTTTGCGTAAGCCAATCAATTAAACGCCAATTGCAATTTTTTTTTTTACCAAAAGAATATAGCAAAAAGTAAGAAATATTGTTTTTTTTTTGCAAAATTGTCGCTCTTTTTTTGTTTATATCGGTGATCAGAAATGATGCAGAGGTGATCAAATAACACCAAAAGAAAGCTCTATTTGTGGGAAAAAAGGACACAAATTTTGTTTGGGTACAACGTTGCACGACCGCGCAATTGTCAGTTAAAGCGGCGCAGTGCCGAATCGCAAAAAGTGCTTTGGTCCTACAATGGGAAATACTTCCGGGGCTGAAGTGGTTAACAGGGGCACCAACAACAATAAAAACCTGACAGTGTTTAAACCCTTCCCCCATGCAAAATTAAATAATCTTGCTAGAGTTGTTCTTTGAAAGTTATAGTCTGCAACAAGAGAGGAGAAAGTAAAGGCCTATCCTGTATCTTGCATAAATAAAACTGAAAAATGCCAACAAGAAAACTATCATAGACATAGCAATGAAATGTGGGAGGGTTGGGTCCTCGGGGTGCAAAATAACAACTGTATAATAAAACTTTGCATTCTCCATTCAAGCTGCAAGCCATATTTTGCAATAGAAATCAATCTACGTTTTCATTGTAACAAATTCTGCTTGAAATTTTCTCCCTTATATCACCTAGTACTTGTTGTTTACTTATAATTGTTCTCCCCGAGGCAAGTGCATGTGTGAATGGTGTTGTTTGAGTGCAATCAGACAGAATAACGTTTTGTTTCAAGCAATAAACACACAAAATGGCCCCATCACATAATATAGGTAGGAAAGGATATTGCTTGCTTGTGACTAGCAGCACATACTTTATGTATAGCCTGTATAATTCTAAAAAAATATATATTTATTATGTTCTACCTGAAAAAAAAAGAGAAAACGTCCATATAATTTGTATGCGCGTGCATAGTTCATGTCAGATATTACACATAAAAATATTATCTTTGCATAATTCAATATAGCTACAGGCAACGGTATGTATAATCTATATTTGTAATATTTTTCTACATTTTTCATAAAGTTATTATATAAATAGGACAAAAAATTTGAAAAGAAAGTGTATTTATTATTAAACAGGTACAAACACAGGGAATAAAAAGTATCGTTAGTGTTGAAGAGTTGAAGAGAAGGCTCTATAACAGGGATATGCAATTAGCGGACCTCCAGCTGTTGCAGAACTACAAGTCCCATGAGGCATAGCAAGACTCTGACAGCCACAAGCATGACACCCAGAGGCAGAGGCATGATGGGATTTGTAGTTTTGCAACATCTGGAGGTCCGCTAATTGCTTATCCCTGCTCTATAATGTGCTTCATCTAATTTATACTTTGTAACTTCACCACCTATAGCATGCTTACAGAGCTCCCCAAAACTCAAATCTGGTTATCACATGACCACTAATCACTCAGTTCTTGGTCTGCTCAGAGAAAGCACATACCACTGTAGGTGGATTTCACATATACTCAGAGTAGAGAGCAGTGAGTGTCAGTTACTGCTCCCCGCTCTGCTCCTCCTCCTGGGTTGATTCCTAGAATAATGTAAGGATCTTTCCAGTGCCTGGAGCGGCTGTGCCACAGCAGCTGATAGGGCAATAGCCCACTGTCAGCTCACTCTGGGCCACAGGAGAGCAAAAGTAAGCGCACTGCTGTGACCCACAAAAGAAGTGTTGCCAAAAATGCTTTAGCCCCTAGGTAAATATTGACTTTCTGAAAGTCTAAATTTGCATAGGACTTTTGGGACCCGCCAGATCTATGTATTGTAGCAGAGCTGTGTCAAACTCAAAACTTGATGGACAGAAGTCCAACTTTTTTGGCAGATAAAACAACCCCCTTATGTGTATTTCATTTGCAATATGAGTTGTTTGCCTGGAGTTCAGCTTTAAACCACGGGGACAATGACCCAAATAAATGCTCCAAGCTCAATACTGATGATCAAGTCCTGTTACCCTGAGGGGCATATTACTGGGCCAAGCAATAGGTGCCATTCTGAGATAATTTCAACCATACAGAAAGGAAATATTATTTCTGAAGCCACTATACCCATTTTTCTGAGCTTTTCCAGAAGAATATCACAATGTATCTTCTGCAGATCTTGTTTTGAACTGTGATACAAAGCATTTTGATACTTAACACAGAGTTTTAAAAAAATATCTGCAAATTTGGGCTAAGTAGAAGGATCACTTGTTTTATATAGGCCTCATACACACGGGCGTATATAAAAAAATAAACAAAACGTCGGGCCCGACGTCAAGGAAAAAAAGGCGACGTTTTTCGGCGTTATGTATTGACGTTTTTCGGCATTAGTGAGCGTCGGCGTCAATAGGCGTCAATAGGCGTTTTTTAAAACAAAATCATCCCTCTGCTATTTTTCAACCTAAAAACGTCGGCGTCAAAAAACGCCGGAAAACGCCGGTATAATAATAGGTGGCATATGGTGGCATATGTTGGCGTTTCTTGGCATATTGTGGCGTCGGCGTCAAAAAACGTCAAAATGTTACAGCCTCAGAACGCGATGGCCATGGGTTCTACTTTCTGCTCACTAACGCCGACGCCACCTACAGCTCAGAAACGCCGACGTTTTTATGGGGCCATTGACTAACATGGAGAGCTGCAAAAAACGCCAGAAAACGCCGGCGTCAAAAAACGTCCGTGTGTATGAGGCCTATATGTGCAAATTTGTGTTACAGGGAAATAAGACAACAGTGGTACTAAGTTTTAGGTTAGTAACACACACCATGTGAAGAACATACAGCGATAACCAGATTAGTGGCTCATGATCCAAGAACGTCTCTCAACTTCTTGTGCTGTGGGCTTGTTGTCGCCTCTTGGCAAGTGCCAGTCTTTGAATAATTTGTTTTAATATTAATTGTACTATCAGAGGACATCAGAGGATGCTTAGATGATATATTTTCATTGAAATGTCATTACCATATATTTTTGAGTGTTATGTTTTATTAGCCAACTGTTTTGTAAGAGCTGGAAGATTTTCGGAAGTGACGTCCTACGAAGACTTAAAAATGGAAGTTGCAGCAAAAGAAAAAAATGAGGGAAAGAATACTAGAGAAGAGAAATGCGATCCTTCAGAAAACACAGAATTGCATTGTATAGGATGTGTAGTGAATATGTATGATGTGTTTATCCCTAGTTCTGCAGGGTATAGCTCTGCGAGTGTCACTGTGCATTTCCTCTACTTCTGTTGACGATTTAATTACTATTCTGTATTTACTTTTGTAGTATGTAATAAAGTGGCTGAAACCGCAGCAATTGCTTAATTTGGGATCTCTTTTACATATATGTTAATCAGAGGAATGTGACTTTGGGCAAATTAATTAGAACTGATTAAAAACGTTTAATAGGATGCAGAGGAGGAAATAAATGAGACATTTGTTGACAGTGAAATTAAATAGGATATAACTGTTAGCTGTTTAAGCTTTGATGCTATAAGCCCCAAGACATACCTATAGATAAAAAAATCATCAGCTCCAGATTTGATTTTGGCAGTAGCTTTTAGCACTCTTGACCAAGCTTTCTTGGGGGAATAACCTAGGCATGTTTGTTTTTTTTTTTCTAAAAGAAAAATGGTGGTTTTTAGCATAATGGCTTCTAGCAAGAAAATTTTGTCACAGCAGAAAATGTATTTATCACACCAGAACACCACATTTATCCCTAGAATGCAACCCTAACCTAACCCATAAACCTGATAGATTACTTTCTGAAACAACCATTTTTAAAACACGGATTTTGATCCTGAAAACTTGCCAAAAATACAGGGTGGGCCATTTATATGGATACACCTTAATAAAATGGGAATGGTTGGTGATGTTAACTTCCTGTTTGTGGCACATTAGTATATGTGAGGGGGGAAACTTTTCAAGATGGGTGGTGACCATGGTGGCCATTTTGAAGTCGGTCATTTTGAATCCAACGTTTGTTTTTTCAATAGGAAGAGGGTCATGTGACACATCAAACTTATTGGGAATTTCACAAGAAAAACAATGGTGTGCTTGGTTTTAACGTAAATTTATTCTTTCATTAGTTATTTACAAGTTTCTGGCCACTTATAAAATGTGTTCACTGTGCTGCCCATTGTGTTGGATTGTCATTGCAACCCTCTTCTCCCACTCTTCACACACTGATAGCAACACCACAGGAGAAATGCTAGCACAGGCTTCCAGTATCCGTAGTTTGTGGGACATAAAAACCGTTCAAAA
>BLSH010450098.1:532250-542704 GCA_018402905.1 Glandirana rugosa | reverse complement strand
CACCACCAGTCACCCATCAGTGACCACCACCAGACACTCGGCACCCATCAGTGACCACCGCCAGTCACCCATGACCCATCAGTGACCTCCACCAGTCACCCGTCACCCATCAATGACCACCACTAGACACCCATCACCCACCAGTGACCACCACCAGACACCCGGCACCCATCAGTGTGCACCGCCAGTCACCCATCAGTGACCTCCACCAGTCACCCGTCACCCATCAGTGACCACCACCAGACACCCGTCACCCATCAGTGACCACCACCAGAGACCCGTCACCCATCAGTGACCACCGCCAGTCACCCATCACCTATCAGTGACCACTGCCAGTCACCCGTCACCCATCAGTGACCACTGCCAGTCACCTATCACCCATCAGTGACCACCGCCAGACACCCATCACCCATCAGTGACCACAGCCGGTCACCCATCAGTGACCACCGCCAGTCACCCATCAGTGCCCATCGCCAATCACCTGTCAGTGACCGTCACACCCATGAGTAAACATCACCTGTAAAAGTCTCACACATGTGGTATCGCCATACTCGGGGGGAGTAGTAGAATGAATTTTGGGGTGTCATTTTTGCTATGTACATGCTATGTGTTGGAAATATCTTATAAATGGACAACTTTGTGTAAAAATGAAAGCGTTTTCATTTTTTTCACACATTTTCCAAAGACTACTGGAAAAAAATGAACCATTCAAAAGGCTCATTATGCCTCATAGATTACAAGTTGGGGTGTTTGCTTTCCAAAATGGGGTCATTTTGTGGGCAATTCCATTGTCCTGGTGCTCCAGGACCTTCAAAAGTGTAATAGGGTGTTGAGAAATGGGATGTGTAATTTATGCTTGTAGAACGCCTGAAGGTGCTAGTTCAATGTTGGGCCTCTGTATGTGGTCAGGCTATGTAAAAGTCTCACACATGTGGTATCCCCATACTCAGGAGGACTAGCAGAATGTATTTTGGGGTGTCATTTTTGCTATGTACATGCTATGTGTTGGAAATATCTTATAAATGGACAACTTTGTGTAAAAAAAATGCGTTTTCATTTTTTTCACACATTTTCCAAAGACTACTGGAACAAAAATGAACCATTCAAAAGACTCATTATGCCTCAAAGATTATTTGTTGGGGTGTTTGCTTTCCAGAATGGGGTCATTTTGTGGGCAATTCCATTGTCCTGGTGCTCCGGGGCCTTCAAAAATGTGATAGGTCGTCATGACATTAGATGTGTAATTTATGTCCCTAGAATACCTGACGGCGCTCCCTGCATGTTGGGCCTATGTATGTGGCCAGGCTGTGTAAAAGTCTCACACATGTGGTATCTCCATACTCAGGAGGAGTAGCAGAATGTGTTTTGGGGTGTAATTTGTGGTATGCATAGGCTGTGTGTGAGAAATAACCTGTTACAATGACCATTTTGTGAAAAAAAAAATTAATTTTGCAAAGAATTGTGGGAAAAAATTCCAACTTCAAAAAAATCACCATGCCTCTTACTAAATACATTGGAATGTCTACTTTCCAAAAAGGGGTCATTTTGGGGGTATTTGTACTTTCCTGGCTTGTTAGGGTCTCAAGAAATGAGATAGGCCGTCAGCATATCAGGTGTGATCAGGTGTGTTCAATTTTCAATGATTGGCACCATAGCTTGTACACTCTATAACTTACACAAGGACCAAATAATATACACTTATTTGGGTTATTTTTACCAAAGATAGGTAGCAGTATAAATTTTGGCTAAAATTTACAAAGAAAAATTACTAATTTGCAAAAATGTATGACAGAAACAAAGAAAAGGGCATTTTTTCACAAAATTTTCAATCTTTTTTTATTTATAGCACAAAAGATAAACCCCCTAGTGATTAAATACCACCAAAAGAAAGCTCTATTTGTGTGAAAAAAAGGATGCAAATTGCATATGGGTACAGTGCTGCATGACTGAGTAATTGTCATTCAAAGTGTGATAGCGCTGAAAGCTGAAAAATGGCCTGGACAGGAAGGGGGTTTTCGTGCCCGTACTGATGTGGTTAAATAATATAGTGTAGTGGTTGCTCTGGCATATCCTTTAGAAAATTTTATGTTAACGAACTTAAAAGTAGTGTTGTCATCAATGTCTTATCTGTTAAATGGATTGCTTTCTCTTTTTGTGTTTTTTTTTTCCTTAAAATAAAATCTGATTATGAAAGAATAAATAAATAGGTACAACCAAGCAAACACCCCCCAAATTTTTGAGACCCGCCACCCTAAATCTAAGCTTAAAGTTGTTGTAAAGACTCAAGGTTTTTATCTTCATGCATTTTGTGCATGAAGGTAAAAAACCTTCTGTGTGCAGCTTTTCCCAGACCCCCCCCCTCCGCTAATACTTACCCAAGCTCCATCTTGATGTGAACACAAATTGTCAGCAACGGACACTCCGCTCTGAACTCCAGAGACTAGCTCACTCCAAGTAGAGTGGTAGTAGTAGTGCCCGGGATGCTCCTCCCTCATCCGAATGTCAAGGAATGGAAAAAATAGTAGAAGACGGCACACTGACCAAACAATCTGAATGAATGATACATTTTATTCCATACCGAGGACAGGAACGCACGTTGCGTGTTCCTGTTCTCGGTATGGAGTAAAATTTATCATTCATTCAGATTGTTTGGTCAGTGTGCCAGCTCTTCTATTTTTTCCATCTTGATGTGCACAAGAGTTCCCGGGTCTCTTACTCCTCACTGGCTGAGACAGCAGTGGGAACCTACTGTCAATCACAGGCTCGGCCAGGCTCCGTGTGCAAAAGGACATACAGAGCAGTGGCTCAGGAGTGAGCCTGCTTGAGTGACCCCTCAGCAAGCTGCTTGCTATGGGGGCACTCAGCAGGAGGGAGGGGCAGGGAGCACCGCGGGGGACCTAAGAAGAGGAGGATCTGGGCTGCTCTGTGCAAATCCACTGCACAGAGCAGGTAAGTATGCCATGTTATTGTTCAACAAAATCTGCCTTTAATATCACTTTAACCTTACACTTGGCATTCCTAACCTAATCAGACACTGTAGTCAAGAGCTGCCTTTTTTTGTGTTCGGATCTCACATGTCAAAAATGGCTGATCTGACTAAATTTTACACTTACACTGAACCTGTCTTAGAACCTTAAAGTGGTTGTAAACCTTGTTACACCACTTTTACCTACAGGTAAGCCTATAATAAGGCTTACCTGTAGGTACCGTAAATATCTCCTAAACTTGCACAATTTAGGAGATATTCACGGTATCCACTGGCGCCCTTTTTTTAGAGCCCGTGCAGACATGTCGCCAGTCACAGCGGTGTGTGGGGACTGCTGCAACAGCTTCGATCTAAGGTAAGTATTTCATAATGAGCTAGTATGTGATGCATACTAGCTCATTATACCTTGTCTTGCAGGGGTTTTGCTTTTTGTTTTTTTGTTTTACAACCACTTTAACTTTACCCTACCCCAAAGTTTAGGGGAACTCCAGGAAGAAGTCATCATTTTGGAATATCAATTACAAGACTTCCTTACTCTTAAAGCTCTTAATATCCTTGGTGTGCAGAGTAAAGGACCGTACACACAGTCTCGGACAACAACGGTCATCCAACAGCCTGTTGCCCGATAATCCGACCGTTAGTATGCACGATTCTACAGCCGATTTCCAATTGTTGTCCAACAGAAGTTGGCTGACAAGACTAGAAAACTTTTGTTAGCCAACAAGGCGTTGGTCGATTGTTGGCTCGTGTGTACAGAAGTTGGGCAACAAAAAAGTTGGAAGTGCAAACACACATGCTTGGAATCCAGGACGTGTTCGGTCGTGTAAACCTGTGTTTGTAATCCACAAATTACATTCACCTGAACTTCCTCGTTATACACTCGTAACACATCACTACGTTCAGCTTTGTTGGCCGATTACTTGACTACCGTCAGTACACTAGACACAACGGCAAACAGCCAATTTGGATAAAAGTTGGATGTTCGGTTGGCCAACAATCTGCGTGTGTACGAGGCTTTACACATCTTTCCCTACTGAAATCATAGTAATGGTCCCCAATAGGTTACTGTAGTTGAAAGTAGCTTATATAGTTTTGCTTCTATAAAGTGTTACTAAACCCAGAACCTGCATTCACTATATCAGGTCTCCAACAATACACAGAACATGGACATACAATAGTTTTAGTAAATATAAACTGTTCAATACCTTTTCTCACCAGCACTATATGGCAGTCTTATGACTTGTATCAGTTCCTATTGAACCTTGTAGCAGGAGTTTTCATTCTCCCCTGACCCTCTGTCTGGACAGTGCTGATTGGCCCTGTTCTGATCACATGCACTCTCCCAAGAAAAAACTCTCTAGCAATACACACCAAACTGAGCATGTGCAACTTGTACCTCTGTATTTTCAGGAAATAAATAGGGGACAGTGGAAGAATAGGAGGATCATAGAGACAGGATCACACAGCCTTTATACACAATACAGAGGATTAACCCCTTCCACAGTGAGTATAACAAGTATGCTTTACTGCCTATACAGACTAATTTTACTGTTGTGGGTTTAGTAACACTTTAAGCTCGGTATACACATGTAAAATTTCATATGACTGTTCAGATAGAAGATATTTTGAAAAACGCTCATCACAGCACATGATGTTCATATCAATTAGTAGACAAATTTCATACAAAATGTTGCAAATATATTGTTCAGTGGTCATAATATTGTATTGAATTTTCTTATGTGATCTCAGTAATGAACAGAAGTGATATCATGTTTAATTATGCATCTAAACCTACATTTGTTTGCTCAACATTCGTTCGTTGTTGTAGCCATAGCGTGTACTAACACAATACATTTTATAGATGATACATAGACTTCTAACACAGCTGCGGTGACACTTGGATAATTGGCAATACAGAAGCAAAGAAGAAAAGGAAAGGGCAATAGATTTGGACAAAGGAATGGCTGAATAATAAAGACAAATTCCACCACTTGGAGTTTTTGCTAGAATAGGCAGTAACTAATCCTGATGTCAAAGGAATGGTTTCTGTAATTTCTAAAATGTGTTTCCCTGTGATTGAGAAGAAGGATACCCTGATGAGACAGGCATTAAGTGTCATGCTGACACAGACGACCACGACGACTCATGTGACTGATACACAACCTTTTATTGTAAAAGACATTCACGGTACAAAGGCACTTGCACTAGAGGTCAGACAAATTGGAGTCATGTCAGTGTGGCTGTCTGCAGTGGCTTTCATTTTTAAAACATGAATAAGCTGAAGTTATTTTGCTTCATTTTTTAGCATGATACCTTCAATGCATCCTAATGCACAAACCAAAGCTATACATTTTAATATCCATGTTACCATGTTCTATATTCGCTTGGCATACCTAGGTACAATTTCCTTTTTTTAAGCACATCCAAAAAAAAAAAGTGCATACAATTATGCAGTGCTCCTACAACCTTCTATCGTGAATACTTCCTGTAGTGAGTCTCAATGATTTGTCACCTGTTACACAAATTAAAAATACATAAAATATGCATGAAATTCTATGTGCATATATACCTATACAGTGCCTTGAAAAAGTATTCATATCCCTTAAAATGTTCCAAATTTTGGAAAAATTTTGGTTACAACCAAAAACATAAAAGTATTTTATTGTGATTTTATGTGATAGACTAACATAAAGCGGCACATAATTGTGAAGTGGAAGGAAAATGATAAATGGTTTTCAAATTTTTTTATAAATAAATATGTGAAAAGTGTGGCGTGAATTTGTATTCAGCCCCCCTGCGTCAGTACTTTGTAGAACCACCTTTTGCTGCAATTACAGCTGCAAGTCTTTTTGGGTATGTCTCTACCAGACATCTACTCTGCACATGTAGAGAGGGACATTTTTGCCCATTCTTCTTTGCAAAATAGTTCAATCTCTGTCAGATTGGATGGAGAGCATCTGTGAACAGGTTTTCAAGTCTTGCCACAGATTCTTAATCTCAATTGGATTTAGCTCTGGACTTTGACTGGGCCATTCAAGCACATGAATAAGCTTTGATCTAAACCATTCCATTGTAGCTCTGGCTGTATGTTTAGGGTTGTTGTCCTTCTGGAAGGTGAACCTCTTTTGCAGACTCTAACAGGTTTTCTTCTAAGATTGCCCTGTGTTTGGCTCCATCTATCTTCCCAACAACTCTGACCAGCTTCCCTGTCCCTGGATGGAGTGTTCAGGGTGATGTGCAGTGTTAGTTTTCAGCCACACATAGCGTTTTGCTTTTAGGCCAGAAAGTTCAATTTTGGTCTCTCTGACCAGAACTCCTTCTTCCAAATGTTTGCTGTGTCCCCCACATGGCTTCTCACAAACTGCAAACATGGCTTCTTATGGCTTTCTTTCAACAATGGCGTTCTTTTTGCCACTCTTCCATAAATGCCAGATTTGTAGACTGCACGATTAATAGTTGTCCTGTGGAAAGATTCTCCCATATGAGCTGTGGATCTCTGCAGGTCCTCCAAGGGCCTCTTGGCTGCTTTTCTGATTAATGCTCTCCTTGCCCAGCCTGTCAGTTTAGGTGGACGGTCATGTCTTGGTAGGTTTGCAGTTGAGGTGCCATACTCTTTCCATTTTTGGATGATGGATTGAACAGTGCTCTGTGAGATGTTCAAAGCTTAGGATATTTTTCTATAACCTAACCCTGCTTTAAACTTCTCCACAACTTTATCCCTGACCTGTCTGGTGTGTTCTTCGGCCTTCACTAAGGTTATCTAACAAACCTCTGAGGGCTTCACAGAACAGCTGTATTTATACTGAGAATAAATTACCCACAGGTGGACTCTATTTACTAATTAGGTGACTTCTGAAAACAATTGGTTCCACTAGATTTTAGTTAGGGGTATCAGAGTAAAGGGGACTGCATACAAATGCACGCCACACTTTTCACATATTTATTTGTAAAACATTTTGAAAACCATTTATTATTTTCCTTCCACTTCACAATTATGTGCCACTTTGGGTTGGTCTAACTCTATCACATAAAATCCCAATAAAATACATTTATGTTTTTGGTTGTAACATGACAAAAATGTGGAAAATTTCAAGGGTATTTCAAGGTACTGTATATTGCAACTCCTATTAATAATCTGACAACCTATAGTGCCCTATTTCAAGAAGTCACTGTGTACTAATCTGTGCACCTCAGTGCACCTCCTTCTTTGAATGGACAATCCATGATGTGCAAAAATACGTTTTTTTTTTAAAGTGAAAGTCCGGTCAAAACCTAACTAAGCTTAAACCTGCTCCCACCCCCATTCTAATCCCTATACTAACTACTCTATAAAGGAAAGATGCATATACCTTAGGCTAAGTTCACACTGGCATTACAAGCAGGTGTTTGAGAGGTGTTAAAAATGCCTCTCAAACGACTATGCAAATAACACAATGGACAGCACACAGTGCCAGTTCACACTATAAAAGCATGAAGAGTTAGTGTTGCTTCACAAAATTAAAGCCTCATGTCGAATCGGGAGGCGTTTGACGCCTCCCATTCAAGTTCAGGGTAATGCATCACAAACACTCTGGCAGGCAATTGTGGTGCGATTGTGGGGCGTTAAGATTTTTTTATTCCCTGTAATGGAATAGGCATTTGTGGAGTGGTTTTGATGCACCTTAACACTCATCAAACGCTTCAAATCTGCCCATAGGGCATTTAGGGAGCATTTTAAAAGGAGTTTAACCGGTTCCCCACCGCGTGCCGTCTTTTTCGGCGGCAGTGGGGGAGCCCTGCGCGAATCGCCGTAAATAAGCGCCGATTCGCATTTGGCCACCAGGGGGCACGCGCGCGCACCCGCCGCACTCCTGGGGAGTGTGCCCGCGGCTCGGGCGGACCCGATGTCCGCTGGCGAGCCGCGATGAGCGGCTACAGGGAAAAGAACGGGGAACTGCCGATGTAAACATGGCGGTTCCCCGCCCTGTCAGTGGGGCATGAGAGATCTACTGATCCCTGTCACTGGGATCAGTTAGATCTCTCATGCCCATGTTAGCCCAACCCCCCCACAGTAAGAACACACCCAGGGAACACAGTTAACCCCTAGCTCTCCCCCTGCAGGTTAACCCCTTCACTGCCAATGACATTTATACAGTAATCAGTGGACATTTACATTTCTGATCGCTGAATAAATGTCATTGGTCCCAAAAAAGTGTCAAAATGTTCCGACATGTCCCCCCCCAATATCGCATTACCGCTAAAAATCGCAGATCGCCGCCATTACTAGTAAAAAATAAAAAAAAATAAAAACCCCAGAAATTAATTCTCACCATCCGTAAACGCGGCCACTTTTGCGCAAACCAATCAATAAACGCCGATTGCGATTTTTTTATCGCAAATATGAGGAAGAATATAAATCGGCCAAAAATGGTGAAAAAAAAAGTTTTTTTATATTTTTTTTTTGGATTTGAATTTTAGCAAAAAGTAAGAAATTTGGGTTTTTTTGCAAAATGGTCGCTCTTCTTTTGTTTATAGCGGCGATCAGAAATGACGCAGAGGCGATCAAATACCACCAAAAGAAAGCTCTATTTGTGGGAAAAAAAGGACGTAAATTTTGTTTGGGTACAACGTCGCACGACCGCGCAATTGTCAGTTAAAGTGACGCAGCGCCGAATCGCAAAAAGTGCTCTGGTCCTAAAGTGGGAAATTCTTCCGGGGCTGAAGTGGTTAAGGATAGTCCCATAATAAGCCTATGGGTAACGCCATCAATCCAGCCATTGCCACTGCTCTCTCCTCTCCCCTGAAACCAGCCACTGGGGAGATCTCGGGACCGGAGTGTTGGATTAATCCTTTAGATTACGTAAGTATACGCTTCTTTCCTTTACAAGGTAATTAATATATGGCTTAGAATAGGGTGGGAGCAGGTTTAAGCTTAGTTAGGTTTTGAGTGAATTTTAGCACAGTTGTTTTTAAACAATCCTTTAGGCTTCTTAGCTCAGTGGTGCACCTTCTCCCTTGTGCTCACACACTAACCTTGTGTCTCACATACTCACCAGAAGATGAAGACCCTGTAAAGGAGAAGTAGGGCCAAAGCTCTTTTGGCCCTACTTTTTCTGGGGATCACAGGAGTGTCGGCTGACCTCACTCTGCCGGTCCAGACTCTGGATGGATCCCAACTTTAATGTCGGGATCCAGCCCGATGGCTGGACAGGACAAGCATCTGGCTCAGCCTCTCAGTGAACCACTGTGAGCCTGAGCCAGCCACTACCAACCCCTCCACAGCCCGGCACTCCTGTAAGCGCTGGAGGGGAAGAGTAGAGAATTATTGACTGACCGTCACTGCCTCTCTGAAGGCCAAGAAGACCAAGAACTGAGAGATCAGCAGTCACTTTGATTGCTCAGTTCTCAGTGTAAAGGCTGCGATGGACAGATGCAGCATCACACTGATGCTGCATCCAACTAGGTGAGCATGAGTGTTTGTTTTTTAAAATACAACACTTCTCTTTTAAGATGAATAAATAAGTCTATCATTATATTATAGCATATTTTAGTATGCCTGGGTTCACTGTGCGCCTGTGCTCCACCTCCACCTCCAGGACACAGGGCCTCTAACTTTAACCTGCTAGATAATGCCACTCAATTCCTCAAGCAATTCTTTTCCTCCACTGCATTTCAGTTATGCTCTAAGATCATCATACTGCCATGTAGTGAAACAAGGAAATCTCAAATCGTGTAAAAATGTTTTTAATTCAAATAAAAAAGATAAAGCATGCATGCACTTATATATATTAAACTGGAGCACATAGAGTGATGTATGGCAAACAGGCTCTGACCAATGCGTTTCATCAACCAATGGACTTCCTCATGAGTGATTTTTGCCTTATCTTTTACATTTTAAATAAAAGCAGGTTTACACTATTTGAGACTTCATTAGCTAGCTGGTTAAAGTGAGAGGTCCTGTGTCCTGATACTGTGCAATGAAACACAATGAACCAGGACATTGTAAAATATAAGCACTGATAGACACACTTATTAATTTTAAGGGGTCTACATCTTCTGGTGAGTGTGTGAGACACAGGGTCGTGTGTGGGCACAAATAACTTTTTTTTGCACGTCACGGATTGTCCATTTAAAGAGGGAGATGCACTGTAGTGCACAAATTAGTACACATTGACTTCTAGTTACACATGATTAAACACGTGATGTCACGTAGAGGGAGAAATTTACCTGTTAGGCACTGCACGTTTTTTTTCAATAAACACGGGTGTGTGCTGGGACACAGAGTGTGTGAGTGGTCTTCTACATCTGGGGAATTTTAATTATTCACACAGATAGTCACGAATATAAAATGTTACAGGACCAAGTAACACAAAGTAACGTGTCATAGTCCTGTGTCCTGGAGAGTGAAATTGGTCGATCGATTACTTCAGAGTTTATCACATTTGGACGAAAATAAATTTTACATTTTCTATTCCGTTTTTAGTGAGTA
>BLSH010450098.1:517191-527380 GCA_018402905.1 Glandirana rugosa | reverse complement strand
CCCCCCCCCCCCCCCCCCCCCCGTCTTGTCAAACCCATTTGCTAAATAAAACTGCGGATAATAGTGGTATATAAATTTGGGGTTGTATGTCGGAGGAAAATGTGTCTCCTGAAGAAAGAGCACATCAGCCTTCAAGGATTTATAATATTGAAAGCCTGCTGCAGAGAAGCATATCCAAAGCTTGATGATGCCACCATCATCAAGGGTGTAACAATAGCCGTGGTAGATCATACAACTGCTATGGGGCCCCTATGCACAAGGAGTCTAGAATTGTGTGTGACTTACACACATTTCTGTGTGAACAGCCCATTCACTTGTCAAAGAAGCTCATGAACTATATTTTGGTACTGAGCCAGGCGTGTTTTTTTTCACATGCATTTTGCTGCAATTTTCCTGTGTTTTTTCATGTGACAATCAATCTTCGTTAAGAATGAATGGCACCCAAATGCACGATGCACATTTTGCGGCAATTTTAGCTTCATTTGGAAATCACACCAATTCTTCCTTCCATATCTGTCAGGTGTGAATGGGGACTAAATTGAAATTATTATAATAATAAAATTATATAACAAGTGTCCATTAAGTGTTCATTTAAGAGATAATCCACACATACTGAATTTCAGTGTTGCACCACCAAAACAAAGCCATGCCTCTTACCAGAAGCACATAACCACTAAACCTAAGGTCATAAATGCATGTGAATCACCCTAGAACAATAGGGTTTGTGACCTCTGCAGAAAGCAATCAGCAATCAATGATCATCCCAAGTGGATACAGCAAGAGTGGATCAATAGGAAAGAGAACAAGGCACATAGCATAATTCTTTAAAAAAGCTATTTATTGACAGGGATGCACATACAAATATAGACATGTATCAAGCATAGAGACTCAGTACCGCTTGATCAGGTGGGCGTGATGACTTCAGACAGCTAAGCTCCGTCCGACGCATTTCAACACAAGGGAATGTGGTCAGATGCTGGAGAAGGAAGACACAGCTTGTTACATTATTATTATTATTCAGGATTTATATAGCGCCAACAGTTTGTGCAGCACTTTATCATATAAAAAGAGACAGTACAGCTACAATACAATAACATAAAAGAGGGTTAAGAGCACCCTGCTTACAATCTAATAAGGTGGGGCAAGTGATACAAAAGATAATAATTGTGAGGGATGAGCTGATAGAAGGATTAAAAGTTCAGTTAGGATAAGCTTTCTTGAAGAGATGAGTTTTCATGAATCACCTAAAGGTAGCCAGAATAGGAGATAGCCAGACAGATTAATGTAGCGTCCCAGAAGATGGGAAAGGCTCTGGAGAAGTCCTGAGATGAGCATGGGAGGAAGAGACTAGTGAGCCCTAGAGCAGGGTGTCTTGGGAGGAGTGGAGAGGACATTTTGGGTGATATCATGGGACAAGTTTGGTGATGTAGCTTCAAATTGTGAATGGGTTGTATGTTGTTGTTAGTATTTTGAATTTAATTAGCTGGGCAATTGGAAGCCAGTGGAGTGATTGGCAGATATATGGCAGACACTTATCAGTTGATAAGGTAGATGAGTCTGGCAGCAGCATTCATAATAAGCTAAGGGTGGGTAGCCTGGGTAGAGTTAGTCCTATAAGAAGGGAGTTGTAAAAGTCAATGAGAGAGATAACAAGGGAATAAATGAGAAGCTTGGCGGTTTCACTAGTTAAAAAGGGGCAAATTTTAGAGATATTACGGGGGTGAATTCTACAAGATTTGAACAGTGATTAGATTTGGGGCTGAAAGTAAAGATCATTCTAGGATTACACTTATTACCCTGGTGTGATGGAAGGGACTGATTATTGTATTACTGATCTTTATAGAAAAGTTAGGGAGGAGGGCACGAGCAGGGAGAAATATTATGAGAGATTTAGTTTGAGAAAGTGGTATGACATCCATGCTGATATGTCAGCTAGTAAGTTAGTGAGAGGAGTCATTGGCGTTCAGATTGGAAGCCTGGAGGTTATCAATTGACCAAGAGAGGAGGTGTAGATAGAGAAGAGATCGAAGTACCGAGCCTTGGGGGACCCATACAGAAAGAGGAAGTAGAGAGAAGGAAACAGAGTTGTAGGTGACACTGAAAGAGCTCTGTGATATATAGGAGGAGAACCAGGAAAGAACAAAATCTTTAAGGCCAAGGGAGTGGAGGTTATTGAGGAGGAGTGGGTGGTCAACAGTATCAAAGGCTGTAGAAAGGTCTAGTAGTAAGACAGTATGGAGTAGTGGCCATGGGTAGCACATGCTATTTTAGACTCTTTCTGCAGTCATTGGTCTATTCTGAGGTACAGACCTTTGGTTGCAGGGTTGCGGTAAGGATGAATGGACTTCAAGTGTGGTGATTACGGTGTTCCATTGATAACTACAAGTCTCTCTTCTCTGTGAATGAAGAACATGGCTGTGCAGACAGAGCTCAAAATTTAAAAAATGACATGAGCCATTGTGGAGAAGAACCTCACAATTCTGGCGGGAAGGGGGAGCGGTTTGGGGGTGGGGGGCATCTTGGCACTTTGTTACATGTTGCACCCTAAATATGGATATAACATGCACAGTTGTGCTCAAACGTTTGCATACTCTGGCAGAACTTGTGGAATATTGGCATTAATATTGAAAGTATGACTGATCATGCCAAAAAAAAACTGTTATTATGACATAGTTGTTTGGCTTCTTTTTAAATAATAATGATAACAGAGATCACCCAAATGGCCATGATCAAAAGTTTGCATATCCTGGAATGTTTGGCCTTGGTACAGATACACAAGGTGACATACACAGGTTAAAATGGCAATTAAAAGTTAATTTCCCATATCTGTGGTGGCTTGTTAAATTGCAGTTAGTGTCTGTGTATAAATAGTAAATGAGCTTGTTAGCTCTCACGTGGATGCACTGAGCAGGCTAGATACTGAGCCATGGGGAGAAGAAAAGACATGTCAAAAGACCTGCGTAACAAGGTAATGGAAATTTACAAAGATGGAAAAGGATATAAAAAGATATCCAAAGCCTCGAATCCTTGAATATGCCACTCAGTACTGTTCAATCACTTATTAAGAAGTGGAACATTCAGGGATTTCTTGATACCAAGCCAAAATCAGGTACAAGCATTGTTCGGCATACAAAGAAAAACCCACAGGTAATCTTAGGAGAAATGCAAGCTGCTTTAGAAAAATATGGTGTGGTTGTTTCCAGGAGCACATAATGACAATGAGCTGCATGGTTGAATTGCCAGAAAGAAGCCTTTACTGCACCAATGCCACAATGCCACAAAAAAGCCCGGTTACAATATGTTGGACAACACCTTGACACGTCTTACAGCTTCTGGCATACTGTAATGTGGAGTGACGAGACCAAAATAGTGCTTTATAGTCACAACCACAAAGCACTGTTTATTACCAATTCTCAGAGAGTATGCAAACTTTTGAGAATGACTGTAAGAAAGCTGGATTTTAGTCTTTAAGATTTGACAAAACTTACAGGACAATTAATAAAAAATAAATGAGAGGTGAATTTTTAACCAATAAACATCAGTCTGGTAAAATGTTGTCAACGCATTTTACTAAACAATCAGAAATAGCTGGTCACTTGTAATGCATTTCTGGTTTTCATGCAAGGAAAAAGGAGTGTTGTACTTTGTTAGCCATCATACACATCAGAAAGATTGGAATTTAATGTGGATGTAAACCCTCACTGGTGAGGCTGCATTGGTGGGCACAGGTGAGGGTGCATTGATGGGCACCGGTGAGGCTGTGCTGATGGGCACTGGTGAAGCTAAGCTGATGGGCACTGATGAGGAGGCATTGATGGGCACTGGTTTCACAATCCACAGCCTACCTGTACCAACCGCAGGGGTCCTCGCACTTGCAGCATGTTAGTCCTTCAAAGTCCCATCAAAATGGCAGCACTGAAGTGCTTCCTGTTATAGACAGCAATTGCATCACTTCCACCACACCCTCCTGAGGTAATTTCCTGTTTGATCACTATAAAGCTGAAAGGTTCCAGAGAGAGAGTGCTCAGTTGTTTTAGAACTGTTCACAGTGTGTACCTGTTGCTTGCCGTGTGATTGCGCTACCTGCCCTTTGCTACATTTATTGACTGATCTTTTGCTGCCTGCCCTGACCTTATTCTACGTTTGACTTTGATTATTATTATTATTTTGGAAACTGTGTCAGATTCACCTCCTGAGTATCCTTATCTAAGGTGTGTACCCCTGCTATTGGGCTTCCCATACCTAAACATAACAACTGAGCCAATATGGAGTCCGTGATGTTGGCGGAAGCGTCAATGACTTTGACTCAACAGATAAGCATGCTGACAGTGTCTGTACAAGACCTACAAACTACTCAAGCAAATTTAAGTCAATCAAGCAAGATTGGACCAACTGGTTAATACACCTCCACCTGATCCTGTGTCTGAATCACCTGTGATGTATCCATAAAAATGTGTTGCTGCTCCTGAACTCAAGGTCACATTACCTGATAAATTCAATAGAGATCACTCATCTTCTCAAACATTTATTATCTCATGCCAGATTCTCTTTCCTCTACAAACCCGTACCTATGCAACAGATTTTGTCAGGATACGGACTGTGATCTCTTTATTGACTGGTGTACCTCAGACCTGGGCACATCATTTATTACATATACATTGTCGAATATTTAATTATTGGATTTCCTTCATACAAGCCATGGGTGTACTATACGAAGATCCTCATAAAGTAGCCTCTGCTGTAGCTTCACTCCGAGCCCTCAATCAAGGAAGAAGAAATGTTGAGGAATATATTACAGAATTTTGTCATCTGGCAGTAGAATCTAACTGGAATGAACCTGCTCTGCTAGATCAGTTTTGCTTAGGACTTTCTGAAGCCCTGAAGGATGAGTTGGCCAGAGTCTGTGTTCCATCCACACTTGAAAGAACTGTCTCCTTGTGTATACAAATTGATCACAGATTACGGGAGAGAAGACAAGAATGGGCCAATACTTATACTCCTCCTCAGAGGCACAGTATCTTCTCTGCTCCTTGCAATTCTGACATATCTTCCGAAGCTCCAACAGATGAACCAATGCAGATTGGAATAGCCCGAGGACCACTCTCGGATGTAGAGAGATCTCGTTGTAGGTCTAAAGGACTATGCTTATATTGTGGAAAGCCAGGACATCAAGTATAGGAATGTAAAGCTAAGCCAAGTTCTAGGGGAGGTAAGCAATCTAATATATCCTCTTCCTCACAACAATTGCTACATACCACATCCTCTCATTTGATTATCTCCCTCTCTTTACAGTGGAATAAAAAGCCTGGGAATCTTAATGCAATGATTAACTCCAGAGCAAGTGGCTGCTTTATGGACACTACATTAGCTAAAGCTCTACCAATAAAGAAGTACCTACACAAATACATCTAATAGATGGAACTCCTTTAAAATCTGGTCCTCTTACCATGGAAACCATTCCTTTAGAAATTGCCCTGGGATCATGCCATAGAGAGACATTCTCTTTTAACCTTATCTGTTCTCAATGGCGTCACTAGCGGGGTGCGGGCCTCACCTTGGTGACACCCACCAGAGGGGTGACATCCATCGGCAGGGACACTGTTAACACCGCACTAGCATCCGTCCATGTAATGTGCTGACTCGCCGTCTCACACAGCAGAGCGAACTGAAAGCCAAAGCAACCTCCCCCTTTACCTGTTCCTTCCAGGCCCCGGACTGACATTTCAATGGATTTTATTGTTGATTTACCCTTGGCACATGGTTACAATACAATTGTGGTAATAGTGGATCCTTTTAGTAAAATGTCTCATTTCATAGCCACTAAGAATCTACCTAATGTCAGTCATTCAGCCACTTTATTCATACAAGAAGTGTTTTGTCTTCATGGTTAACCAGAATCCATTGTTACGGACAGGAGATCTCAATTTACATTGAAATTCTGGGCTGCCTTCTGTAGAGGTCTTCAACAACACCTGCAATGTTATACGAACTATCCTCAAGACAATTGGGATTCATATCTGGCTTTAGCTGAATTTGCATAAAAAAATTGGTTCCACAGTTCCATTAACTCCTCTCCATTCTATGCTAATTATGGCTACCATTCCACTATGTTGCTTGGATCCACAGTTGCTGATACTGTACCTGCTGCTAATAAACGTTTGAAAGAAATAGTGAGGAGCTTTTCAGTACTAAAGAAGACCATAACTCGTGCCCAGATTGGGTATAAGGCCTATGCAGACTGACACTGCGATCCTGCCTCTCAGTACCAACTAGGTCAGTGGTTCTCAACTCCAGTCCTCGGGACCGACCAACAGGCCAGATTTTCAGTATTACCTTGGGGAGATGCAGACTAGAATGCTGCAATCACTGAGCAGCAAATGATATCACCTGTGATGCATTTCAGTTATCCTGCAAACCTGGCCTGTTAGTGGTTCCCGAGGACCGGAGTTGAGAACCACTGAACTAGGTTATCGAGTATGGTTGGCCACCTTGTTCCTTAAACTGAAATGTCCTAGCCAAAAATTAGGACTGAGATATGTGGGACCCTTTGCTATTGAACATGTCATTTCTCCTGCTGCAATGAAATCGAGTCTACCTGATTCCTACAGGGTTCATCCTGTCTTTCATACTCTGTTGAAGCCTGTTGTCCTAGATCCTTGTCCATCTCACTCCCTACCTACTGCTGATCGTATTATTGTAAATGGAGGAGAAGAATATGAAGTTCAGGACATCTTAGATACTAGATTACAGCATGGTGGTCTGGAATATTTGATTCACTGGAAAGGCTATAGTATGAGAGATCGTTCCTGGGTCCCTGCCTCTGATGTACATGCTCCTGCACTTGTGCGCTCTTTCCATAGATGTCATCCTGGTCGTCCTGTCCTTTTGCATTCCCGGAGGGTACGCCTTGTGGGGAAGCACTGTCACAATCCGCAACCTACCTGTACCAACCGCAGGGTCCACGCACTCACAGCATGTCAGTCCTTGGCACTTTTGTCAGCCTCTAGCACATGTCCGATGGCATCCTCATATCAAAATGGCAGCACTGAAGTACATCCTGTTATAGACAGCAATTGCATCACTTCCACCACACCCTCCTGAGGTAATTTCCTGTTTAATCATTATAAAGCTGAAAGGTTCCAGAGAGAGAGTGCTCAGTTGTTTTAGAGCTGTCCAAAGTGTGTACCTGTTGCGTGGCATGCAATTACGCTACCTGACCTTTGCTATGCTTATTGACCCTGATACTTTGCTGCCTGCCCTGACCTTATTCTACATTTGACTTTGATTATGGACTTTCACTTTTTGTACCACATTTTTGGAAACTGTGCCAGATTCACCCCCTGAGTATCCTTATCTAAGGTGTGTACCCCTGATATTGGGCTCCCCATACCTAAACATTCACAACTGGTGAGGCTGCATTGATGGGCACTGGTGAGACTGCATTGATGGGCACTGGTGAGGCTGCATTGATGGGCACTGGTGAGGCTGCACTGATGGGCAATGGTGAGGCTGCATTGATGGGCACTGGTGAGGTTGCATTGATGAGCACTGGTGAGGTTGCATTGATGAGCACTGGTGAGGCTGCATTGATGGGCACTGATGAGGCTGCGCTGATGGGCACTAGTGAGGTTGCGCTGATGGGCACTAGTTAGACCTCACTAAAAGGGTGCTAAACCCTGCTTTTAAGCTTGAGTTAAAATGGCCATTTACACACAAGTTACCACAATAAATTGTACCCCAGTGTACTAAACCAGTGCACACCTGGCACACTGTGATGCATTGGCTAGGTCCAATATTATGTCTGTTGTAGTGCATTGACAGCACATTCAAATTAATAGTTTGCCTTGACGCAATGTAAGTGGGCATCAACACACCACCATACAGGTCCAAAATGGTACTTATTGTATCTGTTTTTGTCTGGCCCATGGGTGGGGCCAAGCATACCCAGAGAGGAGAGAATTCAAACTGTGACCAGAGATTGTAGTAATGTATATTAGTATCAAAGTTCCGACAAGGCGGTAACAGATTCTGTGTACACGGCTAGGGTTGTCCCGATACCACTTTTTTAAGACCGAGTACAAGTACCGATACTTTTTTTCAAGTACTTGCCGATACCAATTACCGATACTTTTTTTTTAATGTCATGTGACAGTGGTACTGATATGCAGCACTGATGGGCAATGATAGGTGGCACTGATGAGGCGTAGACTGTCAGTAGTTTTTAATTAAAGTTTTTTTTCACCATTTTATTTTTTACAATTCATTTTTTTATTATTTTCTACAATTTATAGTTTTGTTTACAATGCTTTCTTTTTTTGGGGGAGGGGGGAGTGGACGATGCCATTGTTTTTTTATTTTATTTTTAACCACTTCAATACCATGCACTTAGAACACTTCCTGCCCAGACCAATTTTCAGTTTTCAGTGCTGTTGCGATTCGAATGAGAATTGCGCGGTCGTGCAACGTTGTACCCAAACAAAATTTTTATCATTTTGTTCCCACAAATAGAGCTTTCTTTTGGTGGTATTTGATCACCCCTGCAGTTTTTATTTTTTGCGCTATAACAAAAAAAAGACCGAAAATTTTGAAAAAAAAAAACATTTTTCTTTCTCCTTCACTGACGGGCACTGATGTGGCTACACTGATGGGCGCTGATGAAGCTACACTGACGGGCACTGATGAGGCAGTACAGATTGGCACTGATGAGGTGGCACTGATAAGGTTGCACTGATGATGGGGCAAATATGCAGCACTGATGGGCGGCACTGACAAGCAACACTGACGGGCACTGATACGTGGCACTGATATGCGGCACTGATGAGTGGCACTGGGCACTGATGGGCACTGATAGGGGGCACTTTTAGGTGGCACAGGTGGGCACTGATAGGTGGCATAGGTGGGCACGGATAGGTGGCACAGGTGGGCACTTATAGGTGGCAGTGGTGGGCACTGGTGCAACAAGCACTGTTAGGGATGTCACTGGCAGGCATCATACATGGGCACAGTGCCATCCCTACAGTGCATAATATTGCCCTTACCTGGTGGTCTAGTGGGGGCTCCCTGGCAGTCCTGGGCAGCCTCTGTGCACCTTCCCTGGTGGTCCTGGGCGGCCTCATTGTGATGCCTGGGAGGGGGGCTCCCTGGTGGTCATGATCCAGCTCCCTGGTGGTCCAGTGGGGGTGATCCTGAGGGTGGCTGCGATGATAAACGTTCAGTGCAGCCCCCCCCTGTTAGGAGAGCAGCCGATCGGCTCTCCGCTGCTCAGGTCTGCAGACCTGAGCAGAGGAAAAGCCGATAAACGGCTCTTCCTATTTACAGTGATCAGCCGTGATTGGTCACGGCTGATCACATGGTAAAAGGCTTCAGATCGAAGACTTTTACCTTGGTCGGTAATGTGGTGGGTCAGACTGACCCACGGCACCACCGATTGCCGCGATGCGCGCCCCCAGGGGCGCGCGATCGCGGATTATCCTGAGGATGTCAATAGACGTCCAGTCAGGATAATGAGCCACCCGCCCGGACGTCATTTGTCAATGCGCCGGGCGGGAAGTGGTTAAATTATTTTTACAATTTTACTTTAAATTTTTTTTTTTTAACAATGTTTTTTTTTTATCACCCCTGTTGGGGGGGGGCTTTGGTGAGATGTCAGGGGTCTAAACAGACCCCCAACATCTCCCCTTTGAGACAGGGAGAAAGGGGCTGAGGATAGAGATTCCCCAGTCCCTTTCTCAGCTGCACTGAAGATGAATGAAGAGGAGACAGCGGCTCCTCTCCATTCATAAACTGAGACATCGTAACACAGATTACAATGCTTAGTTATGAATGGACAGAGTCACTGACTCATTCAGAAAAGGAAAGAGCCGGTAAATGACAGATTTACTGGCTCTTTCCTCCGCTCTCCATCCTGAACAATACCAGGACAAAACGAGAACAGAGGGGATCGGTGGGGAGGGGGGGGGGACCGGAGCAATGCTACAGAGTCAAATACTTACCTCTCCTCGGCGACAGAGGAGAAGTAAGTAGAAGTCACGTCGACTCTTTCCCTGACCCCTTAGAGATAGGAGTCGGGGAAAGAGGGACAGAGTTTCCCCTCTACAACCCCCAGACAAATCTGGGGACTGTAGAGTGGTTTCGGGGGGGGGTTGTCCCCACTATTTTTTTTTTGTAACAATTTTTTTTTTTTAAATTT
>BLSH010450098.1:503391-517181 GCA_018402905.1 Glandirana rugosa | reverse complement strand
CCCCCCCCCCCCCCCCCCCCCCCCCCCCCCCCCCCCCCCCCCCCCCCCCCCCCCCCCCCCCCCCCCCCCCCCCCCCCCCCCCCGGAGTAGCACAGAGGAGGACACAGAGGAAGATACAGGGATACTCTCCCTGTGCGGCTTGCAATAAAGCAGCTGAATGCAGCGGAGGGGAGATCGCTGATTGTAATTTCCCCCACCGCTGCACCGATCATCCCTGAGTATCCCTGTATCCCCCCCGCTGTGTCCTCCTTTGTGCTAAGCCCCCCTCCTCCGGTCATCCTAGTGTCCAGGTATCGGATGAGGCATCGGGAGCATTTGCACGAGTACTTGTACTTGTGCAAATGCTAGGTATCGGCACCGATACCGATACTAGTATCGGTATCGGGACAACCCTATACACGGCCAAACTGCAGCACGTACAGAGAGAATTAGCAGAGTATATCTGGGAACAACTTATGATGCTGGCAACATCAAACAGAGGAAGTGGCTGGGAGGTTGTCTCGCAACAAGGCACCTGGATCTGAAAGGCTCCTAACTGAGGCACAGGCAAACAGTCCCTGCTCTGTCCCTCCTCCACTGGAAGTTTTTCCTGTGCTAACATGGTATCCCTAACCAGTGAGTTCCTGTCCCTGACCTAGCCACTTTGCAAATGCATGCCAAGCGGAGGGGGACAGCGCTATTTATTAGCACTTCCCAAACTAAAGATGGCCGCTAAGGTCATCCAAGATAGACAGACATGATGAAGCCTATGGAGGCATTAGAGGAACATGAGTTCCTCCCTTCCTCCGCTGTCTCTGCATGGCAGCTGCCGAACAGCACCACCTGTGCAGGGAGACCAAACTACACCTGCCTATAGAACAACCTTAAGGCCCCCTTCACATGGGGTGGATCCACTCTGCGGACTCTGCCAGCTCAGCAGATCGCTCCGTTGATTTCCGCTGAGCTGGCGAATGACAGGTCCGTCTTTGCTTACTGTGCAGGGATGGACCTGTTGGAGCACCGCTGTTTTCTATGGGCAGATTGGATGAAAATGCACTGCATGTCCGTTTTCATCCGATCCCATCGTAAGGCAAACGTATCGCCCATACGTCTATTTTAAGCGGGTCTCATCGGATGGCAGACGAGTATCAGCGGACACATCTCCGCTGACATCTGCTTGCCCATAGAGGTGAATGGGTGGCTGAATAATGGACAGGTGGATCCGAGGGAGCTGATCGTGTGAAAGGGGCCTTAAATGATAAACACATTCATCTACACATCTATTATATGAGAATACAAACTACACATGCTAATTGTGGTGCAGACTTGAAACAGAATGCATTAAACTAGATTTTCCTGACAGACTCCATGGCAGCATATGGATGGGTTAACCCTGCCTCCACTCCTCTCCTATAGGACCCCACTCCCACAAATCTTTGCTCTGTGCCAGAGGCCGTGTTCCTTTTTTGTCCACGATCAAGACCGGCCAACGGCGACCACTGGGAAGACAGGTCGCGATATTCCGATAAGCTTTACCTATCAGCATGGTATGGAGTGGGCAAATGGAAGAGCTAGAAGCCTAGCCATTGGCAGGCAAGTAGCGCAATGGCCTGATAGTCCAGCTATTAGCGGGTGGCCCTCTGCCCCAAGTACGACATGATCAGCCTACCTGGTCCGGGTTGATCGTGGAAGCAGGATTGAATTGCAGATCTGTGTTTGTGTCGTGTGCGGTGATGTATACCTTTATATTACATATTCCATGGCAGCAGTGTGTGGTTGTCTGTTTTCTTCCCTGACTCTAGTGTCTTCCAGTCTATGGCAGCTGGAGCGCATTGGCGTTCCAAGCTGCTGCTTTCTCTTCCGGCCGGGCGTCCCCGGGTTACTCCTGACCAGGGACTCAGTTAATGTGCGTTGTGAGCGGTGGTGGCATCATTTCAGTGGAGAAATTCAATCAGCGGTCAGTACTGTTGATATAGGGATTTCTCTGTGGGCAGCTTTCAGCAGTTTTCTCTAAATTCTGTGTGCAATCATCACAGGTATATACTCTGTATTAACTTCCTGCTAGGCTGCCTGTGTGATTCTGCTATAATTTGATCAGCTGGCCAGGTTGTCTGGCTATTGTCACGGTCCTGGTGGTGGAGTCTGTCTTGTGCAGGGAACAACCGCTCTTGTGCACCCGATTCAAGGACCCCTGGTAGAGCAGACAGGAAGTCCAAGAGTGTGGGATGGCACGAGGGCTGGATGGTCACTGGTGATGGTGTGATGATCCAGATGGTCGTGCAGATCAGAGGGATGGTCGTGCAGACTGTGCGGTACAGATGGATCAGGCAGAAGAGTGGTCAAGTCCAAGCAAGGTTCGTTATCAGGCTGGCAGCAGAAGTACAGGAGGATCAGACAATCGGATGGTCGTGGAAAGCTGGGGTCAGTGCAGGCAGCAGATCAGCAGGTCAGGTCAGGCCAGGTCGAACAGGAAACAGATAGTAGCACAGGAACAGAGGTTTGAGCTGGGGCTCACAGGTCACAGATGCTGTAGAATGGACAGCACTTGCTGCTGGGTCCTGCAGATTCAAATAGAGCCGTTTGGCGCCATTTCCGGCGCGTGTGCGTGCACGGGAGCGCGAAGGCGCATGGACGCGTACGAACGCATGCAGGCGTGCACACCACCGCGGAAAACAGCAAAAGAGCACCCGGACTGAGTGCTTTTCCTAACATTGCCCCCCCCAGGTGCAGCCTCTGGATGCCTTGCCGGGTGCCGCCGTCCTGGCAGTTTCTCCTGAATGCCTGGATTAATCCAGGTGTGTGGATGTTCCCTTCTGGCTCCCAAGAGTTTTCTTCAGGACCATACCCTTTCCACTTTATCAGGTACTGGGTAGATCCAGCCCTCCTCCGGCAGTTCAAAATGGCTTCAATTTCAAACTCCTCCTCTGCGTTTACCAGATTTGGATCTGGCGGGCCTGTCCTCCGTCCTGGGAACGAGTCAGGGACAACAGGTTTCAGTAGTGAAACATGGAAGACCGGGTGGATCCGTAGGGAAGAGGGAAGATCCAATTTGAATGCCACCCTGTTGATTTTCCTCCTGATTGGAAATGGCCCCATGAATCTTGGGCCTAGCTTCTTTGAGGGGCAAACAAGCTTAAGATTCCTGGTGGACAACCAGACGCAATCACCTGGCTGGAGATCTAACTCCCCCCCACCTTCTTTTGTCAAAAGCTTCCTTGTTCAGTTCCTGAGTTCTTGAAAGGGTCTCCTGCAGGAATTTGCTGTTAGTCTGAAGGAAGCTTGTGATATCCTGTGCTGCAGGAATGGAGCTTTCAGTGTTCAGCTCAGGCAGGAATGTGGGATGAAACCCATAATTGGCCCAGAATGGGGACTTCTGAGTGGCCGAGTGGATGGTGTTGTTGTAAGCAAACTCGGCCAGCGGTAGCAGTGCAACCCAATAGTTTTGAGAGAACGATGAAAAGCAGCCCAGGTACTGTTCTAAAGTCTGGTTCGTTCTCTCTGCCTGGCCATTGGTCTGCGGATGATAAGTAGAAGAGAATGCAAGCTCAGTCTCCAAAGTTGCACACAGAGTCTTCCAGAATTTAGATGTGAATTGGACCCCGCAATCGGATACAATATTGCTAGGTGTTCCGTGGAGCCTGACTATTTCCTTAATAAAGGTGTTAGCTGTCTCGGCCGCTGTAGGGGTCCCCTTCATAGGTAGGAAATGTGCCATCTTCGTCATGCAGTCCACGACCACGAAGATGGTGGAGTATTCTTCCGACGGGGGCAATTCCACAATCAAGTTAATAGCCAGTTGCGACCATGGGTGCTAAGGTACCGGAAGAGGGTTCAGGAAGCCCCAGGCTTTGGCCTTATCTGTTTTATTCCGAGCACAAATGGGACAGGCACTGACATATTTCTTGAAATCTTCGGCCACCAGAAGGATCGGGAGAAAAGCTTGGCTGTTTTCCGTGAGCCAAAGTGTCCGGCCAATTTGTGGGATCGTGGCAGAGACCTAGGATCCTGAAGAATAGGCTTACCGGAACAAACAGTCTCTGAATGAACCACCAGCGGCCGTCCTTGACAGTCAGTCTGGTGTTGCTGGGGTTAGTGGACCCGGCCAGGTCTCGCCGTATTTGGGACAACACGTCCTTGTTGGTCAGCAGGAAGTTCCTTGCCAGGAGCATAGTGTCAGGCAGAGCGGCATTTCCTGGCTCAGAGAACATCCTGGAGAGAGCGTCAGGCTTGCCGTTTTTTGATCCTGGCCGGTAAGTCAGGTGAAAGTGGAACCTGGAGAAGAAGAGGGCCCAGCAGGCCTGCCGGGGTTTCAGTCTCTTGGCCATTCTGAGGTACTCCAAGTTCTTGTGGTCCATGTAAATAAGAATAGGATGTGTGGCTCCCTCGAGCAGGTAACGCCATTCCTCTAGAGCCGACTTGATGCTACTGGGTGGAGCAGGGTCTTGGTGCCTTGGCGCTGGGAGAGGATGGCCCCTACTGTGGTTTCTGAAGCGTCCACTTCAAGGATGTACAGTAGAGCCGGGTCTGGGTGCTTCAGGATGGGAGCGGAGGTGAACAGGAACTTAAGTTTCTGGAAAGCGGTTTGGGCTTCAGGGGACCAACGGAACCGGATGTTCTGTTTGGTCAGCTGCGTGATTGGTTCCACGATGGCTGAGAAGCCCTTGATGAACTTTCTATAAAAGTTTGCGAACAAACCTCTGAACTCGCTTTCTGTCTGTCGGTGCGGGCCATTCCAGAATAGTGGAGACTTTTTGAGGGTCCATATGGATGCCCGTAACGGAGATGATCAGCCCCAGAAAATGCATGCTAGGTTGCTCAAAGGAACACTTCTCCACTTTCGCGTACAGGCCATGTTGCCGGAGCCAACCCAGAACTTTGGCGACATGGATACGGTGCTCCTCGAGGGAAGAGAAGATTAAAATATCATCCAAATAGATGATCATGAAGAGGTCGAGGAAGTCCCGGAACATGTCATTTACAAAATGCTGGAAGGTCACAGGGGCGTTGCATAGACCAAAGGGCATCACCAGGTATTCGTAATGACCAAAGCGGGTGCTGAAAGCTGTCTTCCATTCGTCTCCTTCCCTGATACAAATAAGGTTGTAGGCTCCCCGCAAGTCAAGCTTGGTGAAGATGGTTGCTGCCCCTAACCTCTGAAACAATTCCCGGACCAAAGGTAGAGGGTACCGGTTTTTGATAGTCACCCGGTTGAGCTCTCGTTAGTCTATGCACGGCCTGAGTGAGTGATCCTTCTTCTCCACAAAGAAGATGCCAGCCCCAGCAGGAGACGTAGAGGGTCGGATGAACCCTTCCTCTAAGTTCTCATCGAGGTAGGCCTTGAGGGCCGCTAATTCAGGTTCAGAAAGGGTAAGGGTACTTCAGCCCCAGCTAAAAGTTCAAAGGGGCAGTCTATGCGGAGGTAGTTTGCCAGCCCCTTTTTTACTGAAGATATCAAGTAATGAATGGTAGACCAGAGGAAGGAGTGAATGGATGTCAGGTTCATTATCAGAGTCTAGGCAGAGTAGTGGGGGAACTGCTTCCCCTCTGGAGGTTAGACAAGTCTGTTCGCAGTAGGGTGACTGGAATTGGACGGTCCCAGTGGTCCATCTGACCACATGGCCTGGTTTGCCACAATACAGGCACAGGTTCATGGAGAGGCGCCGCTGCCTTTCTTCTGTGGCGAGGGACGGGCATAGCAGCCCAATCTGCATAGGCTTTGGGGAGTCCTGTGTAGAGGAGGAGGAGGTCACTGGGCTGAGCGTAGGCGGATTCAGGTAACTGGGGACCCGTGGAAGCATCCAGGTGGGGAGCGACTGCCCTGATGATCTCTCGGCGCGACGCTCTCTGAGGCGCCGATCGATAGAGATGGCCAGGTTAATCAGTGCCTCCAGGATCCGAGTCACCCCCACTCGTGCCAGCTCGTCCTTTAGGGGTTAGGATAGTCCCATGCGGAATTAAAAGCATAGAGCGGCACTATTCCAGGCTGTGTCGGCGATCCAGCGCCAGAATTCTGAAACATAGTCCTCCACTGGGCGGCGACCCTGCTGGAGTGCATGCAGGGTGGCCTTGGCCATAGCAGCCTGGTGGGGGTCCTCATAAAGTTGCACCATGGCTTGAAGCAACGAGGCTGATGTGGCGACCTCCGGAGCATTTTGTTCCCAAAGTCTATGGGCCCAGGCCTGGGGCTCATCCTGCAGCAAAGAAATGATGAAGCCCACCTTAGTGGCTTCGAGGGAGAAGGTGCGTGGCTGGAGTCAAAAATAAAGTTCACACGCAGTCCGGAAGACCCAGAACTTGCGTCGGTCCCTGGAAACTTGACGGGCAAAGGGACCTTGGGCTCTGAGGGCAGAGCCACGATGGTATGGCCTGCAGCTGGAGCAGCTCCAGTGGTTGGGGAAGCTGATAGCTCTTGTACCTGTTCCTCCAAGCGGGTATAGCCCTCTTGCAGACTCTTGACCGCTTGTGTAAGACCCACAAGGTGCGCACACAGATCGTCCATGGTGGAGCGGGTTCCCTGCGCAGACTCAGTCATGGCTGTCCGTTACTGTCACGGTCCTGGTGGGGGAGTCTGTCTTGTGCAGGGAACAACCACTCTTGCGCACCCAATTCAAGGACCCCTGGTAGAGCAGACAGGAAGTCCAAGAGTGCGGGATGGCACAAGGGCTGGATGGTCACTGGTGATGGTGTGATGATCCAGACGGTCGTGCAGATCACAGGGATGGTCGTGCAGGCTGGGTCAGCAACGGGCAGGCTGTGCGGTACAGATGGATTAGGCAGAAGAGTGGTCAAGTCCAAGCAAGGTTCGTTATCAGGCTGGCAGCAGAAGTACAGGAGGATCAGACAATCAGATGATCGTGGAAAGCCGGGGTCGGTGCAGGCAGCAGATCAGCAGGTCAGGCCAGGCCGGGTCGAACAGGAAACAGATAGTAGCACAGGAACAGAGGTTTGAGCTGGGGCTCACAGGTCACAGACACTATAGAACGGACAGCACTGCTGGGTCCTGCAGATTCAAATAGAGCCGTTTGGTGCCGTTTCTGGCACGGGAGCGCGCACACACGCGGAAAACAGCAAAAGAGCACCCAGACTGAGTGCTTTTCCTAGCATTATGCAGTTTTACGCTGTGGATGTTTCACTGCCCCCCTCCTTGTGGCCAGCCCTTGTGTAGCAAGTATGAGAGGGGGGGTTAACCCTTTCCTTTCCTTGCTGAACTGGGTACTCTTTTTGAGTTTAACCATTTCCTTTCTATCCTATTTTGTTTTCTTCATTTTGAGTCCTTCTAGGTCGAAGTCACTAGACACGGCACAAGATGATAAAGACCTTATTAGGTCACAACATTCCTCTTCCAAATGTAATTGGCATAGGGCACTGTCAAGGCCCAGCCTTTATAGTAGAAGCTATGAATCCCCCTTCACACACCCACCGCTATGTCATCTTTTCCAAGAAGGGAGCCTACTGGGGATGCGGGACTCCGGTCTCAGAGGGCAAGTCTCTATGTGAGCTATGCTAAAGCCCAGGTGGTTGAAGAAGGGGATAGTGATTTCCAACAAATGGAATCTCTGATGAGGCACGTGGTGCAAGAATCCCTTAAAGAGTAGAATACAAGCCGCACACAGGAGTAGGAGCTATGAATTCTTCTTCACTCACCCACCGCTATGTCAGCCGCCCAAAAGAGGCAGCCTGCTGGGGATGCAGCACTACGGTCCCAGAGGACAAGTCTCTGCATGAGCTATGCTAAGCCCAGGCAGTTGGAAAAGGGGATGGTGACCTCCAGCAAATAGAATCTCTGGTGAGGCACGTGGTGCAAGAATCCCTTAAAGAGTGGAATGTAAGCCATATTAAAAGTTCAACAGCCATAGTGACATGTTCTCCCGCTAGGATGACCAGGAAGAACGGGAACTGTCCCATCAATGCCATCTGTCTATGAAGACCTCCAACAGTGGGGCAGAGTGAGATGAGTCTCTTTACCCTGATAACGCCTTTTGGTTAAGGCAATAAGGGGTGCATTTACATGACTAGAACCTGTAGAGTCTCCTGCAAAGCAAGAGGAAGTACTGTAAGCACCTTGGGCTCCATTTTCCTGCAGTGCAACTTGTCATGCATTCCAATCTATGCGACTTAAAGTTGCAGCGACTCTGGAAAGGTTCCTGCACTATTTCGGTGTTACTTTTGATGCAGCTCTGATCCAGGGACTGTAAAGTTGGGGGCCGCACTTAGTCCCATCAAAGTCGCACTCCAGAGCTGCGCTCTGAATCTTGCGACTTTGGGGGTCGCAATAGTAGATACGTAGCCTCAGAGAGAGTGTTCTATTTTCCCCATTTGTAATGGAACTAGGGGACATCATTTCGGATGAGCAAGGTCGCGAGATATACCTCCCTTCTGAGAAAACATGTCGCTTTTCCTTAGAAGATGCAGTCAATGGCCCGGAAGTTGGCCTGGGCTCTTGTGGCCACGTTGAAAAAAGATGTAAATGTGGATGGAGAATATGGACCCAGTATTCAGGAGCATTTTCAGAAACGCTATACTTCAGGACCAGGAGCTAGTCTCGGTTTCCATGGTGAGGCTCCAATTGACATCATCCACATGTGGTTATGCTCTCATCAGTTAGGGCAAGTGAGTGCTATGGCTAGGGCCTGGGCCTGCTGATCCCGCCTCTATAATGCGTAATATAGCATTCCCTTTGAGGGAGCTTCATCTTTTGCAAGCTGATTAGCACCGCTACCCGGGCCACAGTTGGCAAGTTAGGGTCCTGCCTCAGGATAGGCCGGAAGACGACAGTCTAGAGAACAACGTTCAGAGAGTGACCAGGTCTGGATTTTAGGAAGAGCTGGTGTGGAGACCAGATTTCCCCTCAGAAGCATACTAGAAGCTTGAACTCTGGTATCAAGAAGCTACTGAGTTTGGAACACAGACTATTGGGACGTCAAAATGGTCTCTTGGGGACATGCATGGTCCATCAGAAGTCCACCTCATCTCAGATTCATTTCAATGGATTTTACTTCACTCTGAGATAAAGGAAACATATACTCATGCTTTACGTATGTCACTGGTGTTGCAAAGTGCTGCTGTGCCAGTCTCCAAATGCAAGAGATTTCAGGGCAGGTACTCGCCCCTCTTTATGCTCATGAAGGGGAACAGCTTGCGGGGCTGGGTTTGGACCTTCCACACCTGAGACAATTTTCAGCAAGCTGAAGTTCAAAGTGGAAACATTGTCCCTGATTCATAGGGGGTCCAGCCAGGTTTGTTTCCAATAGACCTAAGATGCTTACTTTCATGTGCCCATTGTAGAAGACTTCTGCAAGTTCCTTCAGTTCACTGTAGGCCAAGACCATCTCCAGCTCCAGCCATTCGGGCTTTCAACATCACCCTGTGTATTTTCAGGGTTTTATTGGTTGTTATGGTCTTTATCAAAACAAGGAGCATATGCCTGCATAGTTACGTGGATGTCCTTCTCCTAGTTTCCCAAAACAAAGGGCAGCTGCTGGAGCCCAGAGCTCAAGTCTTTTCGATGCTCCTCAAATTCGTTTCCTTGGGGCTCAGTGCGATTTAATTAAGAGGACTATTGCCTTGACTCTGGATCCCGAGGTGCTGGAACAGAATACTCCTGGCCCTGTCTTCTTCCCACCTGCGCGCCTTTCAGTGTCTAAAATGATTGGCTCTATGGTGTCTATGGTTTCCAGGGTCAAATGTAAGCTGGAGAAGACGGCCCTTCCAGAAGGGGTTTCTCCAGCAGTTGGAGCCAGGAAGCAGAATTCAGGTCATCTACATAACCTCAATCATGAGAGCGAGTCCCCAGGTGGCTGCAATGGAGGAACTGGCTCATTTGCCATTCCATTGCCCATTTCCTGGTTCAAAATCACGTCCGATGTTAGCAATACGGAATGGGGGGCTTGCTGCCTGGTGAGGCTAGCTCAAGGCAGAAGGGGCTGTCAATTTCAAAGGATTGTGTTAAACATTCTGAAACTATGGGCAGACTTCTGCACCCTACAGGCCTTTCACCATATGAGGAAGGGAGCATCTGTGCTCTGAGGCTAGTCAACACTATGGTGGTCTCCTATGTTAAAAGACAGAGGGACTTACAGCCTGTTCTCTATTACGGGAAGCGGAGCCAATGATGTCTTGCGCTCAGAAGATTCAAGCCTACACCTCAGCAGCTTATGTCCCCAGAGTCCAAAATATTCTAGCAATCTTTCTTTCCAGAGTCCAATTGGACAACAACAAATGGTCTCTACATGTGGAGGTTTTAGGCACAAAAGCCCTGATCATTGGAAATGCAGTAGGACTGGTGCATTTCTTCCAGTCATGGTCAACCTTGGGTTTCTATGAAGACGAAGAGCAGGGGTTGTGGAGGTAGTGGCAGGGATGCCTTATTGGCCAATTAGGACATGGTTCCCCTTGCTAGCACAGTTTAGCTTCCGGAACCCAGTGCACCTGCTCCTCAGGCCAGACCTTCTGTCACTGGGTGCAATTCTACTTCCATGTCCAGCACGGTTACGTCTGACGGCCTGGCTCTCGAGATTGGAAGTCTTCGGCTTCTCCTCCAGAGTCATTGCCGCTCTCTTGAATACAAGAAGAATGAACGCAAACAAAGTTTACGGAATAATCTGGTCAAAGTTTGCTCAAATACATGCCTGCTGCTGACAGATCATGTAGTGATCTAGAAGTTTTAAATATTCTAGGCTTCCTTCAGTCGGATTTAGATCTGGCTCTATTGGTTAGTTCCCTCGGAATTCAAGTGTCAGCTTTATCTGCCTTCACAGGTTACATACATAGTTACATAGTTAGTCAGGTTGAAAAAAGACACAAGTCCATCTAGTTCAACCAAAAAAAAAAAAAAAATATATATATATATATATATATATATATAAATATAACCAAATAATCCCATATACAATCCTTCACCACAGTTGATCCAGAGGAAGGCAAAAAAACTCAGCAAAGCGTGATCCAATTTGCTATTACAGGGAAAAAAATCCTTCCTGATTCCCCGAGAGGCAATCGGATTCACCCTGGATCAACTTTACCTAAAAATGTTAGTACCCAGTTATATTATTTACATTAAGGAAAGAATCCAGGCCTTTTTTAAAGTAATCAACCGTGCTGGCCAAAACCACCTCTGGAGGGAGTCTATTCCACATTTTCACAGCTCTTACTGTGAAGAAACCTTTCCGTATTTGTAGACAAAATCTTTTTTGCTCTAGATGTAAAGAGTGCCCCCTTGTCCTTTGTGATGACCTTAAAGTAAATAACTCAACACCAAGTTCACTATATGGACCACTTATATATTTGTACATGTTGATCATATCCCCCCTTAATCTCCTCTTCTCAAGTGAGAATAAATTCAGATCCTCTAATCTTTCCTAATAGCTGAGCTCCTCCATGCCTCTTATTAGTTTGGTTGCCCTTCTCTGCACTTTCTCCAGTTCCCTGATATCCTTTTTGAGAACTGGTGCCCAAAACTGAACTGCATATTCCAGATGAGTTCTTACTAATGATTTGTACAGGGGCAAAATAATGTCTCTATCTCTGGAGTCCATACCTCTCTTAATACAAGAAAGGATTTTGCTTGCTTTGGAAACCGCAGCTTGGCATTGCATGCCATTATTAAGCTTATGATCTACCAAAACCCCCAGATCCTTCTCCACTATGGATTCCCCCAGTTGTACTCCCCCTAGTATGTTTGATGCATGCATATCCTTAGCCCCCAAGTACATAACTTTACATTTATCAACATTAAACCTCATTTGCCACACAGTCGCCCAATTAGACAGTGCATTGAGGTCTGCTTGTAAGTTGGAGACATCCTACAAGGACGTTATTCCACTGCATAGCTTGGTGTCATCTGCAAACACTGAAATGGTACTTTTAATCCCAGACCCTATATCATTTATAAATATATTGAAAAGTAAGGGTCCCAACCCTGAACCTTGGGGTACACCAATGATAACCTTAGACCATTCAGAATAAGAATCATTAACCACTACTCTCTGAATTCGGTCTTTTAGCCAGTTTTCTATCCATTTACAAATTGATCTTTCCAAGCCTGTAGACTTTACCTTACACATTAGCCGTGTGTGGGGAACGGTGTCAAACGATTTCGCAAAATCCAAGTATACCACGTCCACAGCCACCCCTCTGTCCAAGGTTTTACTTACCTCCTCATAAAAAGAAATCAGGTTTGTTTAACAACTTCTGTCTTTCATGAATCCATGCTGTCTGTTACTTAAAATATTTTTAGCCAACAAGAACTCATCTATGTGGTCTTTTATTAAACTCTCCAGTATCTTCCCAGCTATAGAAGTTAAACTAACAGGTCTATAGTTACTTGGTAAAGACTTTGATCCCTTTTTAAATATGGGCACCACATTGGCCCTACGCCAATCCAGTGGTACTATTCCAGTCATTAAGGAGTCCCTAAAAATTTGATACAATGGCTTTGAAATGACAGAGCTCAATTCCTTTAGGATCCGTGGATGGATGCCATCTGGTCCAGGTGCTTTTTCTACCTTTATTCTGTCTAAATACTTCTGGACCATTTCCCTTTTGAGCCATTGTGGATCATTTCGGGCTGTGTCACTACCACCCCCGACGTGGACATGAGCTCCCCCATGCTCCTTTGTATACACAGAGCTGAAGAAAGTATTTAATAAGTTTGTCTTCTCTTTGTCCCCAGTCACGCACTCTAGATTATTTTGTAACATGCTCAGACCTGACCTTTTTACTATTAATATATTTGAAGAATTTTTTGGGGTTTGTCTTACTATCTTTTGCAATCTGTCGTTCGTTGTGAATTTTTGCTTCCTTGATTTGCTTTTTACATATTGTCACGTACCTGGCGGTGGAGTCTGATTGTGCAGAGGGCAACCTCTCTTACGGCCCTGGTTCGGGAACCCCTGATAGAGGAAACAGGAGATTCCGGAGCACAGGGGGGCACAAGGGCTGGTGCGGATGCAGATGGTGTTGTGAAGGTCCTCCAGGAGCTCGTGCGGACAGAAGAGTGGTGATGCAGGCCGGGTCAGTATTAGGCAGGCTAGTGCGGTACAAAGGAACAGGCAAGCGGGTCGTTGGGTGCAAGCAGGGTCATAAACAGGCGGGCGGCTGAGGTACAAGAGGGTTAGGCAGAGACATGATCGTAGGCAGGCAGAGGGTCGGTACAGGCAGAGTTCAATCAGAGGTCAGGCAAGCCGGGTCACAGATACAGGAAGACTGGAAAAACAGGTCACAGGAACTCACTAACACTGTAACGCTGTAGAGCAGACAGCATTTGCTACAGGGTGTACACAGCTTAAATAGAGTTGTCTGGTGCCGCCTCCTCGGTGAGTGAGAGGAAAACAACAACAAACTGCAACCAAGTCCTCAGCGTGAAGAAAGCACAACCAACTGCAAACAAGTCCACAGCACAATCTTCTTCTAACACATATTCTGTTATATTCTTTGTAACATTTAAAAGATGATAGTGTTTCCTCATTTTTATATTTTTTAAATGCTCTTTTCTTATCATTTATAACTTTTTTAACTTTGGCCGTACACAATCTTCTTCTAACACGACACCTGAACAAACGTCAACCAACACGAAAGAAGTGCGACTCCTGAACCAACGTCAAACAACAACAAAAGGAGAGTGAGTGGCTCCTCCGCCGTGGTCTGTTGAGATAAATTCGACACATGTGGGACATCGTTTACGACAGACGAGATGTCGCAATGTCACAATCACTCAAGGACACTGGACAAAAAGGTCAGAAGGACATAGACACTGGGCCGAACGGACTGGAGACTAACTTGAGACGGACATGGCTGGGAGACGGACGGATGCT
>BLSH010450098.1:477282-489145 GCA_018402905.1 Glandirana rugosa | reverse complement strand
TTAGGGTCCTTTCACACACACGGACCGTTCATCAGTTCATCAGTTTATCAGTTCATCAGTTCATCCGTTTTTCATCAGTTTTTCATCCGTTTTTTCATCCGTTTTTCATCAGTGGTCATCAGTTTTTCATCAGTTTTTTCATCCGTTTTTCATCAGTGGTCATCAGTTTTTCATCAGTTTTTTTTTACATTCACTACCAATGCAAAAACGGATGAAAAACTGACCGTTCGTCAGTTTACATCAGTTTTTCGTCCGATCCGTTTTTTTGACGGATGAAAAATAGGACTTTCATCCGTTCAAAAAAACGGATGCTGACGGAAGCGGATGAAAACTGATGAAAATAGCTGATCATCAGTTGTCATCAGTTTTTCCATAGAGTTGCATTAATGTCCGTTTTTCATCCGTCAAAGGATGGATGAAAAACGGACAAACGGTCCGTATGTGTGAAAGGGGCCTTAATCAAGGCGGAAGAGATGATGACATACCTGAGTTGCCTGCCCAACACCACGCAGAACAACCAGTAAACAGTGCAGCAGGGCTCAGCTTCAGAAAGCGACAGAAAAAGAAGGTGCATTGTGTATCACTTGGAACTGATTTAAGAGCAGATGGAATAACAATTAGATAAGTTAAAAAATCTTTGTGAGGTAATGTGGACCAAACAATACAAGGAGAGGGAAGATGAGTACTGGTATACCTTCCTTTCAAAAAAGAACAAAGGGGCATCACAGAAGCTGCCCTCTTTATACAGTAAGTTATAACTAGTGTTGAGCGAACCCGGACTGTAACGTTCGGGTCCGTACCGAACTTTGGGGTGTCCGGGACCCGGACCCGAACGTTTCAAAAAACGTTCGGGTTCTGGTAGTTGATCACGCATGTTGAATAACTGCAGGGCAGCCAATCAACAAGCGTTTCACTGGTTTGCCCTTAGAAGCCAATACAGCCATGCCAAATAATGGCATGGCTGTGATTAAGATAAGAAAAATCTTTATTCGTCCCAAGGTGGGGAAATTTCTTTCTTTTTCTTTGGCCAGTGCATCATGTGACCCAGCCTCTATATAAGCTGGAGTCACTTGATGCTACAGTCACATGCTCTCTGAGACTCTGAATAGTGTAGGGAGAGGAAGCTGCCAGCGTTTTTGTGAGGGACAGATTGCAGAAATTTGAGAATCGAGACTTCACATACTGCTGCTTTGAGTGACAGATTGCAGATCAAACCCTGCCTAACACAACAATCGATTTGATCATACACAACGATCAGATTGTGGGAGTAATTTGAGATTTCACATACTGCTGCTTTGAGTGACAGATTGCAGATCAAACCCTGCCTAACACAATGATCGTTACGATCGTACACAACGATCAGATTGTGGGAGTAATTTGAGATTTCACATACTCCTGCTTTGAGCGATCTGACTGCACTAGGTAGAGGCTGCTGCTTAGAGGGACAGATTATTGTTCAAAAATCATCTCCTAGTTCTAAAGGGAGAGGTTTTAGCTGTAGCTGTGACACATTATTGTTCAAAAATCATCTCCTAGTTTATTTGATTTTAATTTATTTTCCCTATCCCCATTTTTTTGTAGGGCACTTGCCCTACTCTTACCCCCATTTTACTTCCTTTTGCAGCCCTCTAGCACTTGCCAGGACTTTGTTACAGCTATTTTTGTGCCTAAAAGTTTGGGTCCCCATTGACTTCAATGGGGTTCGGGGTCCAGGATAACGTTCGGGCAACGTTCGGTGCCGAACCCGGACTTTTTCCCAAAGTTCGTTCGGACCCGCAGAACCCAAACGTCCAGGTGTTCGCTCAACTCTAGTTATAACCATAGCAAGGGGGTGTGCCTGGGTACACCCTAATCACTCTGTGCGGTGCAGATTCCCCTTATTGTACATGCCTCCCCCATGTTGCGCCCCCCCCCCGCATTGCTGCTGGTTTACCTCCTCTCCTCTTGTCTGCTGCAGGGGATATTTCAGTATGGAAAACGGGGGAAAGGTCTAGTCAATATGTAATTCACCGGCCCCTCCTTTTTGTAAGTGAACAGTTGCTTCAGTTTGTGAATGACCAGGAAGCCACTGAGCACAGAGCACTTCCCATTCATTCACCGTCCTGTGCAGCTGGGGCTGCAGAGAAAGGCATGTGTGTTTGAGCTTTGGAGTGTACACCCTGATGAAATAGGCTGCGCACACCTATGCACTAGACAACGTAGTACAAAACTGGATTGGAATAATGTCACGTTATGAAAAGTATACATTTGGGCTATTTTGACACTGAGGCGCTTTACAGGCATTTTTTAGCTAAAAATAATGCCTGTACAGCGCCTCAAAAATCCCCCCAATGTGAAAGCCCGATGCTTTCATACTGGGGCGGTACGCTTGCAGGATGTTACAAAAAGTCCTGCAAGCAACATCTTTGGGGCGGTGTGGTGAGCGGTTTATCCACCGCTCCTCCACCGCCCCTGCCATTGAAAACAATGGGCAGCGCTTCCAAAGTGTCTGCACGCCGCCTTGGAAGTGCAGAGTGGCGGCACTTTTAACCCCTTTTTAACCCCTTCAAGGGGGTTAAAAGCACACCGCTGCCACCCGAATAGTGTTGCCATAGCGCCACTATAACAGCGGTAAAGACCTGCTAAACTAGCTGCGTTTTACCACTGACGCTCGGGCAGTGTCAGTGTGAAAGTAGCCTTATGAAAGGGGATGGTCATGAAATCCAGTCACCAACATGCTTCTCTATCAACCAAGAAAGGGTATGAAAAACAGAAGTAAAAGTATGATTTAGGGAAGTTACTATCCCAAAGGAAGGGTCATTAAGTCTAGGGTGGGCACCCCATCCCTTCTCAAATTTTCCTAGGGTTCCCCTATGGGCATATATTGTATATATTGTGCCATTCGTCCAGCATATAGGGTTTAATTTAGGAGCCTGGAATAATGCCCTCACAATTGTTTAACTTATATATAGAATGCAAGTGAGGGGCTAATTTGGAACACTCCATGCAGCATGCTGACAACTTTTTCCTAGTAACGTACCAGCTTCAGAGAGCTCCTGTCAGGGATACCATATTCAGGTATCCAGCAGGGATGGTCAGATCAGTTGGCTGCACTTGAATTAATCAGGACCAGATGTAAAGTGAAAATATATATAAATTTATTAGACAAATAACACACTTCCAACACCAAACACCAGCAAACATAAATGGGCAAGTAAAAGATGAAAACACACCATAAACCCAAAATAAACACCTAACTATCTGACTAACTAAATATAAGTGAGGAAAACACACACATATACAATAAGCAAACGGGGATACCAGCTAAGGGGAACAGGGAGCCAGGTACTGGGAGCAGAAGGAGAGCAAGGGAGCAGGAAGCAGGTTCAGGAATCAGGTCTCTGGGTCTGGATTACAGATCGGGGATCAGAGCAGGTCAGGTTCAGGCATGGACACGGCTTGCAGGGAAAATACCAAAGCATTGGGACAGGGAGCAAGGCGGCCTTATATAGACCCAGCAGACCCATCAGGTGCAGCTTAATGACCTGTATGCTCAATCTCCTGGGAGACACCCGCTGGTGGCCACCAGAACTACACCATTTGGTTTTCCAAACACTGCCACCAGCAGGTGACCCAAGCAAGGACACAGGTCCTGACAGTTCCCCCTCCTTGAGGAGCGGCCTCCGGACGCTCCATTCTGCTGTTAACTGGATAGTCTTTGTGGGTGCAGGAACAGTCCAGCAAAGTTTCCCCTCCGTGTCTGTGGACTCTATTACACTTCTCCGACCAGAGTCCTTTAACCTGCTGGGCGCCGTGTCACCCAAGTCAGGTACTGTTACAAACCCCCCACCACCAGGGTCTGGAGGTCTGAGTCCGGTACCAACAGCTAGCCAGACATCGGGCCTGAAACCAGCGGGGGCAGGGAACACAGGGACATCAAAATCAGTCTGGGCATCATGCCGGGGGAAAACAGTGGCAAGCTGGGCATTAGGTAGCCAAACATCCACAGGCACTGGATCAGCAGGCACCAGGTCATCAGGCACTGGATCATTAGGCACCAGGTCATCACACTGGGTAGTAGGCATCCGGTCATCAGGCATGGGATCAGAGGGCACCTGGTCATCAGGCACAGGGTCATCAGGCACTGGATCAGCGGGCACAGAGTCATCACACTGGGTAGTAGGCATCGGGTCATCAGGCACTGGATCAGCGGGCACTGGGTCGTCACACTGGGCAGCAGGCACTGGGTCGTCACACTGGGCAGCAGGCACCGGGTCGACACACTGGGCAGCAGGCACCGGGTTGTCACACTGGGCAGCAGGCACCGGGTCGTCACACTGGGCAACAGGCACAGGACCAGCAGGCCGGACAGCGGGCCCAGGGTCAGCGGGTACAGGATCGGCGGGCACAGGGTCAGCGGGCACAGGATCAGCAGGCTGGACAGCGGGCACAGGATCAGCGGGCACAGGATCAGCAGGCTGGACAGCGGGCACAGGATCAGCAGGCTGGATGGAAGGCATGGCAGCAGGTACCGAAACAGGCTGTGCGGTAGGCATGGCAGTGGGCACTGGGACAGCAGGCTGGGCATCAGGAATAGCCACAAAGAGGGCATCAGGAACAATGAAGTCAAATTGAATAGCCGTCAAAGAGTCCATAGGGAGAGACTGGGTGAAGGACAGAGAACCGGTACAGTTAGGTGAAATAGCGACAGGCAGGTGGGAAGCAGAGGGTCCAATTTCATGGGTTGAACCAAGGTGGCAGGTGTGGAGGCAGACTGGAACAAATCGGCTGGTGTGGAGGCAAACTGAAACAGATCAGTTGTTGTTGAAGCAGACTGAATCGGAGATTGGCAGGTGTGGAGGCAGGATTGGATAGTGGTAGGATTGTGCAGGTTGGGAGAAACTTCAGTTTCTTTTTGGGTTTAGTGACAGCAATTCTGTATGGGGATGCAGGGCTGTAAGTAGTGGGTGCAGCTGATGGAGGAGAAGAGCAGGAGGATGGTAAAAAAGAGGGAGCAGTTGTTAAGGGGGATTTTTGTAGGGTTGAAGCAGACAGTGGAGAGGAGGTAGGTGGGTTAAAGGCAGGGAAGGTGCAGCGGTTGGAAACAGGGTACAGATATTTAGTTGGTAGCAGGGTATATTGGACTGCAGCTGTGGTTGCTATGGGCGATGGAGAAAAATACATTTCAGCGGCCAGGTGTCTGGCCACAGGACTGGGTGGTTGCAGGCTGACAGAGGCCGAGTGCAATATTTTTGACCATGTTTGTAATAAAGGATGCTCAAAATCTAATTTGCATACTGCCTGTCTGACCAGAGATTGCACGGAATCAATACACTCCCTTAGTACCTGTTGGGAACATGCTGACTCTGAGTAGTGTTCAAAGAAAAAGGCGGAGTCATCTTCCAGTAACCAAACCAATGAAACCACCTGATTTAAACTGAAAGGTGGGGTGTAATCATCACCACCACTAGGGACAACAGACAAAGCCAACTCTGCACAAATTTGAATTAGTGGCTGAATCTCTTCAAACAAAAATCTGCCTTGGTCAACAAAAGAGTGAGCCAGACGGATGCATTCCAATAATTGCTCCCTAGTCTGTTCTTTCAAAATCTGGCAACAATAATCCCTGTCTTCTGTTGCAAGCATTGAGAAATACAAAATCTCCTCAGCATGCATCTTGCAGCAGTTAGCAAGTGCTCAGGCCTGATTCACAGGTGCAGCGGATCGGATTGTATGTCTTCAGTATTATGTCAGGGATACCATATGCAGGCATCCAGCAGGGATGGTCAGATCAGTTGGCTGCACTTGAAGGAATCAGGACCAGATGTAAAGTGAAAATATGTATACATTTATTAGACAAATAACACACTTCCAACACCAAACACCAGCAAACATAAATGGGCAAGTAAAAGATGAAAACACACCATAAAAATAAACACCTAACTATCTGACTAACTAAATATAATTGAGGAAAACACACACATATACAATAAGCAAACAGTGATACCAAATAAGGGGAACAGGGAGCCAGGTACTGGGAGCAGAAGGAGAGCAATGGAGCAGGAAGCAGGTTCAGGAATCAGGTCTCTGGGTCTGGATTACAGATCGGGGATCAGAGCAGGTCAGGTTCAGGCATGGACATGGCTTGCAGGGAAAATACCGAAGCATTGGGACAGGGAGCAAGGCGGGCTTATATAGACCCAGCAGACCCATCAGGTGCAGTTTAATGACCTGTATGCTCAATCTCCTGGGAGACACCCGCTGGTGGCCACCAGAACTACACCATTTGGTTTTCCAAACACTGCCACCAGCAGGTGACCCAAGCAAGGACACAGGTCCTGACAGCTCCATAGCATGTGCAGGAGATCGCCATGGTCCGTTATGCTTTTTGTACAAATAGGATCTTGCCTTTTTTCAAAGTTATATAGGCGTTGGAGTCCCCAGGCTAACTACCTGCACCATATGGCCCACAAGGGGGTTCTTCTTCTCTTTTGGACTATTTCACTCTCACATGGTCACTCCATCTTAAACCAGATACAGCCCCAATGGTGGAGCTTGTTTTGGCTGACCCCTCCTGATGAATAACGATCCCCTGTGGGTGTAGAGGTCTATCTCAAACTGGGACTCAAGACAGTTGTGTTTTTAGCTCCTTCTGCTGGTTTGAACTCTGGGTCATGTCCATCTTTGATTGCTTCAACTTCATTATTCCCTGAAGAAGGCTATGTACAGCTGGAATGCTTTGGAAGATCTTGGTGGTTATGCACTTTTTGAATTTTATAATGCAGGGTTCTGTTCATCCCTACCCCCTGTGAGGCTAGCAGGTGATGATTCAAAATCACTAGGGCATGGAATGTATAGAACAGCAATTTTAACCTATTGTATAATAAAGAATTTTCTATTTTTTATATAAAAAAATCATGATTGTGTGATTTCTGTTGCTGCAACAAAGTCCCATGGGAGATGCCTACCTAAAAATACTGTATATATTGTTCCATTCGTAGCATGTTATTAAGCTGGAGTTTCTATTCAGTTGACAAATGTAGATTTGGAGAAGTCCAGTGTATAGGGATTCATTTAGTACCCTGGAATAACGCCCTCACAATTGTTTAACTTATATACAGAACGCAAGTGAGGGGCTCCCTGGGAATGTTAATTTGGAACACTCCATTCAGCATGCTAACAACTGTTTCCTAGTAACGTACCAGCTTCAGAGAGCTCCTGTGCAGGAGATCACCATGGTCCCTTACGCTTTTTGTGCAAACAGGATCTTGTCTTTTTTCAAAGTTATATATGAGTTAAGGTGTATCGTGCTCTCATAATAATAAAATAACTGTGACAGTTTTTGCAATGCATTCAGTGATACGCTAAGATTATTTAGTAATACCTCATCCCAATAATCCTCCACAATAAGATCTGTCTCCTTTTCTTACTTATCCCTAAAATTGCAAGGGTAGGAGCCCTTGTACCCTCCATGCAACCTCTGGTAACACTTTGAAGATAAAGCCCTTTGTGGGTTCAGATTGCGCAATCAAGTTGAATATAAGCATGGGGCTAATAGTATCTAATTGATCTTTATCTTGAATAAGATCTGTCTCCTTTTCTTACTTATCCCTAACCTTGCAAGGGTAGGAGCCCTTGTACCCTCCATGCAACCTCTGGTAACACTTTGAAGATAAAGCCCTTTGTGGGATCAGATTGCGTAATCAAGTTGAATATAAGCGTGGGGCTAATAGTATCTAATTGATCTTTATCTTAAATAAGATCTGTCTCCTTTTCTTACTTATCCCTAACCGTGCAAAGGTAGGAGCCCTTGTACCCTCCATGCAACCTCTGGTAACACTTTGAAGATAAAGCCCTTTGTGGGATCAGATTGCGCAATCAAGTTGAATATAAGCGTGAGGGTAATAGTATCTAATTGATCTTTATCTTGAGACCAATAGGCATGGTAAACTTGCTGGTAACAAAAACACATACTTGGAGGTATGCGATATTGTTGGTGCAACAGGTCAAAATATTCACGTTCTTCTTGATGTAGTATGTGGATAGTCTTCATACCTGAAATGTATGCCAACTATTCAAATTTGACAATTTATTAAGTTCAACAAAGTCAAGGTTATTCAAAAAAGGGATTAGGTTCTGTGCACAAGAGCATAAGTGATGTAAAGGGTTAGTCTATCTGCTTCTAGTGACTCATAGAGGTTAATCAAGTGAATATGATGGGGCATAGTTTGTACATAGGGTTTAGCTAGGGTAGTGTAAGGTAGGTGCTTAAGAGTAGATTTTTGTGGAGAGTAGGAAAAATTTAGTCAGGCCAGACTGAGAGTCAGGCCTGATTGTTTTGATTCTGGGCAGGGGAGTGGCCCAGAGAGGGTTGGAGACTGCAGGAAGCAACACCCCTTGGTTACCCCTCCCCTCTTCTTCAGAAAGTTCTGGAAAAGGGGATGGGAAGAGGAGGTGAGGCTTTCTGATGTATGTTAAGGAGCCCTGACCAATCCCCAATTTGGATTGGCATGGGGCAGACCTCCTTAAATACTGTGGTCTGCCCAGTGGGGGAAGGAGAAGTTTGGGTGGAAGTGACGGAGATGAAGTAATGTGAAGGCTGTCAGGGCCAGAGGAAGCCCCTAGTCTGGGGGGGTTCATCTCGGCCTGGGAGAGCTCAGGTGCAGCCAGAAGGAGAGAGAGATTCTGGAGGAGAGGCACAAGGGCAAGCGGAAGAGGACTGCAGAAGTGAGAACACTATAGAGAGATCTCCGGGAGGAACTACAAGTAACAGTGAGTGACACAGCCCAGGGAAGTGAGATGCACAATGCAGATTGGGAAGAAGACAGTCTGGAAAAGGTGCAGGAGGAGACTGGATCCTGGTGTCATGGACAGTGTGCGGATGGGCTGGGAGTGTAGTCCATTGTGGCTAGTTAGCACCAACTAACTACCTTCTACACAAGTACGTAAGGGGAACCTCAACCCCATACCCACAAAGGGTGGTCTGGAGGCCTGATAAATCTACATCTCTACATCTCTGTGTTTGATCCAGTCACAGGGAGGACTGGAGACTGCAGGAAGCAATACCCCTTGGTTACCCCTCCCCTGTTCTTCAGAAAGTTATGGAAAAGTGGATGGGAAGAGGAGGTGAGGTTTTCTGATGTATGTTAAGGATTGATTAGATGTTTCCTTGGTCAATTACTGGCATAATAGCCAATGTAAAATATGGCACCTCATCCCAAAAACATATTTGAGTACAATGGACAACCTTTGTTCCCTAAAGGGATTATGCGGTGCTGGAGAATTAACCCAATGACAAAGTCTTTTTTTCAATAAAAACTTTATCTTTATTGTAACAATTATTTCATAAAAAGTGATATTTTTACAAAGGTACACATTTAAAAACACTGTAATACAGCTGTTACGTGGTGGAGTTGAGCCAAAATGATATGGCAATAAGTCAGCTGTTATCCCAACATGTTTCGCCCCCGTGGGCTTCTTCAGGGGATTGTACTGACCGCCACCCGATCTAATTAAGGATAATGATATACAAGGTAATTATACATTGTAATGACATTTCAAGAAAAACCATTAATTTATCTGTAATTGGACCGCCTATAGGGTCTGACATTCCAACTCCCAACCCTGCAATTCCTCACACTCCCCCCCATCTAGTCATGCTAGGGCCAAGACTCACCTACGCCGGACCCACACCTGAGAAACACCAGAGGCCCACGATCAACCAATTGCCTGACTTATTAGTAACTGCAGGTGGTGTATAAAGGTCCAGGCTGGAAAGGATACAAAGGGATATGCATAGAAAAAAGGAAGGAAGAGAGTAAATTATCGCTGGATAACATTTGGTGCCCCTAGCTGGGACCAAATATGAAAAACACACTAGTTCTATGTAACCCAAAAACAAGGCACATATGTACCACATTGGTAATATTTGATAGTCTCTACATAAAAATATATATATAGCCTTATGTAAATTAAAGCAAAAACTTTTTTAGACTTACACATAAAAAACTGTAATGAAAGACACGCGTATGTTAAGGAGCCCTGACCAATCACCAATTTGGATTGGCAGGGGGCAGGACTTCTTAAATACTGTGGTCTGCCTATTGGGGGAAGGAGAAGTTTGGGTGGAAGTGACGGAGATGAAGTAGTGTGGAGGCTGTCAGGGCCAGAGGGAGCCCCTAGTCTTGGGGAGGGGGGGTCACCTCAACCTGGGAGAGCTCAGGTGCAGCCAGAAGGAGAGAGAGATCCTGCAGGAGAGGCACAAGAGCGAGCGGAAGACGACAGCAGGAGTGAGTACACTATCAGAGAGATTTCTGGGAGGAACTACAAGTAACAGTGAATGACACAGCCCAGGGGAGTGAGATGCACAATGCAGATTCGGAAGAAGACAGTCTGGAAAAGGTGCAGGAGGAGACTGGGTGTCATGGACAGTGTGCGGACGGGCTGATAGTGTAGTCCATCGTGGCTAGTTAGCACCAGCTAACTAACTTTGCTACACAAGGGGAACCTCAACCTCATACCCACAAAGGGTGGACCGGAGGCCTGATAAATGTACATAAGGTCTCACATGTGCTAGCTAGGCCGTACAAGTCTGTTTGGAGGCCTGGTAAATTTCCTTCCAGGCCTCGCTAGTGAGAAGTAAGAAGTGTGCAGGAGAGAGGAACTAGGAGTTATCAGAGAAGCAAGAAGTGTGCTGAAGTGAAGTTGGAGAAGTGTATATACTGGAGAGTGTATATAGTGGTCCCATGTATAGAACTGTTTGATCTTTGGGCATCCCATAACTACCCCAATTCCTATCCAAGTTCAATTCCCAAATAAAAACAAACACAAAGAGCAAGCCTGTTTTCTGTCTCCGGATGCCAGTATGAGTGATTGAGGGCAGTTGTGATCAGGTGGACCACATGAAACGGCCACCCTTAAGGGGGCCATTGTCTACAGTGGTTTCATTTTTTCTCTACTTCACACCCCAATCACCCCATGCGCATTAACATTATCGATCTGTGTGCCGATGCCCAGGCAGGGAGATGGGAAAGATCTCCCTCTGACTGATTATGCCATAAGAGAAGTGCTTCACTGTGTTGGAGGGGAGATGGGAAAGATCTTCCACTGAGCAGCTCTGCTTATAAGAGAAGTGTGGAAGCACTTCTCTTTTACTTTGAATCTGCAGGCAAGGAGATAATGTGCTGGCGGGGAGATCAGAAAGATCTCCTCTCTGACCGGCAGAGTGCCACAAGGGAGGGTGGTACTGGCTTTCCAACTAATCAGGACACCTGGCAGGAGCTTCCTTTACTATACCCCAAGCTCCCTGGCTGGTTGGAAAGCCAGTATCAAGGGACCTCTGCAAAGCAGGGACAAGCAGTGAGGTCAATAGCTAGTGAGGAACTGGTTAGTATTACATCAGATACACACAGGTTACATATTCACATTACGCATTCAATTCTTATTATGTAGGCGATTGCAGCTCTACTAGTTATTATCCTCGCTTAACAAAAATATTTAAAAACCCTGTCCCTTTAAGATGTTTTATACATCATCATTTAGTGAATAAACCCACATCACTATTTAGTGAATAAATCCAATATCACCATTTAGCGAATAAACCCCATTATTTAGTGAATAAACCCCACATCACCATTTAGTGAATAAACTCCCACATCACCATTTAGTGAATAAACTCCCACATCACCATTTAGTGAATAAACTCCCCCATCACCATTTAGTGAATAAACCCCCACATCACCATTTAGTGAATAAACCCCCACATCACCATTTAGTGAATAAACCCCCACATCACCATTTAGTGAATAAACTCCCACAGATTTACCACTACACCCCCAAATAAGTGATTTACCACTACACCCCCAAATAAGTGATTTACCACTAC
>BLSH010450098.1:437878-465100 GCA_018402905.1 Glandirana rugosa | reverse complement strand
TCTAGTAATATCACTACAGTACAGCTGACTTGTATGACATTAGTATCATGTGTACCACTAGCAAGGTGCATCTTCGTTATTATCCCATTGAAAAAGATGCTAATGTGCGCCGCATTTCACTATTTGAATGGAATTGTCAAAATCAAAACGAATCTGCAACTGTGAAACTGAAGCCTAGTTGTACACGAACGGACACTTCCGCCCGTTCCGGACTTGGCGCATGCGTGTTTAGCACAATACAACTTTGTTGAACACAGCTGCTCTACACACGACTCAACGGTCGTATGCGAGCTTGTTGACACGACCAAGATTTGTAGTCTGCACATACAACTCCCACGAACGACCGTCGTACGTTCAACTGTTGAAAGCGCCGCCACAGACGAACGATTCTGCATGCAACGGTCGTGAGTACGACGTGTTGAACACGATCGTCGTCCCGTGTGTACGGGGCATTAGGATATGGATTACTGGAACCATGCCCTGTGGTCTGATGAGTCCAAGATAAACTTATTTGGTTCAGTTGGTGTCAAGTGTGTGTGGTGGCAACAAGCTGAGGAGTACAAAGACAAGTGTGTCTTGCCTACAGTCAAGCATGGTGGTGGGAGTGTTATGGTCTGGGGCTGCATGAGTGCTGTCGGCACTGGGAAGCTACAGTTCATTGAGGGAACCATGAATGTCAACATGTACTGTGACATACTGAAGCAGAGCATGATCCCCTCCCTACGGAGACTGGGCCGCAGGGCAGTATTCCAACATGATAACGACCCCAAACACACCTCCAAGATGACCACTGCCTTGCTAAAGAAGCTGAGGGTACAGGTGATGAACTGGCCAAGTAGGTCTCCAGAAGAGAGAAAGAGAGAGAGAGAGAGTGAGAGAGAGAGAGAGAGAGAGAGAGAGAATCATTAAAAACAGTGATTGAAAAAAAAAATATATATATATACACAGTATCTCACAAAAGGGAGCACACCCCTCACATTTCTGTAAATATTTTATTATATCTTTTAATGTGACAACACTGAAGAAATGACACTTTGTTACAATGTAAAGTAGTGAGTGTACAGCTTGTATAACAGTGTACATTTGCTGTCCCCTCAAAATAACTCAACACACAGCCATTTATGTTTAAACCGCTGGCAACTAAAGTGAGTACACCCCCAAGGGAAAATGTTCAAATTGGGCCCAAAGCGTCAATATTTTGTGTGACCACCATTAGTTTCCAGCACCGCCATAACCCTCTTGGGCATGGAGTTCACCAGAGCTTCACAGGTTGCCACTGGAGTCCTCTTCCACTTCTCCATGATGACATTACGGAGCTGGTGGATGTTAGAGACCTTGCGCTCCTCCACCTTCTGTTTGAGGATTCCCCACACATGCTGCCTTGAATACTGCCTTGCGGCCCAGTCTCTGAAGGGAGGGGATCATGCTCTGCTTCAGTATGTCACAGTACATGTTGGCATTCATGGTTCCCTCAATGAACTGTAGCTCCCCAGTGCCAACAGCACTCATGCAGCCCCAGACCATGACACTCCGACCACCATGCTTGACTGTAGGCAAGACACACTTGGTTTTGTACTTCTCACCTGGTTGCCGCCACACACACTTGACAGCATCTGTACCAAATAAATAATAAATTATCTTGGTCTCATCAGACCACAGGACATGGTTCCAGTAATTCATGTCCTTCGCTTGTCTTCAGCAAACTGTTGGCGGCTTTCTTGTGCATCATCTTTAGAAGAGGCTTCCTTCTGGGACGAGAGCCATGCAGACCAATTTGATGCAGTGTGCGACATATGGTCTGAGCACTGACAGGCTGACCCCCCCACCCCACCCCTTCAACCTGTGTAGCAATGCTGGCAGCACTCATACGTCTATTTCCCAAAGACAACCTCTGAATATGACGCTGAGCGTGTGCACTTAACTTCTTTGGTTGACCATAGCCAGGCCTGTTCTGAGTGGAACCTATCCTGTTAAACCACTGCACCTCAGTTTCAGGGTCTTGGCAATCCTCTTTATAGCCTTTCAGATCCTCAGAGAGTTCTTTGCCATGAGGTGTCATGTTGAACTTCCAGTGACCAGTATGAGAGAGTGACAGCGATAACACCAAATTTAACACACCTGCTCCCCATTCACACCTGAGACCTTATAACACTAACAAGTCACGTGACACCAGGGAGGGAAGATGGCTAATTGGGCCCAATTTGGATACTTTCACTTAAGGGTGTACTCACTTTTGTTGTCAGCGGTTTAGACATTAATAGTCGTGTGTTGAGTTATTTTGAGGAGGCAGCAAATTTACACTGTTATACAAGCTGTACGCTCACTACTTTACATTGTAGCAAAGTGTCATTTCCTTAGTGTTGTCACATGAAAAGATAAAATAAAATATTTAAAAAATGTGAGGGGTGTACTCACTTTTGTGAAATACTGTACATATATAAATTGCTAATCACATGGCAGCAACTGAATGCATTTAGGCATCTAAACGTGGTGAAGAGGACTTGCTGGAGTTCAAACCGAGCATCAGAATGGGGTAGAAAGGGGATTTAAGTGACTTTTAACGTAGCATGTTTGTTGGTGCCAGACAAGCTGGTCTGAGTATTTCAAAAACTGGTCTACTGGGATTTTCACACACAACCATCTCTTGGGTTTACAGAGAATGGTCTGATAAAGAGAAAATACCCAGTGAGCGGCAGTTGTGTGGACAAAAATGCCTTGTCGGTATCAGAGGTCAGAGGAGATTGGGCAGATGGTTCAAGGTGATAGAGAGTCAACAGTAAATCAAATAACCACTTGTTGTAACAAAGATATGCAAAATATCATCTCTGAATGCAAAACACATTGAACCTTGAAGCAGATGGGCTACAGCAGCAGAAGACTACACCGGGTGCCCCTCCTGTCAGCTAAGAACAGGAAACTGAAGCTACAATTCACACAGGATCACCAACATTGGACAATAGCAATGGTGTGGCCTGCTCTACTACTAGCAGAACCTCCAAACCACCCATTACAGGCAAGGGCCACGGGCTCCCGGTTGTGAAGCCATGGACCCTCAAAGTGTAGCAAAGTACCTTGGTGCTAGCTGGGTATAGATGGACCAATACTCCTAGCCCATCCTCTTCCAGGCCACTCTGGCCTACCTTGCTGTCCAGTGACACTCCTTCCCCTGACTGGTTCCTCTGACCTCCACAGACTGTCCACTATCTTCTCCCAGCCTGCTCCAGCCTTCTCGTCCAGCTCCCAGGGTCTGTCACTCACCGACACTGGTGGATCCTTTAAAGAGTCTTTAGTGTAGCCTCTCTGCTGCTCTCCTGCTCCCTTGTGATAGTCCAGGAACCGACTCCACTCCTGGCTGCACCCGAGCCTCCAGACCTCAAGGTCACCCCTCCCCCCCCAGACTGGGGGGCTCCCTCCCAGGTGAGGCCTCTCCACAGCACCTGCTACATCTCCACTCTTCCACCCGGCACTCTCCTCCCCCCTGCTGGGTCGATCACAGTATTTAAGGAGGCCTGCCCCCTGCCAACCCAGGTTGGGGATTGGCCAGGGCTCCTTACCATACTTCAGAAAGTGAAACCTCCTCTCCCATCCCCTTTTTCCAGAGCCTTCTGGAAGCAAAGGGGAGGAGTATCCAAGGGGTGTTCCTTCCTGCAATCTCCAGCTCTCCCTGGGCCTCTCCCCCTGCCCAGATCAAAACACTCAGGCCTGCACTTTTAGTCAGGCTTGACTAAATTTTGCCTCTCATTTTTGTAAATATTTTATTATATCTTTTCATGTGACAGCACTGAAGAAATAACACTTTGTTACAATGTAAAGTAGTGAGTGCACAGCTTGTATGTAGCCATGTGCTCCCACATGACTGGCTGCTAGTTGTGGTCCACCTGCCCGCTGCCCTCAATCACACGAATTCCACACACCCGGAGTCATTCAAGAGGCCGATACATGGTTTTGTTGTTTTATAGGGGTTTTTAGGGGTTGAACTTGGATAGGGATTAGGGATGACTGTAGGATGCCCAGTAATTGAACATGGGACCTTCTATATACATCCCCAGTATATACACTTCTTCTCCCCCAGCACACTACTTGCTGACCGTTACTCTTCTCCTTTCCTCTCTCCAGCACTCACTTGCTGACCATTACACTGTTCTCTCCCTGGTCGAAAGGAAATTTATCAAACCTCCATGACACTAGTTCACAACAGCTAGCACTTGGGGAGGCTTGCTGCAGCCACTAGCAAGGCCTCAGGACCACCCGTTGTTGGTAAGAGTCACAGATTTCCATCCGGGAAACCATGGACCCTCTCTGGTGTAGCTAAGTACGTTGGTGCTAGCTGGGCCTTAGATGAACTACAACTCCCAGCCCATCCATCTTCCAGACCCATCCGGCCTGTTCTGCAGTCTAATGGCTCTCCTTCCCCTTGGTTCACTCCTCCCGGCCTCTACAGACTGCACACTCTCTTCCCAGACTGTCTCAGCCTTCTTACCCAACTCCCAGGGGCACCAAACATGACTATATGGTGGATCCTTTAAAGAGTCTCTTTCCATGTAGAACTCAGCTGCTCTCCTGCTTCCTTGTGCCACCCCAGGAGCCGACCACCGCTCCTGGCTGCACCCAAGCCCCAGGTCTCAGGTTCACCCCCCCTCCCAGGCGAGGCCTGATCCGCAGCTCCAGCTACATCCTCATCTCTTCCACGTGAACTCTCTCCTGACACCTGCTGGCAGATCGCTGTATTTAAGGAGGCCTGCCCCCTGCCAATCCAGACTGTAGATTGGTCAGGGCTCCTTGTCATACAGTATCTCACAAAAGTGAGTACACCCCTCACATTTTTGTAAATATTTTATTATATCTCATCATGTGACAACACTAAAGAAATTACACTTTGTTACAATGTAAAGTAGTGAGTGTACAGCTTGTATAACAGTGTAAATTCTCTGTCCCCTCAAAATAACTCAACATACATCCATTAATGTCTAAACCGCTGGCAACAAAAGTGAGTACACCCCTAAGTGAAAATGTCCAAACTGGGCCCAATTAGCCATTTTCCCTCCCTGGTGCCATGTGACTTGTTAGTGTTACAAAATCTCAGGTGTGAATGGGGAGCAAGTATGTTAAATTTACTGTTAGCGCTCTCACTCTCTCATACTGGTCACTGGAAGTTCAACATGGCACCTGCATGTCAAAGAACTCTGAGGATCTGAAAAAAAAATTGTTGCTCTAAATAAAAATGGCCTAGGCTACAAGAAGCTTGTCAACACCCTGAAATTGAGCGGCAGCACAGTGGCTGAGACCATACAGTGGTTTAACAGGACGGCTTCCACTCAGAACAGGCCTCGCCATGGTCGACCAAAGAAGTTGTGTGTACGTCCTCATCATCATATCCAGAGGTTGCATTTGGGAAATAGACATATGAGTGCTGCCATCATTGCTGCAGAGGTTGAAGGGGTGGGGGGTCAGCCTGTCAGTGCTCAGACCATACACCGCACACTGCATCAAATTGTTTTGCATGGCTGTTGTCCCAGAAGGAAGCTTCTTCTAAAGATGATGCACAAGATAGCCCGCAAACAGTTTGCTGAAGACAAGCAGAGTAAGGACATGGATTACTGGAACCAGTCCTGTGGTCTGATGAGACCAAGATAAACTTATTTGGTTCAGATGGTGTCAAGCGTGTGTGGCGGCAACCAGGTGATGAGTACAAAGACAAGTGTGTCTTGCCTACAATCAAGCATGGTGGTGGGGAGGTCATGGTCTGGGACTGCATGAGTGCTGCTGGCTCTGGAGAGCTACAGTTTATTGAGGGAACCATGAATGCCAACATGTATTGTGATATAATAAAGCAGAGCACAATCCCCTCCCTTTGGAGACTGGGCCGCAGAGCAGTATTACAACATGATAACGACCCCAAACACACCTCCAAGAGGACCACTGCCTTGCTAAAGAAGCTGAGGGTAAAGGTGATGGACTGGCCAAGCATATCTCCAGACCTAAACCCTATTGAGCATCTGTGGTGCATCCTCAAATGGAAGGTGGAGAAGTGCAAGGTCTCTAACATCCACCAGCTCCATGATGTCGTCTTACAGGAGAGGAAGAGGACTCCAGTGGCAACCTGTGAAGCTCTGGTGAACTCCATGCCCAAGAGGGTTAAGGCAGGGCTGGAAAATAATGGTGGCAACACAAAATATTGACACTTTGGGCAAATTTGGACATTTTCAGTTAGGGATGTACTCACTTTTGTTGCCAGCGGTTTAGACATCAATGGCTGTGTGTTGAGTTATTTTGAGGGGGCAGCAAATTTACACTGTTATACATGTAGCGCCCCTATCTACTTTGCCGGGGCGTCGTCAATTAACCTCCACCCCTTTGCACGCTCCCCGCGCGCCCTCACAGCCACTGGCATTGCGAGCTCGCGCCTGCTGCACGCTGCATAGGAGTGCCCGCAGGTCAGGCGGACTCGATGTCCACCAGGGACGCATGATTGTCTAAAAGAGAGCCAGAACGGGAAACTGCCGATATGAACACGGTGGTTTCCCATTCTGTGAGGGGGAACATGACAGATCAACTGATCCTTGTGATCGGAACCCGTTAGATCTGTTATGTCCCTGCCAGCCCAGCCCCCACACAGTTAGAACACAATGAGAGAACACATTTAACTCCTGGATCGCCCCCTTAGTGTTAACCCCTTCCCTGCCAGTGACATTTATACAGTAATCAGTGGTTATTTTTAGATCTGATCGCTGTATAAATGTCATTGGTCCCAAAAAAAGTGTCAAAAATGTTGGACATGTCCGCCACAATGTCACAGTCCCAATAAAAATCGCAGATCGCCGCCATTACCAGCAAAAAAAATAATAAATAATAAAAACACCATAAATCCATTCCCATAGTTTGTAGACGCTATAACGTTTGCGCAACCCAATCAATATACGCATAGTGCGATTTTTTTAACAAAAATATGTAGAATACATATCGGCCTGATGAATAAATTTTGGGTTTTTTTTGGACATGTATTATAGCAAAAAGTTTAAAATATTGTTCTTTCTTCAATATTGTCGCTCTTTTTATGTTTATAGCACAAAAAATAAAAACCGCAGAGGTGATCAAATACCACCAAAAGAAAGCTCTATTTGTGGGGAAAAAAGGACATCAATTTTGTACAACGTCGCACGACCGCGCAATTGTCATTCAAAGAGTGACAGCGCTGAAAACTGAAAATTGGCCTGAGCAGGAGTGGGGATTTAGGTGCCCAGTAAGCAAGTGGTTAATGGCTGTGTGTTGAGTTATATTGAGGGGACAGCAAATTTACACTGTTATACAAGCTGTACACTCACTACTTTACATTGTAGCAAAGTGTCATTTCTTCAGTGTTGTCACATGAAAAAATAGAATAAAATATTTACAAAAATGTGAAAAGGTGTACTCACTTTTGTGAGATACTATATATATATATATATATATATATATATATATATACTATACATTCCTAACCTGCTTCTTTTGATGTATATATTTGTGGGGAAGATATGCTTTGCATTGTTCTGGCACTGGGTAGGTGAAAGAAAGTATACAATTCCTGCTTCCTCCAGAATCCTTGGCCAGCTTCTCACTTTTCTCCCAGATTCTCAACCTCTAAGCTTGAGAATCTAGGAATGTGAATTCTGCCACAGATCACCAGTGAGGTGCTCAGATCGCACCGTCTTAACCACTTGCCGACCGCCAACCGCAGGTTGACGGCGACAAGGTGGTTCGTTATCGCAAATCGCCGTCATACGACGGCAGCTGTGATAAGGCGCACTGTGAGCCACTTCCCTTCCCCAGCTAGGGCAGTCCCCCCACAGTTAGAACACGCCCAGGGAACACAGTTAACCCTTAGAGCGCCCCCCCAGGTTAACCCCTTCACTGCCAATGGCATTTACACAGTAATCAGTGCATTTTTATAGCACTGATCGCTGTATAAATGCCAATGGTCCCAAAAAAGTGTCAAAATGGTCCGACATATCTGCTGAAATATCGCAGTGCTGCTAAAAATCGCAGATCGCCGCCATTACTAGTAAAAAATAAAAAAAAATAAAAACCCCAAAAATGAATTCTCATCATCCGTAAACGCGACCACTTTTGCGCAAACCAATCAATAAACGCTGATTGCGATTTTTTTTATCGCAAATATGAGGAAGAATATAAATCGGCCAAAAACGGTGAAAAAAATTGTTTTTTTATATTTTTTTTTGGATTTGTGTTTTAGCAAAAAGTAAGAAATTTGGTTTTTTTTGCAAAATTGTCACTCTTCTTTTGTTTATAGCGGCGATCAGAAATGACGCAGAGGTTATCAAATACCACCAAAAGAAAGCTCTGTTTGTGGGGAAAAAAGGACGCAAATTTCGTTTGGGTACAAAGTCGCGCGACCGCGCAATTTTCAGTTAAAGCGACGCAGCGCCGAATCGCAAAAAGGGCTCCGGTCCTAAAGCTAGAAATCCTTCCGGGGCTGAAGTGGTTAAACTGGCCGTTTCTGTGGCAGTCAGTGACAGATTCGCTGTCAGCTGCGATGATCAGTGGAGAACGTGTCCAGATCTGGGCTGTTCTCAGTTTCAAAAACAGACACCATAAGCTATATAATAAAAGAATAGAACCTGAACCATTCTCTGATTATATAGATTATATATAGCACCTTCATTAGTTCTCACTTTACTAACTTAACTAGCATAAGGACTTGTTTTAGCATATGTAAACGGCTTTCAAACCACACATGTGAGGTTTTTCCACAAACTTTAGAATGAGAGCAATAATTCTTGCACTAGACCTCCTCTGTAACTCTAAACATGTAGCCTGTAAAAATGTTTAAAGCGTCACCTATGGAGATTTTTAAGTACTGACGTTTGGCGCCTTTCCACAAGTGTGCGCAATATTAACCACTTAAGGACCGGAAGGATTTCCCACTGTAGGACCAGAGCACTTTTTGTGATTCGGCACTGCATCGTTTTAACTGACAATTGCGCGGTCGAGCGGCGTTGTACCCAAACGAAATTGGCGTCCTTTTTTTCCCACAAATAGAGCTTTCTTTTGGTGGTATTTGATCACCGCTGCGTCATTTCTGATCACCGCTATTAACAAAAAAAGAGCAACAATTTTGAAAAAAAACAATATTTTTTACTTTTTGCTATAATGCATATCCAAAAAAAATATAAAAAAACGAATTTATTCATCAGTTTTGAACGATATATATTCTTCCTCATATTTGTGGTAAAAAAAATCGGGATCAGCGTTTATTGATTGGTTTGCGCAAAAGTTGCCGCGTTTACAAACCATGAGAATTAATTCATGGCATTTTTACTATTTTTTTTTTTTTACTAGTAATGACCGTGATCTGTGATTTTTATTGGGACTGTGATATTGCAGCAGACATTTTTGACACTTTTTTGGGACCAATGACATTTTTACAGCGATCAGAAATGTAAATATCCACTGATTACTGTGTAAATGTCATTGGCAGTGAAGGGGTTAACCTGCAGGGGGCGATCTAGGGGTTAACTGTGTTCCCTAGGCGTGTTCTAACTGTAAGGGGGCTGGGCTGCCATGGGCATAAGAGATCTAATTGATCCCAGTGACAGGGATCAGTAGATCTCTTACATGCCGCCTGACAGAGCGGGGAACCGCCGTGTTTACATCTGCGGTTCCCCATTTTTCTTCTCTGTCAAGCAATCGCGGGTAGCCAGACCCATGGCCATACTGCTGCAGAGTGCGGCGAGCCCCTGTTTATAGACGGCGATTCGCAGGATCATGTCACTCTGCAGCAGTAAATGTACGCGAGCCGGTCCGGAACTGGTTAAAGCATGACATGTTAGGTATCTATTTAACCCCTTCCTTACTGGGCACTTAAACCCCCCTCCTGCCCAGACCAATTTTTGGCTTTCAGCGCTGTCGCATTTTGAATGACAATTGCGCGGTCGTGCGACGTTGTACCCAAATAAAATTTGTGTCCTTTTTTTCCCACAAATAGAGCTTTCTTTTGGTGGTATTTGATCACCTCTGCGTCATTTCTGATCGCCGCTATAAACAAAAAATGAGCGACAATTTTGCAAAAAGAACAATATTTTTTACTTTTTGCTAAAGTACAAATCCATTAAAAAAAATTATTCATCAGTTTTAGCCGATATATATTCTTCTACATATTTTTGGTAAAAAAAAAATCGCAATCGGCGTATATTGATTGGTTTGCGCAAACGTTATTGCATCTACAAACTGGGAATTGATTTATGGCGTTTTTATTATTTTTTTTTACTAGTAATGGCGGCGATCTGCGATTTTTATCAGGACTGCGATATTGCTGCAGAAATGATGGACATTTTTTACACATTTTTGGGACCAATGACATTTATACAGCGATCAGAAATTTAAATGTCCACTGATTACTGTGTGAATGTCATTGGCAGTGAAGGGGTTAACCTGCAGGGGCAGTGAAGGGGTTAAATATGTTCCCTGGGTGTGTTCTAACTGTGGGGGGGCAGGGCTGGCCGGGACATAACAGATCTAACTGATCCCAGTGACAGGGATCAGTAGATCTGTCATGTCCCCTGTCACAGAACGGGGAACCGCCGTGTTTACATTGGCGGTTCCCCGTTCTGAGGCTCCTAAAAGAGATCGGCGGGTCTCGGGCAGACATCGAGTCCGCCCGAGCCACGGGCACGCTCGCACCCCCACTAGGGGGCGCGCGAGGAGCGTGCACAGGAGACGACGTCCATGGACGTCGTCCCGGCATTCCAGATCCGCGCTGGAGCCGTACTATGGCAATAGCGCGGATCTGGAGTGGTTAATCAGCGTAACATCATCTTTTACATTATACAAACAAATCGGGCTAACTTTAGCCAAATACTGTGTGACATAAAAAGTTGCAACGACCACCATTTTATTCCTTAGGGTGTCTAGAATGTAATTAATTTTTTCAGAAAATGGACTTTAAAGGCATGTCAGATAAAAAAATATAATATACTTTATTTGTTACAAATAATAGCATCCATGTGCTCACAATACATAATTATTTTTAAAAAATCTATTAATAAAAGATTGCATGCATAAATCTCGGACTAATGAAAATCCTAAAAGAGTTGGCATCAATTCATGTGCGATTCCCCGGGATCATTCAACTAAGAAGTTGGGTCCCTGGTGAGTCAACATGAGATCGATCCCCACTAGTCTGGGGTATATCCCATCGTAACCTAGTTTGTCAGTATACAACCGTGATCTTGATACAGAATAATATAATTGTGCGATTAATGTAGGCTACGTTGACGGGACTCCCAGTAGGTAGAATGAAGAATGGTATCTTGTTCGCTCAACTAGTTTCGCGCTTAGCGCTTCATCTGGAGCTTAAGGGTCAATCTAATAGAATCAATAAACAACATACATATTAGAGTTTTGAAAAAGCATGTCTACAAAAGTCATCTTATTTCTCATTTGTTAGTACATTGCAACAAATACATGCAAAGCGGAAACCACTCACATGATAAGTACCATGTGTTCGTATGCCAGCAGTGTTAGATACCTCCCCAGGGGTCCAAGAGGGCCACTACCCCAGTTAGGTGAGGGTCTCTCAGTGGATGGAAACTGTCACCATACCAGTCACGTCCCCCACCAGCAAACAGAACTGCACCAGGCTAGCACGGGGGCCTAGGTGTAAAAGTGAGAAAAACATAGTGTTTGATACAGCTTTATAGGTCATTGACCCTAATAACATGTAATGTAAAACCACAATCCAAAATTACCTGAGGGTATTGTGTTATAAGGCACGATGTCCAAAGAACCAAATACACCATAGGACATATATATATATCAGTTCCCTTAAATCAATGATGTCAGTATTGCAATCTATAGTTGGGGGGATTTTTTGTAGGAAACAACTTTGTGGGACTTCAAACCGCCATCAATTCATTGTCACGCCCATCCGGGCAAATGTGGAGTACGTCCAACTCCAAGGGATGCCACACTATAGAATGCAAACACATAAATATATCCATGAGATCAAATGACCCCAAGGATCGAGCCGTCGGCTCATGCACAAAACATTATAAACATGGTTCACAGAGTTGTCACCCATTGCATGACTCACCAAATATGGTCGCATATAGAATAATGCCTTGTGAGCGCAAGTGTCTCAAGGGTCCTGTGTGGGCTGTCGGGTGGCTTGTTTGTCCGCTGCTCCCATCCCACCTTATATGGGATACCCATAGGCCCCAATTGATGGCGTTCGTCTCCACACCCCGCCAAAACAGCGGCGTGTGACGCCATCAACCCGGCTGACCCGCTGCGCGTGCGCGGACCTTCCCCCGTATCCCAGGCGACGGATACGTCAAAGGAAGTAGACGCCCGCCGTTCCGGGACCAAAGGGAAGACAGCGCCTACGCACCGCAGCGGCTGGGGAGCTCCCCCTGGTGGGTGAACTCCCCTGCCGCAGTGTCCATAGCCCAGGGCAGATCACTCGGGATAAGCCACGAGCAGGCAACTACGGCGCTTTCAGCCGCATGCCAGCCCAAAGGTACATTGTGTCCAGTCCACTTGGAGGTAGGTGGGAACTGACTGTCCCTCCAACCCCGTCCCTCCAAGTGGACTGGACACAATGTACCTTTGGGCTGGCATGCGGCTGAAAGCGCCGTAGTTGCCTGCTCGGTGGCTTATCCCGAGTGATCTGCCCTGGGCTATGGACACTGCGGCAGGGGAGTTCACCCACCAGGGGGAGCTCCCCAGCCGCTGCGGTGCGTAGGCGCTGTCTTCCCTTTGGTCCCGGAACGGCGGGCGTCTACTTCCTTTGACGTATCCGTCGCCTGGGATACGGGGGAAGGTCCGCGCACGCGCAGCGGGTCAGCCGGGTTGATGGCGTCACACGCCGCTGTTTTGGCGGGGTGTGGAGACGAACGCCATCAATTGGGGCCTATGGGTATCCCATATAAGGTGGGATGGGAGCAGCGGACAAACAAGCCACCCGACAGCCCACACAGGACCCTTGAGACACTTGCGCTCACAAGGCAGTATTCTATATGCGACCATATTTGGTGAGTCATGCAATGGGTGACAACTCTGTGAACCATGTTTATAATGTTTTGTGCATGAGCCGACGGCTCGATCTTTGGGGTCATTTGATCTCATGGATATATTTATGTGTTTGCATTCTATAGTGTGGCATCCCTTGGAGTTGGACGTACTCCACATTTGCCCGGATGGGCGTGACAATGAATTGATGGCGGTTTGAAGTCCCACAAAGTTGTTTCCTACAAAAAATCCCCCCAACTATAGATTGCAATACTGACATCATTGATTTAAGGGAACTGATATATATATATGTCCTATGGTGTATTTGGTTCTTTGGACATCGTGCCTTATAACACAATACCCTCAGGTAATTTTGGATTGTGGTTTTACATTACATGTTATTAGGGTCAATGACCTATAAAGCTGTATCAAACACTATGTTTTTCTCACTTTTACACCTAGGCCCCCGTGCTAGCCTGGTGCAGTTCTGTTTGCTGGTGGGGGACGTGACTGGTATGGTGACAGTTTCCATCCACTGAGAGACCCTCCCCTAACTGGGGTAGTGGCCCTCTTGGACCCCTGGGGAGGTATCTAACACTGCTGGCATACGAACACATGGTACTTATCATGTGAGTGGTTTCCGCTTTGCATGTATTTGTTGCAATGTACTAACAAATGAGAAATAAGATGACTTTTGTAGACATGCTTTTTCAAAACTCTAATATGTATGTTGTTTATTGATTCTATTAGATTGACCCTTAAGCTCCAGATGAAGCGCTAAGCGCGAAACTAGTTGAGCGAACAAGATACCATTCTTCATTCTACCTACTGGGAGTCCCGTCAATGTAGCCTACATTAATCGCACAATTATATTATTCTGTATCAAGATCACGGTTGTATACTGACAAACTAGGTTACGATGGGATATACCCCAGACTAGTGGGGATCGATCTCATGTTGACTCACCAGGGACCCAACTTCTTAGTTGAATGATCCCGGGGAATCGCACATGAATTGATGCCAACTCTTTTAGGATTTTCATTAGTCCGAGATTTATGCATGCAATCTTTTATTAATAGATTTTTTAAAAATAATTATGTATTGTGAGCACATGGATGCTATTATTTGTAACAAATAAAGTATATTATATTTTTCTATCTGACATGCCTTTAAAGTCCATTTTCTGAAAAAATTAATTACATTCTAGGTTCATATCCAGGATGTGGCATGCATATCTATTTTTACCATCATAGTTCCACCCTATGATGGATTAGTCGTCTAAGAGAAATATATATGAATCCTTAGGGTGTCTGCTAAAAACTATATTTATCTATTTAAGGTACTTCTATAGCGCTGTCAATTTACGCAGTGCTTTACATATACATTGTACATTCACATCAGTCCCTACCCTCAAGGAGCTATATATAATATTTGGGAATTCTGAGTAATTTTCTAGCAAAAAAGTGATGATTTTTACATGTAGGAGAGAAGTGTCAGAATTGGCCTGGGTGACAAGTGCCTAATTACCATAAGTAAGTAATATACAAATAATTAGTATATATTATTTTTAAGGTAATGTACTATATTTGCAAAAACTGTACTCAAGCAGGTGGCTTAACGGACAAATTACTGAAGTTTGAAGTATAACTTCAAACCAGAAAATTTACAGTAAATAGATAAGTAATAAATTATTATCTTATAACATATAACACAATAATATATTATTTAGCTTGATTTAAAAAGTACCATTTCAGCAGCAGTAACATTTCAGCTTAACTGTGTGAGAAAAACATGGGATTATGGGTAAATCTTATACCCATAAACCAATGTTTTTTCCTTGTAGTTAAGAGGGCTGGGCTGGAAGACACATGCCCCCTTCTATGACACTGAAGTGAGAGTAGAGCCTCCACTGCAGCATTTTTATTGGACAGCTTGGACCAATGGGGCTTTTTGTGAATGGCAGGGAGAAATCCAGCCAGATCCTGTGTTTACAAACACAGATGTATGTGCTATGATTGGCCACAGCCAATCAGCAGGTATACAGCCATATAATCATCAACCTGCTGATAAACTCGGGCTGTGTCCAACATAGCACAGGGCAGCAGGGTTTTTGGCTCCTTTGCAGTGAATGAAGCAGTTATTGATTGTGTTGGTCTGTTCAGGGTTTCCTGAGCTAAGAGTTTGATTACTCCCACCAGCCTCTGAAAGAAGTTTCCAAAGCATAGGGCCGGGAGACTCAAATGATCAGTTTAATATTTATCATGTCCCAGCCAATCATTGGAAGGATAAATGATAAATGCGCAGAAGGTCTGAACAGAATGTTCTTTTCCCTCTAGAAGATTGCTAGAGGATTGCATTTTCTGGATTGTACTGCACTGTAGTCCTAGTGTGGAGAGGGATCTAGTTAATCTCCCTCACTTAGGATCTACCTACGGATGCTGGGTGGCATACAGCTCCTGGGACATTGTGAGTAAAGACCTTGCTGGGGACCATAGGCGTGTGCACGGGGTGTGCAGAGTGTGCCTGGGCACACCCTAATCACCCCAAACTTGTTAGTGTAGCTACATGCCAGCCCTCCCTTGGGCTGCTGTGAAATGCTGCATCTGAAGAGAGGGGATATGCTGCCTGTGAAACACTGAGTAGATTGTAAGGCTTTCCAGAGCCGTGGAGTCAGTGAAACTGTCATGTAATATAAGAGCTTGCAGGGAGAGAGATCACCTGTCAAAAGTCAGCGGTGATGTCAGGGGTGGGCGGAACCAAACAAGCTGTCAAACACCAGCCGATGTGATGGGGTCTGGGCGGGCCGCTACGTGTATATAGCTCCGCCCCTTGCTTCAGCAGCCCAATCATTGGCTGGTGTTTGATAGCTGCTCGGCCCTGCCCATCCCCGAAATCAAGGCTGACTTTTGACAGGGGACCTCTCTCCCTGCAAGCTGTTATATTACATGACAGTTTCACTGTCTCAGCGGCTCTGGCAAGCTTCACAATTTACTCAATGTGAAACTCCCTTCACCTCTGTCAGTGCCCATTAGTGCTGTCTATCAGTGCCAATCAGTGCCACCTGTCAGTGCCAATCAGTGCCACCTGTCAGTGCCTTTCAGTGCCAATCAGTGCCACCTGTCAGTGCCCATCAGTGGCACCTGTCAGTGCATTTCAGTGTCAATCAGTGCCACATGTCAGTGCCTTTCAGTGCCAATCAGTGCCAACTGTCAGTGCCTTTCAGTGCCAATCAGTGCCACCTGTCAGTGCCCATCAGTGGCACCTTTCAGTGCCACCGGTCAGTGCCAATCAGTGCCACTTGTCAGTGCCAATCAGTGCCATCTGCCAGTGACTTTCAGTGCCAATCAGTGCCACATGTCAGTGCCTTTCAGTGCCCATCAGTGCCATCTGTCAATGCCTTTCAGTGCCACCTGTCAGTACCAATCAGTGCCACCTGTCAGTGCAAATCAGTGCCACTTGTCAGTGCCAATCAGTGCCACCTATAAGTGCCAATCAGTGCCACCTGTCAGTGACTTTCAGTGCCAATCAGTGCCACCTGTCAGTGCATTTCAGTGTCAATCAATGCCAACTGTCAGTGCCAATCAGTGCCACCCATCAATGCCTTTCAGTGCCACCTGTCAGTGCCAATCAGTGCCACTTGTCAGTGCCAATCAGTGCCTTCTGTCAGTGCCTTTCAATGCCAATCAGTGCCACCTGTCAGTGCCCACCAGTGCTGCCTATCAGTGCTGCCTATGAGTGCCAATCAGTGCCATCTATTAGTGCCAATCAGTGATGCCTATCAGTGCCAACCAATGCCACCTATGAGTGCCAATCAGTGCTGCCAATCACTGCCACCTGCTATCAGTGCCAACCAATGCTCCCTATGATTGCCCATCAGTGCTGCCAATGAGTGCCACCTATCAGTTCCAATCAGTATCCATCAGTGTTGCCTATCAATACCCATCATTGCTGCCTATCAATGCCAATCAGTACTGCCTATTAGTGCCCATCAGTGCTGTCAATCAGTGCCAATTAGTGCCGCCTATCAGTGCCAACCAATGCCACACTCCTAAACCTTGTGGACAGCCTTCCCAGAAGAGGTGAAGCTGTTATAGCCACAAAGGGTGGGTCAACTCAATACTGAACTCTACAGACTAAGAAGCCATTAAAGTTCATGTGCGTGTAGAGGGAGGCGTCCCAATACTTTTGGAAATATAGTGTGCATATATATATATATATATATATATATATATATATATATATATACACACACACACACACGCGCGCATGTGTGGTTGAGATTTGGGGTGCACACCCTAATGCAATAGGCTGCGCACGCCTATGCTGGGGACTAATAGTTGTGCGAGTGCCATAAGGGAACTAAGTACCAGAAGTGGCTTTGTGGACTGCTGCTGTAGGGTCCTCTATATATACTGGCCATTCCCTGCAACCTTGGGAAAGCTGTTTAGGACAATAAGAGAGAAGTTGTGTTGTTACTGACCGTTTTGGAGTATCCTGTGACCCTAAACCCCTCTCCTGTTAAAGTCTTTTAGTAATAAATCCTAAAAAGGCATTCCCTAGACTGAGCATTAACAGTTGGTATGTGTGGGACAGTGCTTGTGTGCTTGGCAGTCTCTGTACTACTTGAGAGAACCCGTCTATTCTTTCCGGGGTTGAGCACTACATTTATTTATTAAAAAATCTTTTAAAAGAATCAAAGAGATCTTGTTATTAAATATGTGTATACCTATTTACATATAATATTGAGAACAATACATTTTTCCGCTTATTAATACTTTGTTTTACTACCCTTAAGACTCTTTTCACACGTAGGCAGTTTTCAGGTGTTTTAACGCTAAAAATAGCACCTGAAAAGCGCCTGAAAACTGCCTCCCATTCATTTGAATGGGTGCTTTCACACTTGGGCAGCGCGCTTGCGGGGCGTTAGAAAAAAACCCTGCAAGCTGCATCTTTGGAGCACTCCAAAAATGCCCCTGCCCATTGAAATGAGAGGGCACTGCGGCGGGGGGGGGGGGGGGGGTCCATGAAGCATCTCATTAGAGCCATAAGCTCTAATTGGCTTCATTAAAGTGTGGCTTGTGGCCCAAAGCGTGCCGCTACAAGCCCTTAGAAATGCAAATGAACATTTGCCTTTCTAACTGGGAACCGTCTTCAGCCAATCAGGAAGCGCCGGTATCTTACCGGTTTCCTGATTGCCAGATAAGACAGATGATCCTATTGGATGCCTATCTCGGTGGAGAAGGAGGATGCCACCCCACCGGTCACCGGATCATGGACACTGGGGCTCTGCACACTGCCAGCAGCATGCTTTCCGCTCGTGGGCTCTGCACACTGCCAGCATGCTACCAGATGGGGTAAGTCCTGACTTCGGGGGGGGGGCGTCTGCAATGTACCCGACCTGTGATACTGGCTGCAATGTACCCCGCCTGTGATATTGGCGGCTGCAATTTACCCCACCTGTGATATTAGCTGCAATTTACCCCACCTGTGATATCGGCTGCAATTTACCCCACTTGTGATATTGGCTGCAATTTACCCCCACCGTGATGCTGGGGTTGTATACTGTGTCCTGTGATATTGGCTGCTATATACTGGCTATATGCCCCACCTGTGATGCTGAGCTATATACTGTGTCCTGTGATGCTGAGCTGTATACTGTGTCCTGTGATGCTGAGCTGTATACTATGTCCTGTGATGCTGAGCTGTATACTCTGTCCTGTGATGCTGAGCTGTATACTGTATCCTGTGATGCTGAGCTGTATACTGTGACCTGTGATGCCGAGCTGTATACTGTGTCCTGTGATGCTGAACTGTATACTGTGTCCTGTGATGCTGAACTGTATACTGTGTCCTGTGATGCTGAGCTGTATACTGTGTCCTGTGATGTAGAGCTGTGTACTCACAATATGTGGAATACAGGAGACAGAATGGGTGGATTCTATAAGGGGTGGGGCTTATGATAAGTAGGAGGGGTCAAAAAGGAAGGACAGGGCCTGGCGCCCCCCCATCCTAAAACTTCACCAGCCGCCACTGCCAGAATCCAATACTAGTGTATGTGCCCAGGTATGCGTTCCTACCCCAGAGAAGCACTGTACACACGATCCGTTTTTCGGACCACAGAACGTCAGTTTTTTGTTGGATGCTTGTCTCATGTCGAAAAGAGCTTACTAACAATCCGAAAATATTCGTATGACCGAACTGATGTAATGTTTTGAATATTTTTGCATCTCTATTTTGTTTCTGAGCATGCGTAGTCTCGGTTGTACGATTTGCGTCGGAACGAAAATCAGACGTTGCGTTGTCGTACGAAAAAAATTTCTAGCCTGCACATCCAGCTTTTGTCTAATGAAAAATCAAAATCTGCTGTCGAAAGGAGCATGCTAACGGTAAGAATTTCGGACGACAGGCCGTCAAAGGAAAATTCCCATCCGAAAATCGGATCATATGTACGAGGCTTAACCGCTTCCCGATCGCACGCAGTATATTTACTACTGCTGTGTGGCACTGTCCCGTCAATCGCTAGTGCCCGCCGCACTCTGGAGGAGTATGCCCACGTCTCGGGCAGACCCGATGTCCGCCAGCAAGCCGCGATGACCTGCCAGAGAGAAAGAACAGGGAACCGCCGATGTAAACACGGTGGTTTCCTGCTGTTAGTGGGCATGTAAGAGATCTACTGATCCCTGTCACTGGGATCAGTTAGATCTTGTATGCCCATAACAGCCCAGCCCCCTCAGTAAGAACACGCCTAGGGAACACATTTAACCCCTAGATCTCCCCCTGCAGGTTAACCCCTTCACTGCCAATGACATTTATACAGTAATCAGTAGATATTTAAATTTCTGATCGCTGTATAAATGTCATTGGTCGCAAAAAAGATTTAAAGATTTAAAAATGTCCGACATGTCCGCCCCAATATCAAAGTCCCAATAAAAATCGCAGATCGCCGCCATTACCAGTTAAAAAAAAAGTAAAAACGCCAGAATTTTATTCTCATGGTTTGTAAACACGGCAACTTTTGCGCAAACCAATCAATAAACGCAGATTGCAATTTTTTTTACCAAAGATATGAGGAAGAATATAAATTGGCCAAAACCGATGAATGATTTAGTTTTTTTATATATATATTTTTTTTTGGATTTGTATTTTAGTAAAAAGTAAGAAATGGGTTTTTTTGCAAAATTGTCGCTCTTTTTTTGTTTATAGCGGTGATCAGAAATGACGCAGAGGTGATCAAATACCACCAAAAGAAAGCTCTATTTGTGGTAAAAATTCATTAGGGTACAACGTTGCACGACCGCGCAATTGTCATTTAAAGCGAAGCAGTGCCGAATCGCAAAAAGTGCTCTGGTCCTACAGTGGGAAATCCTTCCGGGGGTGAAGTGGTTAAAGGGTAACTCCACTTTCGTGGGGGAAAAAAATAGCAAATAAATAAAAAAATAATGTAGCGCATATAATTGCGAAACAAGTCATATTGTGATTGAATATTGTTATACCTTTCCTTTTCAAAATGCAGCCACTGTAATTTTCTGAAAATGCAGTGAAATATGGTTACCTGGATTTGTTCTGTACACAGAGTGTGTACTGACCACTCCCCAAAAAACATAATTTCCTGCTTGTGTGATTGGCTCGCCCAGATTTTAGGCATCCCCTGCAACAAAAATGTCTTTCAATATGAACACGTCTAAAGGGATGCAGGCCCAGTAGATTTCACTTATTAGTGCTCTCCAGCTGCACACCTGATTGATAATTATGAAACCACTCCTATTAGGCCCACTCAGTACAGAGGCACTGGCAAGCACACAGGGATTTCTTCAGAATAACAAAAGGTAGGAATCTGCAACAAAGTTTGTTAAAATCCCTGTGTAGCCTTGTACTCCCTTGGGAGTGGCTAGTAGTTGTGGTTCACCTTATAGCTGCCCTCAATCCCATCATATCTCACACATCCGAAGTCACTGAACAGGCCGGCTCTTGTTTTTGTTTGTTTTATTTAGGGGATTTAACTTGGATGGGGAAAAGGGGTGACTGTGGGATGCCCAAAGAATTGGTTACGGAACCTTCTATGTACACGACCGTATATACACTAATTCCACCAGCACCTTCACTTCTCTCCAGCACATCACTTGCGGACTATTGCTCCTTCACTTCTCTCCAGCACATCCCTTAGTTCCTGAAGGGAAATTTATCAGGCTCACGTAACTCCTTTCTCTTCACCGCAGCTAGCACATGGTGAGGCCTGTAAACTGTCAGCAGGGCCTCCGGACCACCCGTTACAGGCCAGGGTCTTGGACCCCTCAAAGTGTAGCTTAGTATGTTGGTTCTAGCCAGGCCTTTGACAGCCTACAACTCCCAGCCCATCCCTCTTCCAGGTCCCACCGACCTGCTTTCCTCACAGTGACACTCCTTCCCCTGACTGGCTCCCAAGGCTTACACAGACTGTCCACTATTCCTCTCCCAGACTGCTCCGGGCTTTCTCCTCCAGCTCCCAGGGTTTGCCTCACTGACTCCAGTGGATACTTTAAAGTATTCCCAGTAGCACCTTTGCTGTTCTCCTACTCCCTTGTGCCGCTCCAGGAATTGACTCCACCCCTGGATGCACCCGAGTCTCCAGGCCTCAAGGTCACCCCCCCAGACTGAGGGGTTCCCTCCAGAGAAGAGGCTCCACAGCCCCTCTGCTACATCTTACACACTTCCAGCCGACTCTCTCCTCTCCCCTGCTGGCAGACGGCTGTAATTAAGTAGGCCTCATTACTATGTCCAGACTGTAGATTGGTCAGGGCTCCTTGTCATACATCAGGAAGTGACACTTATCCACCCCCCTCTCCAGAACCTTCTCTGCTGAAGGGGGAGGAAACTCCAAGGGGTGTTCCTTCCTTCTGTCCCCAGCTTCTCTCTGAGCCACTCCCCAGCTTAGTTCAAAACATCCAAGCCTGCACCTACAGTCAGGCCTGGCTAAATTTTGCCTCTCCTAGCAAAACTCACTACAAAACGCGCCTATCACTATGGGGGGCGCTACACTCATCCCCCTCCCCTAAACCTCAGCTGGTCCCCAGCTGAAAATTTACAAAAAAACGCTCCTGGGCCCAGGAGCACGGGCATCCCAAAGTCAAAAGAGAGAGGGGACAAGGGAACAAACTTGGAAAGGGGACATACAAAACTGTACAAATAAATAAAATACAAATATATATATATATATATATATATCACTACCATTTTGTAGTTATTTACACTGTACAATTTATTACATTTCCTGACTACAGAGCCCTGCAGCTAGTCACATACCAAATTACCACAAATTTCTGAGTCAGAGCACTTCTCCTGAAGGAGAAACCCTCTACTTACCCTGGTTAGTAGTAAAGTTGATGTTGACTTGACTCTCGACGGATGAGGATGAACAGCCCTTCCATCCCAGAAATCCTAACAGAAGGGAACACAACTAAACTAAACTAACTAATTAAACCAAACAATTTACCAGGAGGGGGTTATTATCAATAGGCAACACAACAACATGAATCTTTTCTCTGGGCTTTCACCTGCCTGCTCTGCCATTGAGGGGTTATGATCCCACTGCAGGAGCAGAACAAAGGAGTCCATCATTTTGGTAGCAGTATTTTTTTTCAAGGTTCCTGATGGGAGGGGCCCCTCAATGGACAACAGGCCCTTAAAAAAATTAAATAGGACCAAACTTCACCTCAATGTCCTTGCAGTGAACAGTCTCTTCCACTGGGCACAGGGTGGTAGGCTAGTTATTCCTGCAGTTTAGGGGAAGGTGCACACTCTGCTGCTCCTCCAGCAGTCTATGGAGTGTGCTGCCTAGGCTGTACAACATCACAGTCCTAGACATAGTAGTGAGGATCAGGCAATCTCACCAGCTGGTTTTCCCTTTCCTGAACTGAAATAGAATAGCTGGAAAATCGGCAGTTGTATTGCTGAATATGGGGGGAAGGAAGGAGAAACATTGAAACACCATTTCATTACAGATTCTATTTTAGATATCCCCGCCATTTCATGCCTTAAGCCTCACATGCAAAACATTTACTTTCTAGTTATGAGTTACTGTTTAACGTCTTATGCCTTTCTAGTTTCATTTCTTCTAATGTGAAACTCCTAGCTCTGGGCTAATTCTCTCCTTAGGTCATTGCACAGGAATTTACCCCCTCCTTACTTAAGGAGGAGTTTCAGTCATTTATTATAATTGTTTTAGTCACTTATTATAATTACTAACCTATAGTTTTAAGTATTTTAGAATATCATCAACTTTGCAACGCCCTTCATAACTTTGTATGTTAAACCCATGGAAGTAAACTCAGAGAATGATTTTGGCCTACAATCTGTCTGTGTCTTATTTTCCTATGCTAAAGTCATTCTCCCAAGATCCTGAATAGGTATACTGAGACGGTCCAAGCCATTCAGGACAGCACGTCTAGCTGATACCCCAACAAACTTTGGAGGTCCCACCGAGATTGGTAGGTCATCTCCGTACTCCCGGTAAGATATACATCTTCTGTTGTCTATCTGCCGAGGTTTGTGGAGCAATGATCAAGCTTCCGATTAAAAGCACTCTTTAGTGTGCACACCGTGACCCACTCCGGGAGTGGATAGTGTGACACGTTTAGGGGAAAGGCGCTGCATATAAGCCATAGCCGGTTAAAGTTGTGTTTCAGGGAAACACTCTAAACATGGGAGTCAGGGACTCCCATTGGGGGGCTCTCTGGGACGTGCCAACATAAGTGTGTCTCAGGGAGACACCCTATATTTCTGGGAAATATAGTCTTGATTTCTTTCAGGGAAAGAAATTTGGTTGGACGTCTCACTGTATCTAAAATCTTTTTTTATTGTGCTTTTCTTACTATCGCTAGAGTGATAAGATAATCTGTTTGTGTGATACAAGAGTCCGGGTGGTAAGTGAACGGACCAGGGTCACTGACATTTATCTGCTGTCTGTATATTTCCTTGTGTGATACCCATGACTTTCCTCTGTGTTCAATAAGATATGGGGTTGCCCGAGTATAAGATTGATCCAAGCCGGTCTTTAAATAAAGGCAAGGTTATAACTGACGTTTACAGCCCTATAGTACGGGTCACCGGTTCTAACACCAGCCGGGGGAGAGAAGCAAGCAAGGGGGATTATTATACTGCGTTAAACACGAGGTCTGGAATAGCACATGGAAAAACTATCCCTCCTCCCTCCCAAAATAGGCGAGACATACAAGGGTTCTATGAAGAGGTTAAATGCATTCTGTTCTGTAGTGAATAAGTGTAGCTGATTTATAACACAAGTTTCGTTAAATATATTTGAAGGTCTATGTAAGTTAAACATTGGAAAAGTTCTGTAAAGTTGTGAATGAGAAAAGTGAGAAATACAGAAGGGTTATATTGTAGGTATTGAAACTGTTAAAATGGCATATGAGAAAGATAGAAGCTTTTGTCAGAAAGCCTTTGTAAGTTTAAGTAAGAGAGAAAATTAAGGAAGATAAATAGGGAAATATTAAAGAGAGTTAAAAGAAAGTGATAGAATGATATGCATGTGTTGTATACAAATGGGAAAAATGTAAGTGATTTTAGAGAGATAATTTTGTATGTGTGTGAATGCTGGAACCTCTAGTTCCGCATCATGCGTGCTACCCCCTCCCAAGGAATGTGCTGGATGAAGCATGTAGCAAGGACAGAATGTGCACATTTACAGTCCTCCTTCCCTCATTCCATAGAGATAAACTATAATATATTCTGCATGAGGACTAGGTCTGTGAAATGTAGAGACATTTTTAAATACTTTTGTAGAAATAAAATTTTAGTTGAAAGGATTAGTTTTGCTATGTAATTCTAGCATTATTTGAAACAAAGAAAAGATGGCTGATTGCAACCAACGCCCTGTAAATTCCTAAATGGTAGCCATGATTATTATAATTATTTAAATGTTTAGTTTTCTATTCTAGCCTATTGGGCGTGGAAAGGGAAAAGGCTCCACCCACTGACAAAAACTAAGTTGCACCGTTTAATAAAAATCATTTGAACAAGACAGTTGACTAGTAAAGACCAGGCTTAGAGCATGTTTACTTAACATTACATGATAGGACGATATAGAATAATCACAGGAGATGTATGTCTATGTATGTTATATATTGTTTAGATTAATGATATTGTAATGAAGTGTGATACATTAAAATACAACACTAATTTGAAGTTGAACCAGAAATTGAAATAGTAACATCAAAATGAGCATGATATGTAGTCCCACCCTTAGGAAATTTTAAAGGCAGCAAGTTTGTCCCCACATTTCAGACGATCCACGGGGAAGTCTTGGGCATAATGTGGTGAAGAACTGACTAAATGAATGGGAATGATGCCTGGAGAGTTGCAGAGGGTGGGAGTACAGGTTATAGATGTATAGCAAGAGGTGTTGGGCATACCTGAACGTTTTGTGTGGAAGGAGGATAAATGATTGGACATGTTGCTGACAGAGGAAGAAGGGGGAGAACCGGCCACTCTGCCCCCGACACTCTGGTCAGCCAGCAAAAGTATTGTTGGATTAATGAAAACTGCGGATGCAGTAGTCATAACTCCAAAAGGTTCCTTCCGCTCACATAAAAGACAATATCCTCTGAAACAGAAAAACAAAAGTGGAAACACAAAGGTGGTACAAGGGAGGGTGACCTGTGGTTAGGCCCAGATTCTAATCCAATCCTGCCTAGCAGTTTGTTCCATCCCCAGGTATCGCATCAGAAGGTGAAAGACCCATCCTTGTGGAATGAGGAGATTGGATCTGGATAAAGGTGCACAAAAGGAAGAACTGGGCATCCCCCCGATGGGAAGGACCCTATCAGGCACTCTTAACCACACCTACCACTGTCAAAATCAGTAAGCAAACATCCAGACCCTGATATCCCCAAAGGCAGCACAGTGTCCCCAAAATCATTAGACTAGAAAACAAACCTATGTGAGTGAGTGTTGTGAATGGAGGTACATCTTTTCTTTTAAATAAAGGGATTCACATCCTGGAAGGAGAGACCACCTCCCTCCTGAAAGTAACACTGTGACACTGTGAACTCAACATATAGGGATAGGTAGATAGGAGGTGACCATGAATTCTCTGCTGTCCCCGGGATACCACAAAACCCCCCAAGGAAGGTTCCCGATTATTGCTTGTACTTTATTCACCGTGGGTCTTGGCACCTATTGGCTTTGGGAGACTTTGAAGTTGAGAGAAAGAATGTCAGATCTCTCTAAGAGGAGGATGAGAAGGTTGAATACAGGAGAGGTTAAGGGGTGGGGTATACAAGAAACACCAGTGTTGAATACGGAGGTTTCAAACCAGACCATAGTGTTTACCTTAACAAAGAGCCAGGTATTCGACCCAACAAAAGTTACTTATGACCTTGGGGCCTATAATATATATATGTGTGGGAAGGATAAGGCATGTGGTGATTGGGAGAATGTATGGTGGACAACAGACCCCCACAAGTGGGAGATTAGTTTGGCTAGGATTCCTCCAGATGACATAAGCACCTATCAGATGATCTCCTTAGTGAAGAGAAGCCAAGGGAACATTATCCTCACAATACAGAACCATGAGGTCAAAGACAGTGGAGTATATAGGTTAGGAATAACTATGTGAGGGATGGATCCTTGGGCTGAAATCAAAACTCCAGATAAACCCTTCCCAAAGTGTCCCTGCCGGTGCCATGGGCAACTCACCCCCTGAGTTGGAGAGCGATAGGACAACGAGGTAGTTGGGGTAGTAATACAGCCAGAAGATAGATTGAGCATAGAGACTGGTTACTCTGACAAGAATGAATGGTTGGAATGGATGAAGTTTACAGCCAATTCTACTAATGCCTCTGACTGTGTAGTGTGCGCCAGTGGAAGACCAAGGTTAGCAACTGTTCCAGTTCCCCCAGTTTTCAATATGACATGTATCTTATTGATGATGCAAGGTAAAGCAGATAATGAGGGTTTTGAAGTAGGTAAGGTTGGTAAGTAAGAACAGTCTCATTGGTCAGAGATACGAGTTAGATAGAAGACCGACATAATGATGGGGTTGATGGAGCAACAGGATAGCGAGAGGTTGAGTCCCCCACTCAACGGGTACCGTGGCCGTCCCTGTGAAACCCTTCCCAAATAGACCTCAAAACTAAAGTCGGGTTCCTAGGTAGGGAGTGTATCAATAAGGATTGGATATATGAGGTGACAGAAACTGGAGTACCAAGACATAACACT
>BLSH010450098.1:376316-390679 GCA_018402905.1 Glandirana rugosa | reverse complement strand
GAGGTGAACAGCACAGCGGGGCAGGAGGAGAACAGCACAGGGGGGCAGGAGGAGAACAGCACAGCACAGAGGTCCAGGAGGAGAACAGCACAGCACAAGGGGCCAGGAGGAGCACAGCACAGGGGGCAGGAGGGGAACAGCACAGGGGTCCAGGAGGAGAACATCACAGGGGTCCTGGAGAAGAACAGCACAGTACAGGGGCCCAGGAGGAGAACAGCACAGGGAGCCAGGAGGAGCACAGCACAGGGGTCCAGGAGGAGAACAGCACAGCACAGGGGGCCAGGAAGAGCACAGTACAGGGGGCAGGAGGATAACAGCACAGTAGAGGGGGGCAGGAGGAGAACAGCCCAGTACAGGGGGCAGGAGGAGAACAGCACAGTACAGGGGGCCATGAGGAAATTGTATAGTTCAGGGGGGGCCAGGAAGAAACTAGTGGGCACAATACTGGCATCTTTCATAATTTTCCACATGGCAAAGTAGCTCAGGGAAGGTGCTGGAATGCCAGGAATGCTCAGAATGTCGCTGGAATGCCCAGAATGTTACTGGAATGCTGCTTCCCGCTCACTCTCTTCTCCCGTCCTTCCCGAGTGATGTCACACATTCACATTGCACAGGCACCTGGGATGGAGGGGAGGGGTGGCTGTGATTGGCATGGAACAGTGATGTCAGTTATCTGTCTGCAGCCTGTTAGCTATGCAAGGAATGTGATCCACCGTTCATCTGCTTGTGATGGATGGCAGATTGCGACAGAACCCATGGGGACCTCTCGTGGAACCCTAGGGTTCCGTGGAACCCCGTTGAGAATCACTGTTCTAGTCTGTTCCCCTCCTGTGCTGACAGATGCATGCTCACAGTCGCTGCTGCATATGTCACCATCTTCTTTGCTGCTGCTTTTGGGTTTAGCATATTCCCTCATCGGTCATCGGGAAGCTACTAATGGTGTAACTCCATGCGGGCTGTAGTTTCATTGTCCCCCTCACCCGGCTCTAGATGCCAAGACTATACACTGCACTGTGCATGCAGCACATGCTGTGTACACGCATTAAAAAGGGTAAAAGTATTTTGGCTGACCTACAGTGGGTATAGAAAAGAATTAACCCCCACCCCTCCACCCCTTAAATGAATCACATTTTGTTTCTTTGCAGCCTGAAATGTAGAAAGATACAGTTTTTGTTTTATCCAGCTGTATGTATAACATCCAAGAGAAAGATATAACACCAACATGTCAGAAAAAAATAAATAAATAAACAAATAAAAAACAGAGTTGGAAAAAGGGTCACCCCCTTGTTTCAGTATTTTGTTGAACCACCTTTTGTTTAAATTACAGCCTTTAGTCTGTTGGGATAGGTCTCTACTAACTTTGCACATCTACACTTTGCAATATTTGCCCACTTTTCTGCTCAAGTTCAGTTAAATTTGATGGTGAGCGTTTTTTGACTGCAGTCTTCTAGTAATTCCACAGATTTTCAATGGGGTTTAAGTCTGGGCTCTGACTAGGCCATACAAGGAAATTCACCTTTTTCTCCTTCAACCACTGTGTGCTCATTTTTGCTGTGTGCTTTGGGTCATTGTTATGTTGGAAGGTAAAGCTTCTTCCCATTGACAACTTTCTGGCAGAAGGCAGCAGATTTTCCTCAAGAATTTGATGGTATTTTGCCCCATCCATTTTTCTTCTATCCTGACACATGCTCCAGTCCCTGCTGCAGAGAAACACCCCCATAACAGGATATTACCACCTACATGCTTTACTGTAGGAATGGTGTTATTTGGATGGTGAGCTGTATAGGAATTCCACCAGATACATACCCTTTAGTATTGAGGCTAATAATTCAATTTTGTCTCATATGACCATAACACCTTTTACGATGTGGCCTCAGAATCTTCAAGGGTCATATTGGCAAAGCTCAGTCGTGACTGCTTGTGGCCTTTCTTGAGGAGTGACTTTTTTCGTGCAACCCTTCCATAAAAGCCACATTTGTGGAGAATTTCTGATATTGTTGTCACATGCACACAATGGCCCTGATTTACTATACCTCCCAAATCTACTCCAGCAGTGCCTTAAAATAACTCCCAATTAAAGGCAATTACGACTTCAACTCTCATAAACTGGGAGGAAATCTACACACATCAGAGCTCTATTTGCCTGGGAAGATGCCTCTTAGATCACATGTTCTAAGCACTGGATGTGGACAGGAATCAAACTTGTGGTTTCAGAATTCCTCCATTTAATGCTTGTATGCAAGTTCATTACCATAAAAAAAAACATTACCACCCCTCTCTCTAATTTAACAGCCTTAGCCCTAGGGGACATGTATGAATAAAAATAAAAAAAATTATAAATAGATTGTTTTTTTCAGGAGTAGTGGTTTTAATAATGGTTAAAGTGAAAAAAAAACAAAAAAAAATGAAATATTCCTTTAACCACTTCAGACCCAGAAGGATTTCATGCTTTAGGACCAGAGCACTTTTTGCGATTGCGTCACTTTAACTGACAATTGCATGGTCGTGCGACGTTGTACCCAAACTAAATTTGTGTCCTTTTTACCCACAAATAGAGATTTCTTTTGGTGGTATTTAATCTCCTCTGCGTCATTTCTGATCGCCGCTATAAATAAAAAAGGAGAGCAGCAATTTTGCAAAATAACCATTTTTTTACTTTTGCTAAAATGCAAATCCAATAAAAAAAAATATAAAAAACATTTTATTTCATTGTTTTTGGCCGATTTATATTCTTCCTCAACTTTTTGTTTTAAAAAATCGCAATCTGCGTTTATTGGTTGGTTTGCGCAAAAGTTTCTGCATTTACGGATGATAAAAATTAATTTGCAACGGGCAATCTGCGATTTTATAGCGGTACTGCAATATTGCGACTGGCATGTCGCACCATTTAGACACTTTTTTGGGACCATTGGCATTTATACAGCGATCAGTGCTATAAAAATACACTAATTACTGTAGAAATGCCATTGGCAGTGAAGGGGTTAACCTGGAGGGGGCGCTGTAAGGGTTAACTGTGTTCCCTAGGCGTGTTCTAACTGTATGGGGGCTGGGCTGGCAGGGGGAGGGGAGTGATCACGGCTTGCATATACAGGAAGCTGTGATCACCGCCCTTCCCCCTCTGTCAGAACGGAGATCCGTGTTTACATACACGGACCTCCATTCTTTCATTGCAGGGGGCCATCACGGGTAGCCAGCGGCAATCGAGTCAGCCCTATCCGCTCCCTGGCCCCCCGGAACACAGTGAGCGTGCAAGCGTGCCTCCGGTGGCATGCGCTTACAATGCTAATTATCGCAGCCGCCGTCAGGTGAGGACGGTTTGCGATAAAGAATCACTTTGCCGCCATCACGCTGTGGCGGGCGGTCGGCAAGTGGTTAAATATCGTGCTTGGGGGGTCCCCTTAGTATGGATCTCTGTGATGTTTAGAACAGCGCCATCGCAAAAAGACATTTGGAAAGGAAAAATTGTCATTTAAAATCGGTCGCGGCTGGAATGTATTGCTGGTTCCCTACAATATAGATAAAGATCATTGAAAAAGCATTGCGTTGGGGGTCCCCCCCAGTCCATACCAGGCCCTTTGGGTCTGGTATGGATTTTAAGGGGAACCCCATGCCAAATTTTTTACAAATGGTGTTGGTGTCCCCCCAAAATACATACCAGACCCTTATCCGAGCACGCAGCCCTGGCATGGCGGGGGGGTGGGGACGAGTGAGCGTGCCCCCTCCGAACCTTATCAGGCCACATGCCCTCAATATGGGGAGGGTGCTTTGGGGTCTGGTTTTGGACCCCAACGCCTAAAATTTGGCATGGGGTTACCCTTAAAATCCATACCAGACCTGAAGGGCCTGGTACGGACTTTGCGGGAGACCGCTACCCAAAATTTGTGTTTAATTTTGGCGTGGAGTTCCTCTTAAAATCTATGCCAAACCTCTATCCGAGCATGCATGCACTGTACATAGTTTACACAGTGGTGTAGTGGTTAGCACTTTTGCCTGGGAGCAAAAGGGTCACTGGTTCAAATCCCAATCACAAGACTACCTGCCTGGAGTTTTGCATGCTCTTCCTGTGTCTGCCTGGGATTCCTCTGGGTACTCCGGTTTCCTCCCACACTCCAAAGACATGCAGGTAGGTAAATTAGATCCTTTTTAAATTGGTCCTAGTATATGCATGAATGTGAGTTAGGGACCTTAGATTGCAAGCTCCTTGAGGGTAGGGACTGATGTGAATGTACAATATATATGTAAAGCGCTGTGTAAATTGACAGCGCTATATAAGTACCTGAAATAAATAAATACACTGAATGCAGCGTATTATATATACCATACTGTACATATATATTCCTATACTGTATACTACATGCCACTGCCAAACCTTTTGCTATCTCTGCAAATGTTTTCACTATATTCAGCCACTGTTTAAGTGGCCTTATATAGTGTGGGCCTGGACTCAGACCCGCTGAGCAATGATTGGCCAAAGGCACCCTGCCTTTGGCCAATCGTGGCTCTCACAGCAGAGCATGCTGTGATTGGCCAAAGCACGCAGGTCATGTGCATGCTTTGGCCAATCAGGGGGCGGCATTCCCCCACAATTTGATGCTCAAATTTCCCACGTGCACCACATAATGTTCAGGATTCAGCAACCCCCCCCCGATGTTCGAGTCGAACATACTTTTGACTCGAACTGGGGTACCATCCCTATTGACCATGAATGTACATCGCGAGACACTTTTTTAACATAAAGGATTAGACAAAAAATGTCTCAGTTTTTAAAAACATTTTTGCACTTTTTAGGTGAATGGGTTTGATGTACCCAATACCCATTCACATGGAGGGGCAGGATCTGGTGGCCCCCTTGTTAATGGGGGCTTCCACATTCTGATCAGCCCCCCAACCACATACCCCAACAACCACGGTTGTCGGGAAGAGGCCCTTGTCCCCATCAACATAGATACAAGGTGCTTTGGGGTGGGGGGGTGCAGAGCCCCCCCCACCCAAAGCACACACCCCCTCATGCTAAAGGAATGTGGCCTGGTTTGGCCCAGGAGGGGAGCGGGCCCTCACTTGTCCCCCCATCCTGACCTCCAGGCTGCATGCTCACAAAGAGTCTGGTTTTTGGGGGGATCCCCTGCTCTTTTGTTCAAAAATTTGGAGAGGGCTTCCCCTTAAAATCCATCCCTGAGCCAAAGGGCTTGGTATGGATTGGGGGGACAATACATTATAGCCGCAAGCAAGTTTAAATTGCATTTTTGATCAATGTAGGGGAGGATGTGGCAGCTATATGTGGTGTGCATGGGGTTCATTGATTTATTTGGCGTCACCACACAATTGCTTCCAGCCCATGTGCACACAGCACTTCCTGTTTACAGCCACATTACACTTCCTGCTGATGTATATCTGTAAGGACTATGCAAATATAAATGAGAAGATGACTTATCAGTGCTGGTCCACACTAGTGCAATGCGGAAACCCTGCGAATCCACTGCGGGTTCCTGCATCGCACCCGACTTAGACAGTTCACACTGCCATATGCAACCTGCTGGGTGTGTTAATAGAAAGCTAATGACACCCCCAAACCAGTTTGCAGATCGCACTGTTCGGACAGGAATCGGATTGCATGGATGTGAACATCCATGTGATCTGATTCTGCTGCGTAACAAAAAAGGGCCCTGTGCGAGTTTTGTCAGGATGCAATGCGAATTCAGCCATACTATCTGTATGGCTGAATTTGCATAGCACAGATCGCATGTGATTTGCACTGCGGTGCGAATCACATCCGATCTCGGACACCGCAGCAGTGTGAACCGGCCCTAAGGAAGGTAATCCACTTCCCCAAAACCGCCACCCCCCCAACTAATTAAAAAAGTAAGTTACAAAAGAGAACAACAAGCCAAATCAATTTAATTTTATTTTTCCAGCAGAAACGGAAGTATGTACATATTTACTGGCATTAAAGTATTTACAGTATATACACATTTAGCAAAACAGTTAGCAATTGGGTTCTAAGGGCCCTGCTCATAGGAGCTTACATCTAAAATTGGACCAAACCTTACAGTGGACATAACCGCACACACATTTCCTAAAATGACAAAACACCCACATGACATTATTAGCTGCAAAATTATAGAAAGATAATTAACAGTCATTCTAACAAAGCATTATAACATATAACAAAGCATTACAACATAATATTGAAAAAGGCACATATTAAAACAATAACACCCTCACCCCCGACATTCTACAGCCATACATTGGTGAGTATTTTCTCCTTGAAGAATGCATGGTAAGACAAACAATACACACCCCAATTGGACAGCAATGTAAAATCAAGCCACTTTTGATGGTCAAAATGCACAATAATTTCAGCAAACAAACAGCTCTAGTAAAACATTTGTCATTAGCAAAATATTATTCCTTCACCCACAAAAACCACAGCAACAAACCTGGCCTATTATCAGGCCAAACCAGCACCCCCTACTGAAGTCCCTTATATAAGCTAGCACACTGATACAGGCCCAATAGAAGTACACGCCCACCAGTATCTTTCAATCTGTCTTTTCAAATTTATTTCACCTGAGAGGCTGCAATACCTAATACTATTTGCTGTGTTAACCCTTGGCTATGTTCATCAGATCAGTATAACTCCAGGACAAAATTATAAGTCAGTGGTTATCAACCCTGTCCAAGGGTACCCCCAACAGGTAAGGTTTTCGGGCTTTCTGTTATTTGGCACAAGTGATTTGATCAGTTTCACAGCCTTAGTAATTACCACAGCTGTTTCATCTGAGGGAAATCCTGAAAGAATGACCTGTTGGGATGCCTTGAGGACTGAAGTTGAGAAACACTGATCCAAGCAACAGTTTTCTAACCAGATGTACCTGTGCAGTGTAAACCCTACAATTTGAAATGTCCAAGTCCCTGGCTGCAATGAGCTTCCAATTTAAAGTCCCAAAATAACTTGCTTACATTACAGACTATTTGGACAAGAGACAAATAAAATGCCAGCCTGTCTTTGGATTGTGGTGAGAAATCCACATGAGGGAACATATAAACGTCAACACAAGCATTAGCATATCCAGCATGTGAACCAGCAACCTTTTGGGTGCCAGGTGGAATTGCTAGCCACTTAGCTAGTGAGCAGTGAGCACATGTCTTGTCCATCGCTGTGGTGTGAACCAGCCCTGCTCAGTATCACAAGTAATATACAATAGATTGTCCTAAGTATTGGAAAATGTGCCTTTACACACACATGAACTATAATGGCAGCCCAGGGTTCAGTATAGAGTTGGGCCACCATTTGCAGCTATAACAGCTTCAACTCTTCTGGGAAGGCTGTCCATAAGGTTTAGGAATGTGTCTATGTTTGGCCATTCTTCCAGAAGTGCCTGACTTCACAAATGCACTTCTGGAAGAATGGCCAAATACTCCCATAGACAAACATCCTAAACCTTATGGACAGCCTTCCCAGAAGAGTTGAAGCTGTTATAGCTGCAAAGGGTGGGCCAACTCATTATTGAACCCTATGGACTAAGACTGGGATGCCATTAAAGTTCATGTGCATGTAAAGGCAGGCATCCCCATTGCCTAGCTAGTATATCTGCCAAGATTTGCAATGGTGGTGTAACCCTCCTACACATAAATACTACATTTATACATAATTTAGGTAAAGCCCTGAGTCAAGTTTAACAACATAGAGAGGACAAACAACATCTCTACATGAAGTGAAATGCTTTGGAATCAAACTCAGGACGTCTGCAATGGTAGACAGAATTGCTATCTTTAAAAACAATGGGGCTACTACACGACAAGTCCTCCTACACATAAATACACAGATACTGCATGTCTAGGAATATATAGGACTTACATTAGTCAGGAGTTAATCTTCTAAATGTGTGTTAATCTTCTAAATCTGTGATTTTTGGTGGTTCTTGCTGCGTAAGTGTAGAATAGTAATGTTATCCTCAGATTTTTGGTAATGACATTTTTATTTCTGATGTTGGTACACATATCACATTTTTGGGGCTCAAATTAGGATCATTTGGAAAGAATAAAAAAAATGGGACTAATGAGCAATGGTATTGTTTGTGGTTTGTAAAGACATCTGTGTGAGTTTAGCTAAATATTTTTGTGACATGGACAGCAGCAAGTGAAAGTGGGAGTTGTTGAGCTGTTTATGGTCAGTGGGGGGTGATCAACAGAGTTTCTCCTGAAATCCATCACAACCTCCTTCATCCAGTTTGGAGCGACGTCCTGATCCAGAGAGGTTCTATGTTGTTAATATTAGAAAAGATAGGATAACCACATATGTATTAAGGGTATACCGTTACCTGAATACCCTTGGTGCTCAACCGCTCACCAGAATTATTGGTGGGGATCAGTGGTAAAAATCAAGCATATACAGAAAAAAGACCTAGCGGGACAGAAAGATCACAGTACCACTGAAATAGCCTCCGTGATGTAGCACCTTCAATGTACTAGCAAAGAATCCACATGAAAAACATGGCTACAATTGGATACAAATTTATTGAAAAATATTTATGTATTAAAAAATAGCAAAAAATCACAGGTACCACCACCATATCACCAGAAAGACAACGTTCTGATGAAGCTAGGAGGTCCCAGCGAAACGCGTCAAGGATAGGCTCTGATGTGACGCCTGCCTAACGCTCTTGTGGGTTCATGGCTGTGTAACCATATCAGAGAATTACCCCGGTGTAATCTAAGGGATGGATATCTCGTGGATGCTTTCTGCTCCCCACAGCATGCACTGCACAGCACACACATGGCAGTACAGGTGTCTACCTGTGGATCATAATAGAATCCGCTAGTTGATCGGTCGGCAGTGCTGTGCTTTTTACCCACAAGCCGACTTGCAAGCCAACACTTGGACTACTGCCAGGAGCGGTTTACCCTTGGACATACTGGGTCAAGGAGTGCCGGATTGTGCAGTGACACGTAATTATACCCACATGACTCGCCTCTTGTATGCTGAACACTTTTGTTTTTTAGGCTCTGTATTGTGCCTTTATGAAGTATATCCTCTCAGAGGCGGCTCTAGGCTTTGTGAGGCCTTAGGCAAAACCTAGACATGAGGCCCCACTCACGCCCATAATGGGAAAAATAATTCTAGCGATAAAATGTAACTGTATAAATTGCATATATTAAGAGCCTTAAAGCCTATGAACTATGATTTCAGTATCTATTCAGTATCTACCCCCCCCCCCCCCTTACACCAGAGTCTGCAGTATTCCCCCTTACAGTGAAACTTTGATGTGAAGGGGAATGCTGCAGACTTTGCTGTAAAGGGGAACTTTAATGTAAGGGGGCTCTGGTGACCAGAGATCATCTTATATCAAAGTGCACAGAATTCCCCTTTACATCAGAGTTCCCACTTACATCAGGGTCTGCAACACTGCCATTTACATCAGGACCTGCAGAGTTCCAATTTGCATTTAAAACAGGAACTCTGACATGGGGAGAACTCTGGTGACCACAGACCACCTTCCGCAGACTGACTGAACTAAGGTAAAGGGCATTACTGATATAAGGAAGGACCTTTAAATCAGTGCCCCTTACCTTACTGCCCCCCCCCCCCCCAGACTGGCCTTGCAGTGCTTTCGCTGTCAGACGGTCCACTCCTGGCTCCATGAGGCAGTTAGAGAGTGTGCGGACATGATACAGGTGATGGTCAGAGACTGTGCGGACATGATACCAGAGATGGTCAAAGAGTGTGCGGACATGATGCAGGAAATGGTCAGAGACTGTATGGACATGATAGAGGAGATGGTCAGAGAGCATGAGGACATGATACAGGAGATGTTAGAGACTGTGCGGACATACAGGGGATGGTCAGAGAGTGTGCGGACATACAGGAGATGGTCAGAGACTGTGCGGACATGATACAGTAGATGGTCAGAGACTGTGCGGCCATACATGAGATGGTCAGAGAGTGTGCGGACATACATGAGCTAGTCAGAGAGTGTGAGGACATACAGGAGATGGTCAGAGACTGAGCAGAGATACCTTCATTGACTGCATGAACACTAGCCTCCCTTGTACTTTTTTTCCCAGTGGGGTTTGGAGGTCACACTACTGCACTATTTGGCAGTGTTCCCTGCAGAATATTGCACTATATCCCTGTGAGGCGGGTCGATATTCAGGTGCATTCCTTTAGCTATCCACACTGCTACTCAACCCCGCATAGCAGGGCTTGGAGGTCACACACTAAATACTTTAGGCATTTCTTTCTGCAGATCATTGCACAATAATCTTGTGAGGCGGATGATATCCAAGTGCATTCCATTTGGGATCCCAAGTGGAGTCTGTTTTCACAGTGTGGTTTCTCTCATTATCAGCATCAGTCCAGAATTGTGGGGAGATCACTGGGACCACATACCTGATGTTTAATACCATTCAACATGGTCAATTGACTTTTCTTCCCCAGTGTGATATATTTTTCCCCCGTTTTTACCTATATTTTATAGACATGATGGATTTATGGATGTATGATTGAACTGCAAGGGTGGCTGGCGTCTAGACGTTCACTTTATAGACAACGTTGTCTTTCTGGTGATATGGTGGTGGTGTCTGTGATTTTTTTCATACTTTTTTAATACATAAATATTTTTCAATAAATTTGTATCCAATTGTAGCCATGTTTTTCATGTGGATTCTTTGCTAGTACATTGAATGTGCTACATCACAGAGGCTATTTCAGTGGTACTGTGATCTTCCTATCTTGGGAGGTCTTTATTTGTATAGGGTCTGTGTTGTACCAAACATTTTCCATTCTAAATAATAGACTTCACTGTGCTTCTTAGGCATCTTATCCATCTCCTATCCACAACTTTATCCTGGAGATCCCGGTAAAGGTGTCTTGCCACCCATAGTTGATTGTTTGCTTCAGTTGCATTACTAGGAACTGGAATTCTCCAGGAAAGCTCTTTTCATGCTGAGTTAATCAAACTGACAACAGCTGATCACAGTTGAAAGTCAAATTGCTTTGTGTGCCATTGAGAAGGTGATTAGCTACACCTGATTGAGTTTACAGGTCATTTTAGGAGGGGGGGTGATCCTTTTTCTAACTCAGTGATTCTGTTTTTGAATTTTTTACTGATATGTTGGTGTTATATTTTTCACTTGGATGTTATAAGTAAATATAGCTGGATAAAACAAAAATGGTGTGTCTTAATTTCAGGCTGCAAGGCAACAAAATGAGACTATTTTAAAAGGGGGTAGCTTTATTTCTATACCCATTGTACAAAGCCTCTTCCAGCAAAAGAAAAATCTACCCTCTAGCAATTTGCTTTTCTTTTAAGTCTGCTTTGAAAAAAGATTAGGGACTGAGCAAAGAACAATTGAGACTGTTATAATGTAACCTTTCAGCCTTCTTGCTTCTTTTCTAAAAAAAAATCCTTGTGTGTAGCCTTAAAGCTCAACACCAGTCAAAACTTTTTTTTTTTTAATTATTATTTTAGTTTTGAATAGGGTCAGGGTTAAAACATATATCAGGTTTTATTGCTTTATTTTGCTGTATCTTGCAGGGGAAAAATGAAGGGAACCAGTCTCAAAAAGGCAGGAGAAAAACCTAACAGAGGTTCCAACTTTTCCCTACTCTACTTAAAATATGGTTTTATTGTTGTCTGGGACTCAATTGGATAGATTCTCTACAATTTCTTGTCCCTTTGACTTTCTGGGGTGTAAGTTAGCATATATATATATATATATATATATATATATATATATATATATATATATATATATAAGCTTTGGACAGGTAGAAGGGAATAGTTAATGTCAGCCTGTCATGTGCTACATGTGCCAATCTGACTACATTTCTCTTCACTTCCTGTCCTGGAGACACAACAGGAAGAGAGAGGAAATCACTATAAAGTGAGAGAAATTCTGCTCTCAAACAGTTGTCACAGGAACAAATACAAATGCCCCATTTGGAAGAATCTCCTTCAACTCTTATTCTAGCAGTGGCTCTAAAATGTTGGGTTTCTGACTTGGTGATAATGGTCACCAGGGCAAACAGCAAGGGCAAATCTCCTCAACAGGGATGGCTGCTATAAAAAGCTGACATGCGTTCTAATCCCTCCTTACTCTATCCAAACCTAAAAAAAGAACCCTTTCCTAATCCCACTACTGTTAATTAACGTTACAAGTACCCAGGAGTGAGGGATTTAATTTAAGTCCAGATCGCTGTGCAGCACCACACTCTGGAGATCACTCTGATCTCCGGAGGATGGGGTGGGGAGTGAAGAAGCAAGAGATTTGATCAGCAACCAGTTTGTGTGGTTGTCAATCCAGTAATTTATCCTGTATGGATAGATACTTCCCTCCTGCACTGTCAATCTGGGCAAGTCCATATAATACACAGCAGGGTGGTAAAGCTGCACATGCTCAGTTTGGTCTCTTATGCTGGATAGAACATTTCCGGTTTCAGTTGAACTGTTCAGGTTACATGATATTGATATCACACATGTGGACGTGTATACAGGCTGTAGTGGAAATCTCCTCCTACTTGAACACACAGCTATGGACAAACTGTGCAGGTTATCAAGAAGCCATGGTATACAGATCATCCTAAAAGGTATATAGTGGCAGTATTTTAATGTAAAAATAATATTTATAAGCTGTGGGCACTGTGGGGGGGGGGGGGCAGATGAACTATTTTCCTATTACTGGGTTTAGTAACACTTTAAGGCTGGGTTCACATATGAACCGCATGCTGCTCACAGCAGGGGTCCGGTGCGTCCTGGTTCACCGTTTCAGGTCCGATTTTAGCCCGAATTTTGGGCTGAATTCGGACCTAAAAGGGACCAAAAGTCGCACAGCGTTTTTGTGAAAAACGCAATGGACCTGCTGCGGAGATATGTGAACCGGCTCCATAGAGAGCCGGTCAAAATCTCCTGCTATTGCGAATTGAATGCGGGGAACCCACAACCAATTTGCAATGGTGTGAACCCAGCCTAAACCCTAAATATGGGTGTATAACACACCATAAGAGTTATCCAAACTAAACGTGTATTTTTTTTTTTTTTTCATTTTTGCCTATTTTTCTTCTTATTATAAAAAAATATACTGTATATTTAAGGCATTTTTAAAAACACATTACCAAATACCAAGGCCCCACGTATTCAAAAATAAATAAAATGGTATGAAAATCATTTTGGTATACAAAGCATGTTAAAGCGTTTGAATAAACCACTGCATACCAAAAGTATAAAATTTGGCCTGGTCACAACGGTTTTTATTCATCCTGGGACTTGAAACAAACACATACACGTGCAAAGTCATAGAAGAGCTTAACAGCTTTGTAATATAATTATACACATCTGTCGTAGTTACTTATGTAACAAGCTAATAACATCTTTTACGTTAATACATAGTAGCTAAAAATTGCTGGCTTATATCATTCTAATTAACATCTGGTAATAGCTTTGTAGCCAAATATATCGTTAACTGCAATACAGTGTTTTATTCCCTATTTAGAGCTTAGCCCCATACACACGATGCGAATTTCGGACAGGAATTTTCGTTCGGCGGCCGATCATCCGAAATTCTCACCGTTAGTGTGCTTCTTTCGACAGCTGATTTTGATTTTTCTTAAGGCTGGGTTCACACTAGTCAGATTCTCGGACCGACATGAAGAGCACAAGTTGCATTACGTCACAAAAACAATGATTCCCTATGAGAGCCGTCTTAACTGCTCCGACATGTGTTTTTCAAAGTCGGAACGACTTTGAAAAAGATTCCTGTACTACTTTTGTCCGACTTTGATCCTACTTCAGCCCATTGAAAGGCATCGAAGTCGGATCAAAGTCGTATCAGTGTCTTCACTGATCCGACTTTGGCATGCGACTTGTGCTCTGGGGATCTTGAAGGGGAACTCCACGCCATATTTTTAAAGAAAAAACTGGCATGGGGTCCCCCTCCAGGATCATACCAGGCCCTTTGGTCTGGTACGGATTTTAAGGGGAACCCCATGCCGAAAAGACCAGCGTGGGGTCCCCCCCAAAATCCATACCAGACCCTTATCCGAGCACGCAACCAAAGAAATTTTTATACCGCACCTCAAGGGGAAGTTCTAGGGGTCTCGTGTTCAGCGTACGGTTTCAGCCTAGTCACTTCTGTGACTATGCTGAAACTAGGCTGAAGCTACGGAAAGTTACCCGACTTCATCCTAGTTTCAGCCTGTTTTCATCATGTCCTTAGAAAAAGTTTCAGCAAGGCTGAAACTTTTTGTGTACAGCCTCGTCAATTCTGCCGAGAGTATCCCTTAGTAACAAAAACACTGCATTACGTTGAACACGAGAAGTACAGCCAGGCTCTTAGACTGATCACACTTGGGTCGGAATTCTTTT
>BLSH010450098.1:354947-367443 GCA_018402905.1 Glandirana rugosa | reverse complement strand
GGGGGTGGTGGGGGATGTAGATACAGGCAGGGGGGAGATGGGATCAGTGGCGCTGACACTTACTTGCTCTGAGTGTCAGTGCCGCCCTCCACCGATCCCTCTTCCAGGCTCCAGCATGGCTTTCTCCGTGCAGCCTCCTCCCCCCTCACGCTGTTGGCTCCAGACGGTCAGCTGACTTTGTCTTGTGCTGACCGTCCGTGACACAGCAGGGGGGGGGGAGCCGCGGAGAGGATGGGCGGGCATGGCAGCGAGCGCTCTGCAGTGCCGTAGATGGCAGCAGCAGCAGCGGCGGCGCCGCTGCCCAACCCCCGCCCTCCCGCAGTGTCTGTGTGATAAGCGGCAACCCGCCCCTTCCCCATAGTAAAATAAAGGGGAAAGGAGCGGGGCGGCAAAGTGCCGCTCCTCTTGAACTGCCGCCTGGGACCATGGTCCCACTTGGTCCCATGGTAGGGCCGGCCCTGCTTGCCTGCATGCAGCGTGTGCAGCTTGGCCTAGCTTGCTGCGTTATGACAAAATGCATCAGGACAGGGCCTAGTTATGGCTGCACGACCACCAGGAAGTGAGGCTGGATCCATGCTGGCATATGCCAACTGGCAGTCTGAGCCTTAAGGCAGTGCACTGCTGTCTGCGTGCACTATGCTTGTGAATGTAATATATTTTTTTGCTTTTATTAAAGTTTTTCACATTATTACACTATCCAAGCCTTTCTTTTTTTGAGCTTATTGGGATTTTTTTTACCAAAAATATGTAGCCGAATACATATTGGCCTAAATTGATGAATAAATTATATTTTTTACATTTTTTTATTGGGAATGTTTTATAGCAGGAAGTAAAAAATAATGTTTTGTTTTTTTTTTCAAAATTGATGGTCTTTTTTTGTTTATAGCACAAAAAATAAAAACCGCAGAGGTGATCAAATAATAGCAAAGGAAAGCTCTATTTGTGCGGGGAAAAAAAGACATCAAATTTGTTTGGGTACCGAATCGCACGACCGCATAAGCAACACAGTGCCATATTGCAAAAAATGACCTGGTGAGGAAGGGGGTAAAACCTTCCGGAGCCAAAGCAGTTAAAGGGGAATGTGCATCTGACCTATTTTCAACCAAATAAGTCCAAACAGTAAGGTGAGAGCGGAGTGTGAATGGTGGTGGGACCCTCTGCACTTAATTCATTATAAAAGAAGACTGCACAAAGCACAGAATTTAGTTGTTCACACGTTTAAGGGACTGCATCATTGGACATTTTTTCTTTTGTTTAATAGTAACTTACAGTATATGTCATTTCACTCATCTTATGGTTTTGATGTTTATGTATGATGTGCCAGTTCATTTATATGGCAATCATATATTAAAGCGGTTGTATGCCCTAAAATCTCATTTTTACCTACAGGTAAGCCTATAATAAGGCTTACCTGTAGGTAAAATTAATATCCCCTAAACCTGTACGGTTTAGGAGATATTCACCTTGCATGCAGCCGCTGACGCATGCACGGGAGTGAAAGTCTTGCGGCTCCAGCCGCCCATCGCGCCGGAGCCGCGAACCCAGAAGGATCCTTCGAGGGAAGATGTTAGCTTCCTCTGCGGGGACCAGGCAGCCCTGTCCAATCTTCGTTCTGAGGAAAGTATTTCATAATGAGCTAGTATGCGGTGCATACTAGCTCATTATGCCTTTGCCTTACAGTTTTTTTGTTTTTTTTATATGAGCATACAACCGCTTTAAGAATGCTAGCAGCTTCTTTTTTTCTATAGTTATAGATTTGTTACATTTTTTTTGCACTTTAACGCATGAATCTTTACATGCGTTGTTGTTGATATTTGAATCATTATTGTCTTACGCAAGAGTTTTTCTATACAACATTTTTAAGGGTGTGGGAATACACAGGACAGTGTAAGCAGCAACCTTTTATGTTGAAAATAATTATTTTGGTTTATTTGTGAATTTTATATTATCACTGGTAGTTTAGCACTTAGAGTGGTTTTGCGCAGAGGATACTCTTTGACTATTTTTTGCATGTGCAGCCCAGCTTATAGTGCCAGCCCGATCCCTGTATGCCAAGATGACTGGCTCCCGTGCAGGTGTGACATCATCCCGCGTTGGCCATAAAAGACGGGCAAAGACTGGTGCCAAGACCGGCACAGGACCGGCGAGGAAATGGGAAGGGCAGAAGAAAGGTAAGTTTAAACCCTTTAGTTTCACTTTAAATAATCAAATTTTTATTGTATAAATAATAATCTGAGTCTTAAAGTATAAATAACCTTGATAGTATAGGCCTCCTTATACTTGGGCATCTGATACATGAGCCTTGGGTCTAGGAACAGACAGCTATGCACACAGCTCAGAGCAGAGTGTCTACATAGTTTTGGTGGCATGAGACCAGTGGATTTTCCCCTTTAAGTAAGCAACCACCTTTAAAGGATAACTAAACCTTAGAACAAAAATGTAATATATTTCAGCTTACCAGTCCTTAGATGTGGAGCATCTGCGTTCACTTTAATTTTTCAGGCTAAAAACATTTTTAGCAAATACAAAAAAAACAGAAATGCAGTGTCTTTGTCACTTCCTGTGGCCTAAACAGGAAGCAAAATTAATTTATTTCCATAAACTACTAATCCCTTCAGCCCCCAGATAATAGATGGGAACAAAAGCAAACATTTTTGAAGTCCAGGTCATGGTGGCAACCATGGCTCCTTCAATAGATACAGTGGAGGGGTGAGTGTAGCCATGCAGAGATAGGAGTCGTGTTATTCACAGAATCACTGTTTAAAATCAAATGAAGAAGGGTGTCACGCTTAATGCAGGTGGTCAGAAACTATAGCTAGCTTCTGTGTTCTTCACTTTTATCAGCCCCCTTTCCCATAAGGCAAGCAGGCATACTGGTACTCAGTTGCCCCCAGGATTTATACACAATGCTATAGTACCTGGCTACCATAGGGCAAGCACAAACTGAGCAAATCAAACAAGGACTTGTGGTTGGCAGACAGGCACAGGGGTTCAATGACAGTCCAGGTACAAGGCAGGCCCCCAGTTTCTTTCCAACAAATCATTATCTCTGGTCATGAATCATAATGGACTTTATGATCAATGTTAACATAACAGGGAAAGTATATCTGCACACACTGTAACGTACTGGTCATAGCTATGGGCATGGGCGTCCGCAGGTAGGGGCAAGGGGGGGCAATTGCCCCCCCTGGAATCAGGGTTCGGATTGGGGGTTCCCAACTAGGTCCTTATCCTCTTGAACCATGTATGCAGTTTCTGACAATCTCTTGGGCTATGTATGGAGTCTCTGATCATCTCCTGTACTATGTCTGCAGTCTCTGACCATCTACTGGACCATGTCCACAATCTCTGACCGTCTCCTGTACTATGTCTGCAGTGTCTGACCATCTCCTGTACCATGTCCGCAGTCTCTAACCATCTGTAGTATGTCTGCAGTCTCTGAACGTCTCCTGTACCATGTCCTCAGTCTCTGACCGTCTCCTGTACCACGTCCTCAGTCTCTGACCGTCTCCTGTACCATGTCCGCAGTCTCTGACCATCTCCTGTACTATGTCTGCAGTTCCTGACCATCTCCTGTACTATGTCTGCAGTCTCTGACCATCTCCTGTACTATGTCTGTAGTCTCTGACAGTCTCCTGTACCATGTCGGCAGTCTCTGATCATCTCATGTACTATGTCTGCAGTCTCTGACCATCTCTTGTACTATGTCAGCAGTCTCTGACCATCTCCTGTACTATGCCTGCAGTCTCTGATCATCTCCTGTACTATGTCTGCAGTCTCTGGCAGTCTCCTATACCATGTCCACAGTTTCTGACCATCTCTTGTACTATGTCTGCAGTCTCTGACCATCTCTTGTACTACGTCTGCAGTCTCTGACCATCTCCTGTACTATGTCTGCAGTCTCTGACCATCTCTTGTACTATGTCTGCAGTCTCTGACCATCTCTTGTACTATGTCTGCAGTCTCTGACCATCTCCTGTACTATGTCTGCAGTCTCTGACCGTGATAATGTGATATGACATTGTCAAAAAGGGGCAGACCATGGGTGACCTTAAAATGATGCCCCCCCGAAAAAAGTTCTGTGGACGCCCATGGCTATGGGTGATATGCGCTAACCATAAATGGGGTCCAGAATGAGGTATTTATAATTCTTCCACAATGACAATAACGTATTCTACGAGTTCTAATGCCCCTGTAAGAAGTGTAATGAGGTTCTGGACTGACAAGCCTGCCAAGCTATCTTTTTTGGATATATGATATTGGAATGATTGTAAGGTGAGTGCTTGATCGGTTCAGCTCCTTGGGGTTTATGATTTCTTATTGGGCTCTACCAGTCTGATTTTATGTCTTTGCAACTTAGCAGGTGTCCAAGCTCTCAGTAAATACCTGGTGAGGCATGTATCTCATCTATGTTGTTCCATAATGTGTCTGAATCACTCTATAGACTCATCGGTGTTAGATGAATGCCGAGTTTGAATTATGGAAGGATTTCATTTAAGGTGAATGATTGCCATTATCTGCCCATATCTATTCAGATACAGGCATAGAAATATCATAAACAGTAATTATTTTCACAGAAAGGATAGTGACAATGTCAGATTTACTTGGGTTATGTGTCCTGCTTGGCTGCAAAGAGTACTTGCAAGATAAAGACTCCTTTAAGGGACAGAACATTTAATTCACAAGATATAAAGGGAATTCTTTTATGAAGCCATGCGACAGTTATACCTAATAGCGTGCCAGTGAGGTCCTGGCTGTACTGTTTGCCATGAAGAAAAAATCATATTCATCAGGGATGAGGTACAGGTGTACAGGCAGGCGTCTGGGCCTTACTCTATATTCCCTAGAAAGTGGTTTGGCAATAAATCCTTTAAATCTCTTAACAAATGTTCAGTGATTTACCTGGAACAGAACCAAGGAGCAGGATGCAAATGGAAAAGGTGAAGGCAAAAATAATATCATTCAGAAGACAACAGGGAATACATGAAGAAAAATCTTGCATGAATTTCTATTAGGACTAATCCTGTGGTTCAACAGAAATACTGCCCTGACCTTTAACTGCAGCAATAATCATCTGCAACAGTAAACAGCCTACAGCCTGCAGCGCCATATACAGTATACAACTGTGAGCACAGAATGGATGAGAACGCCACTGCGGGAGAGAGTATTATGGGGCCCTAGAAACATTTTACTATGAACCTCATTTATCTTTTTCCATATGTTCTGGCACCAAAAACATTGTTCCCTTGATGTATCTGCACATCATACAGTACAAAAAGGAGGTTTACACAGTAAAACAAAGGGTCCATTCATCAGAAGATTTGCTTACTTAGTCTGATATCAGACAGCTATTATTAAAGCGGTAGTAAACCCGCTAGAAGAGGGGGGGGGGGAAACTAGCCTGTAAGACAATAGCATAATGTGTTAGTATGCATCACATACTAACACATTATGAGGTACTTACCTTAGAATGAGGCCCCTGATGCCTGAGTTGGTCAGCGCTGAGGACGCTGACATGATGGTCCTCTTCTTTCTTCCGGGTACGCGGCTCCGGCGCTGTGAGTGGCGGAGCCGCGTGACGTCACTCCCGCTTCGTTCCGGCAGCCAGCTCTGATTTTCCGGCAACCTCCGCTGGATCATCAGAGCGCATGCGCCGCTGACATCGGTGGCTGCTTGCAGGGAGAATATCTCCTAAACCATGTAGGCTTAGGAGATATTCATTTTATGGCGGTCATTGCAACTTATTATCTCGCACGGTATTTGCGCAGTAATGTTTTTGAAAAAAAAAACGTTTTATGCATTAAAAAAAAAACACTAAAGTTAGGCAAATTTTTTTGTATAATGTGAAAGAGTAAATAGATAGCTAACATGTCACGGTTTGAAATTGCGCACACTCGTGAAATGGCACCAAACTTTGGTACTTAAAAATCCCTATAGGCGACGCTTTAAAAATTTTTACAGGATACATGTTTAGGCCTCATACACACGGACGTTTTTTTACCGCCGCGTTTTTTGCAGCTCACCATGTTATTCAATGGCCCCATAAAAACGCCAACGTTTTTGAGCTGTAGATGGCGTCAGCGTTATTAAGCTGTAAATCGAACGCAGGACCCACATGTTCCGAGGCTGTAACGTTATGGTGTTTTTGACGCTGAGCTGGCAAAACGCTCACTAACGTGCATTAACGCCGTAGCGGCGTTAACCGGCGTTTTTACCCAGGGCATTTTCAGGTTAAAAAATATCAGAGGAATGTTTTTTTAGAAAAACGCCTATTGACGCCAACGTTTACTGACACTCACTAACGTTTATTAACGCCGGTGCAAAACGCAGACAAAATTGCATTTTTGACGCCGATTTTTGCCTGATGTTTTGCTATTACCCCCCATGTGTATGAGGCCTTAGAGTAACAGAGGAGGTCTAGTGGTAAAATTATTGCTCTCACTCTAACGTTCAAGGTTATACCTCACATGTGTGGTTTGAATGTCATTTACATATGCGGACGCGACTTACGTATGCGTTCGCTTTTGCTTGCGAGCTCGCAGGGACGGGGTCGCTTTAATTTTTTTTTTTTTATTGTTTATTTTATTTTTTTAAATTTATTTTACACTTTCCCTTCCTTCTGGTGTAGCGTTGTTTTTTTAAACTCCACACAAATGGAAACCAGAAGCCTGCTGATCTGACAGCTTAGGAAATGTCACAGAAGTCCGCTGCTTTTAAAATGTAACATGAAAACAGTGAGAGGGATTTATAAATCCTCCATTTCTGTATGTAAGCAATGTTTACTGTTAAAAATAAGTGTGAAATTAAAAACTCCGGTGGGTGTAAAAAGATGTCCGCTCTTCGCCTTCTCTCTGTATTCTTAGTGTGGAAGAGTGCGGGTATAGCAATACCACACACTTTCACCCCCTCCCTATCCAGGCCAATTTTCAGCTTTCAGCGATATCACAGTTTGAATGACAATTGCGCGGTCATGCAACACTGTACTTATATGAAATTTTTTTTCATTTTTTTTTCACTCAAATAGAGCTTTCTTTTGGTTGTATTTGATCATCACTGTAGGGCTTAAACAACTACTCGATTAATCGACAACTAATCAACTAATCGATAACTATTTTCATAATTGATTAATCGGCCAGCTGATTAGTTGGCCTGCATACAGAATGCATTATTTGTTTACATATCAGGAAATACAGTGCAGCACACATACAGTTCAGTGCACCATCCATACATTAAGTGCCTGAGAACTTGTGAATGTGTGAGGAGCAATGTCTCGTGGGACATGTAGTCCTGGGCAGGAAGTGAGTGGTTCTAAAGTCAGACGTTTTTTTACCTTACTATAGGGGCACTCCATACTATACTTTGCTGCTTGTTATTGGGGCACTCTGAAGGCAGGAGGAACCAGAATTGTCGATGGGGGACCAACAAAGAGGAGAATCATGGCTGTTCTGTGCAAAACCATTACACAGAGCAGGTAAGTATAACATGTTTGTTGTTTAAAAAAAATAATTTAAAGACTGGAAGTAATAGAAGATATTACAATTACATGTAAAGTAAAGTTTTACCAGTATTGTGCATTATATTTAAAATGATCATATCCATGAAAAAAATTTTTTTTTTTTTTTAAGTTAGACCTTGTTTTTGTATAGCCAGCATATAATACATTACCGTTCTGTCTGAAAATCTGCAAAATAGTCTTTAATTTGTTTTTTTCTTTAAATAAAAAAATTGATCTCGGAGTCTGATGATATTTATCAGATTCAACCTCTAATAGTATATACAGTATATCTCTTCTGTCTGTTATTCTCATAATGGATTAAAGATTTTTCTTCCAAACCATATAGTTGGTTATTTATATTTACCACTGCATAGAGATATTTAAGGATAAATTGCCATTTTTTTAAACTTTATATACTAATTAAATTATACACCAATTTTTTTTTAAGGTTATTATCCGATTAATCGAAACAATAATCGGCCAACTAATCAATTATGAAAATAATCGTTAGTTACAGCCCTACATCACTGTTTTGTTTGTTTTTTTTTTGCTAAATAAACTAAAAAAGACCAACAGTTTTGAAAAAAAAACCACATTATAACATTTTGCAAATAAATAATCTTTCTTTGTACATTTTTGTCCAAATTGTATTCTGCTACATTTCTTTGGTGTAAATAGCCCAAATTAGTGCATATTATTTAGTCTGTCTGTAGGGAAGTTATGGAGTCCACAATCTATGGTATATATCTGAAAGTCGATCAATCCTGATGTACTGAGGCCTATCTAATTTCTTGAGGCCCTAAAATGCCAGGACAGCACAAATACCCCTCAAATTACCCATTTTTTTGGAAAGTTGACAGTCCAAGGTATTTAGTTACAGGCATGGGGAGTTTTTTGAAGTTGTAATTGTTTTGTCACAATTTTTTGGAACATTAAAACATTTTAAGAAAAAATGCTTTTTTCACAATTGTTTAACATTTTGTACATACTGTCACCAGTGCAGTACAGCATCATCATATAACTGATGTGACGGTGATCAAAAACAGTGACTGGTCACAGTATGTAAAGAAAAAAAAAAAACATTAAAAAAATGTATTTCTTCTTTTTTTATCATTTTGTTTTTTTTTTACATACAGTGACCAGAGCAAAACAGTGTGTTACCATAATAACATTGTACTACTCTGGGGAGGTGATCAGGATTTTTTTTTACATGCCATGATTACTTATAACTGTGAATTCTACAATTAAAAGCAACATTTTTCGGAATGAAAATTATTCACTCAGTGCTTACTATTGTGATTGGCCACAGCTAATCACATGGAATTAATGGGCTGTGATTGGCCCTGTCCGCACCATTTGATCACTGTGACCAATCACAGAGATCATTACAATAGTACACAATGAAAGGCATGAAACAAAGCTATTCATTGTGTACAATTGTCATGTGATCTGCTGTGATTGGCCATGGTACAGAAACAGGCTGGTACAGTGATCTGGTAGACACAGCAGGTGACAGATTGCGCCAAACGTCCTACCGGGATAATAGGGCTCCTGTCCGTCCTATTGTGATATAGGGTTAAAGAGAAACTGAACTCTGGAATCTGCACCAAAAAAGAAACTCAGAGAAAAAAGGCTCCATCCACACATGGTCAGGGGTAGAATCACCGTAATTCCGTCCCACAATTTCACCCTGGGATATCAAATGGCTGCAAAATTCAGGATGCGTTTGGCAAATGACCAGACAGAACAACCGTAACTTGCGATTTACAAAACAGTGCAAAGTTAGAAGCAATAATGCAAAACATATACTGCAGAATAATAAAAGCTGCACAAACATGGACACTTTACAACAATGCCCCTGTTAGTCAGGGTAACATGTGGCTACATAGCATAGTCTTTATATAAGACTATAAAATAACAGAGAAGAGGATGGTTATGGCGCAAACTGTAATCAGTGATGCCAGAAACCATGAACCTTGGATAAGGATGGTGTAGCAAAGGACAAGGGAGGGGTGAAAGTCATACACTAAGTAGAGCGGATGGTGATATCCAGCAGGAATGGTAGACAGTCCACAGCTCAGGCCTGGCCTCTTGAGGGAAGAGGAAGCACACTCCAAACATGTAGGAAAAAAGCAGAAAAAAGAGGCACCTTCTAAGTGCAGACAGTGCAGTGTTTAATTAGGCAAAGGTATAAAAACACTCACATGGAGGTAAGTATGTGTCAGCATGTCAGGATAGTCCTGCAGCAGTGAGTCTCTGTGCACGCTGGTCCGGGTTGCTGTGCCGCTCGTTTTCCTGTAGTTTCCTGTAAAACAACAAAGAGCCTAGCTGAGAATCACTTCTTCGGTAAAACAGTTCAGGACACAAACAACTACTTGTGATTATCCTCATAAATAGTGTCCCTAACAGTGAGGTCCACAGTAGTTCTGGTAACACAGGTGAACAGCTGAAGGGATCCAAAGCCCGGAGAACTCTAGTAGCATTTGAATAGATGCTCCCCACAGTACCAGGTCTTCTGGAGAAGCTGCTGATGAGTTAAAGCATTTGCTAACCCCAAAAAAATGGATACTGTTCCTATAAAGCATTATATACAGCACAGTGCTTGTGCTCTGTTATTTGGCCCCCTGTATCACCTGAAATACCCTGCTGATTGTGCCAGTTTCTACCTTCCCCCTGTACTTTGACCACGATATATCAGGGCTGCTGAGCTATGACACCATTGTCAATGTTTGTGTCTCCATCATCTGCTGCTATCTGCAGCTCTCCTGTGTCTCCCCTGTCCTCTTCCCCCCTGTCGGTCAGCTCTCACTAGCGCCACTCTGCTCCTCTCCCCACTGCTTTAAAACCATCTGACCTTTATATCATTCCCTCTGTCAGATAAAAAGTTGTGTCCTAGTGCCTGTGCTTTATATAAAAAAAAGCAGATTTCTACCTGTTTTAACAGTGTCTTCACATGACTCCAGGCTCTCTGCTCCTCTTCTCCCTGGCTAACATCAGCAGGGGAATCTTGGCCCCGCCCACTGGAGATATCAGACGGGGAGAGCTGAGAGCCTGGAGTCATGTGATCGCTGGAAGACACTGTTAAAACAGGTAGAAATCTGCTTTTTTTGTATAAAGCACAGGCACAAGATTCAGCTTTTTATCTGACAGAGGGGATGATGTAAAGATGAGATAGTGGCTTAACAACCACTTTAAAAGAGCATTCGCCTGCATCTGAGTATGGTGAGTAAGTGGACACCCTGCTACAGGACTAGCACCAATACTGCAGCAGTGCTTTAGATCTCACACTGCAGATATAACACTGTGTGCACAGGAATACCTACACACACACACACACACACACACACACACCAGTGGTGTATCATCCATGGGTGCAGGGTGCTCACTGAACACAGACCCTGAGGGGTGGGGGGGGCCCACTGTGCTCTGACCAACACTGCACCCATGGATGATCTCTCCATGACAGCCAGGGATGATCGGTGTGCTGTGGGCTTGCACACAGGTCCACCAATTTCATGATACACCCCTGACACACACACACATACCAGGAGGTGCTATTTCTCAGGAGGAATTCAAGACAAAAGGTACATTTCCAGGGTACTCCTTAAACAGAATTACATTTTCTGGATTTTTTTATGACATAGCAAATCATCACTTTTTAAATCCATGTCAACTTTAAGGACAGGACTGTGAAGCACTGGTAAATACAGGTAAATATTAATGTGACTGGAAAGCTGAATTAAGAAAGATACTGAGGCTGCCATTATTAAACGTCTGAAACCATCTCTGGCTTTTTTGAGACACTGACCTGGAAAAAGAATGCAGATCAAAAAGTCTGAGTAAAGTAACTGGATTGCCAAGACAGCCAGGCAACTAGCATTTTCAGGAGAGGAGAGTTCAGCAACAACAGCCTTCATAATCCCTCAGTAAAGATTTTCTTCAATCAATTTAAAGTGTTTGTTACTCTAGCTTTTCATATTCCTGATATGTGCCTGCATGTGCTCGTAGCCTCCTGGTCCTAAACTGGGGCTACCATGTAAATGTAGTTTTCGGCTGGGCTGTAGACAGCTCAGATTGATTGTACAGGTTATATCTGGTCTTTCCCTAAGCTCAATTAGGTTGTCCATTTCTCACTGTCACCCAGTAGGAGGTTCATGGCCACTGGTGCATTCTGGGAGAGCCTATATATATATTTGGGGTGGGCCATGTGCTCGCTCTTTTGCCTCAGGCCCCCCTGGCCTGAGGAGGTGCAGCTCAAGTGAGCTCTGCATGTAGGCCCAGAAGCCTGCCTGGGGCCTACTAATTCTGAGGTGGTCCTTAGGCTGTCTTGCACGGCGTGGAAGAAGCCAGGCTAAATTGAGAAAACCCAGGGGAGGACCCTTGCTGGAGAGAGCCAGGATGAATGCTGGTCTCTCAGCAGGGCTTGGTGGCTCATTTGGAAGACACATCTGAATGTAACAATGTGCTTACAATGTTGCAGGGTCGGCTTAAAGGTTCTGACGATTTGAAGCTGGATCTTGTTTTAAATCTGAAAACGTGTTTGCAGTATTGCTGGGTTGGCATAAAGGTCCTGGTACTGTGAAGCTGTACTTTTTCTAGATCTAAGGAGTCTGTAAGTGGTCTGCTGCTGGTATCTGAGACCCCTAACCCTCCCTCCTACTATCTTCTTTCATGTTCCACATTAAAGCTTTGAAAAGATCAAAAGTGACTGGTGCCCAATTTCTGTTCAAAACTCCCCATTATAGCCATGCACTCAGCCCTGGGGTAAATGCTAGCTCACTCCCTGCCTCTGGAAGTTGCACCCTGCCTTCAGAAGTCCCAGGGGGGGGCACTATATATATATATATATACATATATATATATATGTACATTATATATCCTGCTCTCTTTGTATTGCTTCCTTTGAGTAAAATCCCTGGTGTTCCTGCCAGTCCTTCTGCTTTCCTATTAATAACTGACCACATTAACCACTTCAGCTCCGAAAGGTCTGGGGGGGGGGGG
>BLSH010450098.1:295652-313910 GCA_018402905.1 Glandirana rugosa | reverse complement strand
CTAGCGTATACTCGCACTATTCCATCTCTCACAAGGTCTAGCAGTAAAAAATTCACACTAAACTCTCAAGCTTTTCGCATTGCCTGACACAATTGTGGGTCATGGGTTAACAGTCCCATAGCCACTGCTTCCTTACCTGACAAAACCACACTGTCCGCCCCTTCATCCCACAAACGCAGGAGCCAACTCAAAAGGGGTTCTCCAGACCTTTGTTTGTATTGTTTAGCCAGTTCATGGAGTTCAGTTTGTGTAAACTCCCGAACTTCAAATTCAACATCTCTGGGGTTGCGATAATGCACCTCCCCATCTGCCATATCCTCTCTATCATGTTGCCTTTTCCTATGCTTAGTAATGAGAGGTCTGGCACACCTTTTCTTTCTCACTAGCAGATCATCATCTGACATATCAAACTCTATCTCCTCATCCTCACTATCATTTGAGGAGAGCACATCCTCACAATCCCAGTTTTGGGATGTGACAATGGCACGTACCCTGGCTTTACTAACAGGTTTACGGCCTTTCCTTTTCCTTAAGGCATTAATTGATTTGGTCATGAGGGCTGCACACCTTTCTTGCAAATCATCAGCCCAACTAGTAGTTGTACGAACACACTCTGAAGCAACTGCTAGCTGGTCTTTTAATACCTTAATTTCTGTCTCTGCCTTCTCCCTTCTCTGTGATTCAGTATAGAGAGCATGAAGGAAGTACCAACCCACTGTGGACACTGTCCTCTTCTCTTTTTTACTTAAATCCAACCCCTTAAGGCTAAAATCTACAAAATGATCTGAGACTTTAACACCCCAAGTCTTATTCAAGGGAGAAGCATACTTTACAAATTCTTTAGCAAGAGGCTCCCACTCATTGTCTCTGGCCCAGATAGGTAATCTGCACACTTCCTTCTGGTCACCAGAAACCTCTGCAGCCCTGCTTTTCCTAAACATTTTGTGCAGCATTTTTACGCAGCATAAGCTACACAACACACCACAGAAAAAAAAAACAGGTCTGCTTCAGTTGAACTTATAGCACAGATCACGGCGCGAGCCCCCAATTGTTTCGCTTGCGTCTAGATAGCAAGATTACTTTATGGTATAAGCAAGGAAGGTCAGACCTGGCAGTGTATAAATGAGCTTTTACTGAACAAAAATGCTTTACATACAAAACTATTACAATATTAGGAATACAAATCAAGACTGACAGATCTCTATAGCAAATTGGCAACCTAGCAAACAATCAAACTATAGTCTGTAACAGTAGAAATACACTTAAATGTTACTTAGCTTCAGTTACTGTGTTCGTGATCTCCGTTGACAACGATTCTTCTGGAGACCAGGCACTTTCCTTAGTTTTACAGATGAGTCCTTTGATGTTAATACATGGTGAGAGTGAGCTGCACTGAGCTTTTCTCTGTAAACATTTATATGGACTTCTGTTGACAATGGTTTGCGTACCTTGACAACGGAGTAACCGCCCAATGCCTGTGTATTCCACCTCAAGATGGCACTCTGCCATAACTATCTATAGAGACAACTGTCAAACTGTAAAACAACAATGGTAACAAACTCATTTACCTTAACAATCAACTGACAACTGTCCCATTGTTTCAGGACAGCCTGTGTTACCAAAGCATTTGTTTGTGAAGCATCCTCAAACAAACCTGATCTGTTAAAATTAGTCTGATAGATAAATCATTTGTTCATATAAAATATATTTTATATCGAATGCAACACAAATGGCCGCCCATGCACACTAGAGGCCGAAACCCCATGTAACAGTGCCGCGGCTACACCAAAATGGCCGCCAACCAATCCCAATGCTTTTAAATTCGGGCGGCTACAAGAAAATGGCGGCCAGATGCCAGCAAAATGGCCACTGACGAACCGCTCACCAAGCACGAGGCAAGTGGGACCAGCTAGGGCCCATTACCAAAATCACACCCTGGAAGCCCAGGGGAGGGAAAGGGGGGTGCAACAGCGGGGTACCGGAGGGGTGGGGGCACGAGCGAGGAAGAGGGGGGGAAGACCACCCACTACGCTACACCCCGGAGGGGGGACCCACCAGCTCCCCCCCCCGGGCCCCCGAAGGGGAGGGGGTTTGTACATACCCCATCTAGTCGGGCGGTGCATTCCACCCGAGACAGCTTACACGCTCCCGGCTAGGCCGGAGGGAGCTGTCGGCCCTGGACGCACTGCGTGCGATGGCGGGGTGTTTAACCCGCAGGGCCACCCCTGGTTGGGGCTTGTCGCGGTCGACCCAGCGCAAAGCATCCGGTCTAACGCGTGATGGCCGGCTAGGGGGACTACCTGGATCCAAGAACCAGCCTGTCACCCAGCATGGCTGCTTGATTGTAGTCTTCATCTGTGAGGCTGTCCTAGGACAACAGAAAGTGGCCCAGAGAGGTACCACAGATCCCAACAGGGAGCCTAGGTCTAACTCCTTGCATTAGGCAGAAAAAACTGAGCTAGCAGCAGCTTGGTGTGGGGTTATCTGCCGGTGGGGACTGCCCCCTGGGAGGGGCTGTGCGTGTTACTGTTCTTTTTGCTGTTAGAACTGCCTGTTCTGCCTAGTAAACTCCTGAAGAGGGCAATATAACCCACTTAGTCCTAAGAATCGCTGTGCCTGTCGACGAACGAAAGAGAAAGGTGCTTTTCCCTCCAGTGAAATTTTTGATCATCTCATCCAGGTAGTCTCCGAAGAGCTGCCGCCCTGGAAAGGCAAGTCCGCCAGGGCCTTCCGCTGACCAGCACTTCAGTCAAAGCTACCGCCTGGCCACCACAGAGACCACAAACGCCTTGGATATCAGGGGGGCCGCGTCCAGGGCAGCATCGCACAGATACTGAGCCACATGGACCATCTGATCAGCCAGATCCACACACTCAGGAGAAGCCTGAGTCTTGCTCAACTCGCTGTGTAACAGCTTCGCCCACTCAGTGAGCGTTTGCGACACCAGTGCAGAGGCCACAACGGGCCGCATGGCCAATCCTGTCAGAACAAATAGGGACCTGATGCAAGCCTCGGCCTTCCTTTCAGCCGGGTCCTTAAAGGACGGCGTGCCCTCCACCGGGATAGTGGTCACCTTACTCAGGCGGGACACGGGGGGATCAATAGTTTATCCTCAAAAGGATAACGCACAGCAAAACATTTTGGAATGGAGAGGGAGCTCTGAGGCCGAGCCCAATCCTTATAAACAAACTTATCCAAAAAGTCCACATACAGAAAGACCTTAGCCGCAGGGCCAGGTCTATGTGATCCGAAGGGGACAGGCACCCTCCAAGAGGGCCCTGCCGCTTCTTCCAATTGCAGGGTCTCACGCACTGAGGTTATCAGAGCGTCTACTAGAGCCTTCTCGTGCACAGCAGAGGACCTTGAGACTCATCCCCACTATCAGGAGCGTCGGGGATCTCGACATCCGACAGCTCAAGGTGGGTCCCCGCAATGGAGGAGTCCTCCCCCGAAGGGGGGCAAGGGGCGCTTTTTGGCATCCCTGCGGTTCCACAGCGAGTCTGCCCGGGAGACGAACGTCTCCAGGACCGTCGACATTGCGTCTACAAGGGATGGGGTCCCTGAAGTGCTGGCTGTAGGCACCGAGAGGTCTGGTGGGGAAGCACCCGCATCAGCTGCCATCTTTGTCACCCACCCGGGCAGCGCCAAAAAAATAAGGCCTAATGCCAGGAGACCACTGCACCCCCCACCCCACAGCTGAGCAAAGCTGGGCACAAGGGGCACCCCAAAGGGACTCACCACCCGACAAGGGGGGGGAGCTGCCTGCTGCTGCTGTCCACCGCTGCCTTTGCCCACCTCCTGCTTCCCTACTGCCGCTGTGCTCAGAGCCGCTGCTGCCCAGGGAGATCTGCGCCGTGCTGGGGGGTAAACCGGTGCCAAAAAGTGGCCAGGACCGCCCCTTAGCACACACAGGCCGTTCCACGTGCAGAGGCCTCATGAAAATGGCCGCCCTGCACTCTAGAGGCCAAAACCCATGTAACTAGTGCTGCGGCTACGGCAAAATGACCGCTGGCTGCTCCCAAGGCTCTTAAATGCGGCCGGCTACAGGAAAATGGCCGCCGACGAACGAGGCAAGGAGGGGGGGAGGCGGGGGGACCAACTAGGGCCCTACACACACCCTGGAAGCCCCTGGGAGGGGAATGGAAGGTGTGGCAGCGGGGTACCGGAGGGGTGGGGGCACAAGCGAGGGAGAGGGGGGAAGACCACCCACTACCCTAACACACCCTGGAGGGGGGACCCGCCAGCTACCCCTCGGACCCCCAAGGGGGGACGTACTTACCACATCTAGTCGGGCGGTGCATTCCACCCAAGACAGCTTTTGCGCTCCCAGCTAGGCCGGAGGGAGCTGTCGGCCCTGGGCGCACTGCGTGCGATGGTGGGGCGTTTAACCCGTGGGCCACCCTGTCCGGATCGGGGTCTGTCGCGGTCGACCCAGCACGAAGCTACAGGTCTAGCGCGTGATGGCCGACTGGGGAGACTACCTGGATCCAAGACCCAGCCTGTCACCCAGCGCGGCTGCTTGATTGTAGTCTTCATCTGTGAGGCTGTCCACGAGGACAGCCGAAGTGGACCGAGAGAGGTACCACAGATCCCAACAGGGAGCCTAGGTTTACTCCTTGCACTAGGCAGAAAAAACTGAGCTACCAGAGCTGGGTGGTAGGGTTATCTGCCAGTGGGGACTGCCCCCTGGGAGGGGCTGTGTCTGGTGCTGTTTTTTTTTGCTGTTAGAACTGCCTGTTCTCATATTGAGAGTTGACAGCAACAGATTCCAAATGCAAATAGCACACTTGAAATGAACTCTGGATCTTTTATCTGCTCCTTGTAAATGGGATAATGAGGAAATAACACACACCTGGCCATGGAACAGCTGAGCAGCCAATTGCCCCATTACTTTTGGTCCCTTAAAAAGTGGGAGGCACATATACAAACTGTTGTAATTCCTACACCGTTCACCTGATTTGGATGTAAATACCCTCAAATTAAAGCTGAAAGTCTGCAGTTAAAGCACATCTTGTTCGTTTCATTTCAAATCCATTGTGGTGGTGTATAGAGCCAAAAAGATTAGAGTTGTGTCAATGTCCCAATATTTATGGACCAGACTGTACATCTGCCTACATATTTATTCATTTAATTATTTCAGGTACTTATATAGCGCTGTCAATTTATGCAGAGGTTTACATATATATTGTACACTCACATCAGTCCCTACCCTCAAGGAGCTTACAATCTAAGGTACCTAACTCACATTCATATATATACTAGGGCCAATTTAGACAGGATCTAATTAACCCACCAGCATGTCTTTGGAGCGTGGAAGGAAACCGGAGTACCCGGAGGAAACCCACGCAGGAACAGGGAGAACATGCAAACTCCAGGCAGGTAGTGTCGTGGTTGGTATTCGAACCAGCGACCCTTATGCTGGCAGGCGAAAGTGCTATCCACTACACCACTGTGCTGCCCATGCTCAGGTGCTATTTTTAAACGGCACAGGGCTGCATCATTTTCCACTTCGACAGATGGCGTCCATTCCATATATACTGTTTTTAGGCACACATTTTCCCCTAGTTGTCTCATAAGTGAGAAAAGTATAACGGTTGCAAAAACAAATGTGCACTGAACATGGAGGTGCAAACTGATTTAAAATTATGTAAAATTAAAATTATGTAAACAATTTGCAGTAATATGTTTTTCTGAAATCATGACACCCATGTGAAAAGATCCTTAAAGTGGTTCTAAAGGCTGAAGGTTTTCTTTACCTTCATGCATCAAGGTAAAAAGCTTTCCTTATGCAGTTTTCTCCCAAAGCACCCCCTAATACAGGGATCCTCAAACTACGGCCCTCCAGCTGTTGCGGAACTACACATCCCATAAGGCATTGTAAAACTCTGACATTCACAGACATGACTAGGCATGATGGGAATTGTAGTTCCTGAACAACTGGAGGGCCATAGTTTGAGGACCCCTGCCCTAATACTTACCCAAGCCTAATCATGATCCAGAGATGTGCACAATAGAGGCTGCTCTTGGGTCTCTTGCCCCTCATTGGCTGAGAGAGAGCAGTGAGGAAGAGGGGGCAGGGCCTATCCCCACTCTATGTATCTTATGGACACACGGAGCGGGGCTCAGGAGCGAACACACTGAGTGCCCCCATAGCAAGACGCTTGCTATGGGGGAACTCGAAGAGGAGGAGTCAGGAGCACTGGTAGGAGACCCGAGAAGAGGAAGAGACAAAACAATTGCACAGAGCAGGTAAATATAACATTTTTTAATTTTCTCTATATTAACCCCTTCCTTACCGGCGTATAGTAACAATACGCCGTCAAGGTGCACTCCCCATCCTGGGTGGACATCATATGACGTCCTCCCGCTTTCGCATCATGGCGAACGGCGTATCCCTCGGGACTCAGTCCATCCCAGATTGGGGTAAAGAGCCAATAAAATTGGCTCTTTACCACGTGACTGGATGCGTCCTATCACAGCCAATCACTTCCGATATTTGCAGCCATCCTCGTTCACACCGCTCATGCGCGTCCCCGGGGGCATGCAGCAGGGCGATTAGGGTTGAGGCTTGTCCCTCGGCAAAGCCCAGCCCTGATCAGTGTAAAGAGCCAATGTTTGGACACAGCCGGTCACATGATGTAAGCAAACCGTAGAAATGAGCTGTTACCGGGTCCTCCTCCTCACACACGATTGCGGTAACAGCTCGTTACCATTCACAGTACACACCAAGCACACTGATCACCCCCCCAGTAATAAAGAGTACCTGTTACCACCCCATCAAAGTACCTGTCACAGACGATCAAAGTACCTGTCACCTGCCCATCAGAGTACCCGAGTACCTGTCACCTGCCCATCAAAGTACCCGAGTACCTGCCACCAGCCCATCAGAGTATCCGAGTACCTGTCACCTGCCCATCAAAGTACCCGAGCACCTGTCACCATCTAATCAGAGTACCCGAGTAACTGTCACCATCTCATCAGAGTACCCGAGTACCTGTTATCATCTCATCAGAGTACCCGAGTACCTGTCACCATCTCATCAGAGTACCCAAGTACCTGTTATCATCCCATCAGAGTACCGAGTACCTGTCACCATCTCATCAGAGTACCCGAGTACCTGTCACCATCTCAGAGTACCCGAGTACCTGTGACCATCTCATCAGAGTACCCGAGTACCTGTTACCATCTCATCAGAGTACCCGAGTACCTGTCACCATCTCATCAGAGCACCCAAGTACCTGTCACCATCTCATCAGAGCACCCAAGTACCTGTCACCATCTCATCAGAGTACCCAAGTACCTGTCACCATCTCATCAGAGTACCCAAGTACCTGTCACCATCTCTTCGGAGTACCTATCATCATCCCATTAGAGTACCTGTCACCATCTTATCAGAATACCCGAGTACCTGTCACCATCTCATCAGATTACCCGAGTACCTGTTACCAGCACATCAGAGTATCTGAGTACCTGTCACCATTTCATCACAGTACCCGAGTACCTGTCACCATCTCAGATTACCTGAGTACCTGTCACCAGCCCATCAGAGTACCCGAGTACCTGTCACCAGCCCATCAGAGTACCCGAGTACCTGTCACCAGCCCTTTAGAGTTCCCGAGTACCTGTCACCAGCCCATCAGAGTATCTGAGTACCTATCTACCTAGTCTCACACATGTGGTATCTCTATACTCGGGACGAGTAGCAAAATATATTTTGGGAGGTAATTTTTGCTATGTACATGCCATGTGTTAGAAACATAAAAGCTTTTTCATTTTCTTTCCACATTTTTTGAAGACTTGTGGAAAAAAAATGAACTGCACAAAAGACTCATAATGCCTCATAGATTATACGTTGGGGTGTTTGCTTTCCAATATGGGGTCATTTTGTTGGCAATTCCATTGTCCTGGTGCTCCAGGGCCTTCAAAAGTGAAACAGGTCGTTAGGAAATTTTATGTGTAATTTATGCTCCTAGAACGCTTGACGGTGTTCCCTGCATGTTGGACCTCTCTATGTGGCCAGGCTGTGAAAAAGTCGCACACATGTGGTATCGCTATACTCGGGAGGAGTAGCAGAATGTATTTTGGGGTGTAATTGGAAGTATGCATATGCTGTGTGTGAGAAATAACTTGTTGTTATGACAAAAAAAATAATAATTTCTTAATTTTCCCAAGAATTGTGGGAAAAAAATACCACTTCAAAAAATTTGCCATGCCTCTTACTAAATACCTTGGAATGTCTACTTTTCAGAAAGGGGTCATTTGGGGGGTATTTGTACTTTTCTGACATTTCAGGGCCTCAAGAATTTAGATCGTCAGTGCATCAGGTGTGATCAATTTTCAATGATTGGCACCATAGCTTGTAGACTAACTTTCACACAGACCAAATAATATACACTTATGCGGGTTATTTTTTACCAAAGATATGTAGCAGTATAGGTTTTGGCCCAAATTTATGAACAAAAATGAATTTTTTTGCAAAATTTTATCATAGAAAGTGTTTTTTTTTTTTCAAAATGTTCGCTCTTTTTTCACTTATGTCGCAAAAAAAACAAAAAACCCAGTGGTGATTAAATACCACCAAAAGAAAGCTCTATTTGTGTGAAAAAAAATGATAAAAATTTTGTTTGGGTACAGTGTGGTATGACTGAGTAATTGGCATTCAAAGTGTGAGAGCGCTGAAAGCTGAAAATTGGTCTGGGAAGGAAGGGGTTATAAATTTCCTGTATTGAAGTGGTTAAATATCACTGTAACGTATTTGGTAATTATGTCCCCTCCTTTTCATTCATATAAATTGGAGGACAATGAAATTGAATCCCAAGTTCAACTTTTAGAACATGTTACACTTGTAACCTGTTCTAGTTCCAACCCTCCCCTCAGTGACAGAGGGGTTCTTCCACCTGCTTCCCTGTCTCATTTTGAAACCAGTGCGGGTGTACAGAGCTCCTGCATGTCACTGCGGCAGACAGGACTAGTTTAAATGAACTGTGACCATGCCGATTAGCAGCTCTGAAACAGACAACCCATACAGAGGTACAGACACACAGCTGTAGGCAGTATCCACAGAAGCCTGACATTGCACCTGCAATCTGCCGATTGCGGGTGCAAAATTTTGCAGGCTCCAGTTAAAAAAAAAAAAAAAAAAAAGTAAAATAAAATTAATAAAAGCACATTTTTTTTTTACCTTAAAGCGGAGTTCCACCCAAAAATGGAACTTCCGCTTTAAGCACTCCTCACCCCCTTACATGCCACATTTGGCATGTAATTTTTTTTTGGGGGGGGGGGGGGGAGTGTGTCCCCAGGTTTCAGAGGGACTTCCTGTCCCTTTTCCACCTTCCGCCTCTGGGCCGCCTAGGTGATTCCTCCTAGGCGGCCCGTCCCTCCTGGCAATCTTCTGGGACACGTCACAGGTCCCAGAAGATTGCCTGGCCACTAGGGATGCGCAGCGTGAAGCCGGGCTGGGTGCCCACACTAGGAATGGCGGGGCCGTCGGGAGGAGCGGGGAAACGAGCGAGGCTTCGGGAGCAGCCGTCGCTGGACCGGGAGACAGGTAAGTTACTGTTTATTAAAAGTCATCAGCTACACTTTTTGTAGCTGCTGACTTTTAATAAACAAAAAACAGTGTGGAACTCCGCTTTAGCTTAGCCTTTAATACAACTGACTTCTACATATCGCTTGTGACCATTTTCTCCTGTTCATCTGTTATGAAGCCTATACATTCTGTCCTAACCTTTTTTACTACACACCTGAACAATTTTAAGGGTCTATTCACACTAGGTACAGTGGGACTGGTGTTAGGCAGCTATTCCAGTGCAGTTCCTCCGCAAGACCAGCAAAATGCCTGGTATCCAATGTGCCTGATTCACACTGGGCTGTACTTTTTTTCACAGCACCGCAGCACGAGGCAATCCACTGGACTCGCACGGCGTGGCAGCCAATTCAACTTAATAAAATGTCACTGTGTGGCATTTCAATATAGTTTAAAAAAAAATTGAACAGTGCAATGCAACGCGATTTGTGCATTAGCTGCAGCAACAATTGAAAATAACACGATAAGATCCAAGAGACCAGTTTGTTTTCTGGAAGGATTTTTGCTTGGGATGAGTCTAGAACGAGACACAAAGATAAGGTTGGAGAACAGATTTTTTTTTTTTTCAAAGTTGATTACCCAAACAAAAGCCTGATGTATCTGAATGGTCCTGTGGATTGTTTGCAGATAGTTTGCAGGTAGAGGCGTCCTTCAGGAGGTCACTACCCAGAGACCTGAACGTCAAGTTCCTGAAGTGACAGTAAAGTCTAGTTTTTTTAAAAATAATAAACATGTTATACTTACCTCCTCTGAGCAGTTGGTTTTGCACAGAGCAGCCCAGATCCTCCTCTTCTCGGGTACCTCTTTGCTGCTCCTAGCCCCTCCCTACAATCGAGTGTCCCCCTCAGCCAGCAGCTTTCTATGGTGGCACCCGACCCGAGTCAGAGCTTCGTGTATCCATTCAGACACAGAGCCCTGGCCCCTCTCTCCCCTGATCGGGTGACTGACAGCCGCAGGTGCCAATGGCGCCGCTGCTTTGTTTCAGTCAATCAGGAGGAGTGTCCTGGACAGCTTAGACATTCGTGGACATTGCTGGAGAGAGAAGGGGCTCCGGTAAGCAATTAGGGGGGTGCTGAGGGGGCTGCTACACACAAAAGGTTTTTTTTTATCTAAATGCATAGAATGCATTAAGATAAAAAAAAACATCTGCCTTTACAACCCCTTTACAAGGGCAAGAAAGGGAGCAAATACACTGGGAGCAGAGGACAGGCCACATGGCAGCGTGAAACTGGAAGAGTCTGTCTCTTATTTAAAAGCATCAATGATGCAAGTAAAAAGGAATATGCAGATAGGCATCTTGGATATGTATGACTGCTAGGAATTCTTTTGGTCTCAGAGAAGTAATAACTAACCTTGCAGATTCTAAATGATATTTCGGAATTTTTAAGTAGTTGTTTCATATCAAAGTACTTGTTTAGGGGGGCGTGGCTTATCCATTGCGGAGTGAAGATGTCTTCTTCGGAGCTCTGCACAAGCCAGGACTGAGGCACCCATATAAGACCGCACAGGCAAGCTTCTTTTCCATGCTGGGAGACCGCAAACAACCGCTGGCCACAGGGGACTCGAAAGGGCCAGAGATCACACACTACTTTCTGATAAACTTGGCAACCTCCTCACCCGCGGCCTGCTCCAAGATGGAGCCGCCTCGTGTCACTCCGGCGAGCACGGCCACTACCTCTGCCAGTAAATGACTCACACAGGCAGGCGGCTCCACCACTGACATGCCGCCTCTGTCCTCCGACCGTTCGCTCTTGCCCATACATTCCCCTGCGCTCCCCCTATCTGACTCGCAAACAACGCTAGGCAAGGCACCTGAGGTGGGAAGCCATACAGAAGGGGCCCCTACAGGACATTGTTGTGGCTCTTCCCATTAAGCATGACCTGCAGGTCATGGCTTCCTCCATTGTTAATACCCTTACAAGGGAACTGCACGATCTCTGCCAACAAGTGGACAATATAGAGGAACGGATAGTGGATCTGGAAACCACCACCACTTCGGCAGAAGCACGCATTACGGCTTTGGAGAGGGAGCACGAGGCCATCCGCCATCACTTAATAGATGTTCATCTGCGGCTTGACAATAGCAAAAATAGAAGCAAGAGGAATAACCTATGGCTGCGCGGTATCCTGGAGGCCACCACAGGGCCTGACCTACGCTACACGGTCACTGCCATCCTTAACCTTGTGATAGGTAAGCCACCAGATGCTGAACTTGACAGGGTCCATTGCCTGCTGGGCCCGCAAGCTCCACCTTCAGCTAACCAGAACATGAACCGCACAGATCCCCCACGAGATGTCCTCTGCAGGGTTCATTTTTTTATGATCAAGGAAGAGATCCTGCGCTTAATGTGGACAAGGGGATATATTGACTGATGGAGCACAGATAAGAATTTACCCAGACATCTCCAGGCAAACAAGGGCCATGCGGGTGCTTGTGAGACCCCTTCTGGCTGTGATACGTGACACAGAGGCCACTTACCGCTGGGGGCATCTGATAGGAGACGGGGTGAGGATTTCCTCCTCCACACACCAGACCAGCTTCCCGAACTCTTTTTCTTCCTCGGGAAACCAGCAGTCATTGTACCCAACTGGCATGACTACCATCTTGGGACTTCTCCAGAGCAGTAGACAGTGGAGGACCACATCATGACACGCTAAATCTTTCCAGGAGGTACAGCTCAGCCTTATCACAAATGGACGAGGAACTCCTATTGCTGACATGCTAACAAGGACCACCTTTTCCTTTTCATGTTTCCAAATTCACAGAATGTTCGGCTAAGACTTGTAGCAACCATGCGTGGGGGCCTGGCTCTCATAGTAATGCCATTATACAGACCTTGCATTTCCCCCAACTGAGCTAGTTTGTATGACAACACGCTTTAGTCTATCCGCATGCCTGGTGCCTACTGTTGATAGGGTACGTGTCCTTATAAGCTATCGAACCATGCTCTTTTAGCTCCGACATATACCCTTGCTAGCCTCCAGCATGCCTACTCATCCTCCTCAGTGTTATTTTTAACATTGACTACTAGTTGCAGTCTGTTCTACTGTTCTGTTTACCCACTTTTATTAGCCTGCTTAGGGGGTATTGGAGAATCCCATACTATTTAAGCTATATTACATGTTATATGTCTCTTATATGTATTTTGGTGTACAGGCCCTGAGAGGGCCATACCGACTATGCGCAGACCACTCCAGCCCTTATGCAGCACTTTGTGCTGTTGGAGGTGGGGTGGCCCAGGCTGGGGGGGCGCCCATCTGTCAGTCAGTCAGTGGGCCTTTGGCCTTCTGATCCCGACTCACCCTGGGCACCACGGTCGGGGTGTTAGTAGGGGCCCTCCATTGCCGAGATCCCCGGCTTGTTCACGCTCTACACCATCACGAGAGGGATATCCATGTGACTGTTCCTGGCGATAGAGGCTGGCCTGGCGGGTATCCTCCTACCCTACTGCTACAGACCCCCTCGGTAATTACCAGTGTTTGGTGTTGGACAACTCCATTGCATAAACTGTTAGACTAATGCTTTGGCTCTCCGCTGTCTGGTTGGACACTGGGCATACTGAGATATTGTGCCAACTGCCAGCCTAGACTGCAGAGCAGCCAGTGCTCTAACCAGCAGATGTAGATCTCACTTCTCCCGACAATCTACTAGTCCAGTAGCTTCCAATATTAAGTTATCAAGTTCCCAACTCATGCACCTCCCACCATTCTACTCTTCACCCACCTATTCACACCACTAGTTTGTGGTGGGCGACCCAGGTTCTTTTAAAAGCACCCCCCATTAGGGCAGTCCCTCTTTTGAGCACCACCTTAGTGCCTTAGAGGGTCCTAGACATTTTATTATATACATAGTCTTCGCCTTCCCTTTCTCGCTCGCAACCGATCCTATCTTTTCTTACTACCCCCCCCCTTACTCTTCTCCCCTTCTCCGCCCCCCCCTCCTTATCTCACGCCCCGATTACTCGCACACCCAGCCCCCTCTGTTGTACTCGGGTCATGTCAGTGAGGCAGAATGGGTCTTCTCAAGGACACTTCCCTTAATGGACGGGGTCTCCATACACCCAAGAAGCACTCCCAACTATTAACTGACCTGAGGAAAAGTAACCCAGGTGGTATTTTTACAGGAAACACTTTCGAAGTGACCAAGTTCCTAGATTGACTGATGGAGCTTTCCCAACAGCTTATCATAGGGTCTTCTCCTATCTCCAAATCTAAGGGTGTGAGTATCCTGTTTGCCAGATTGGCACTCTGGTCCATCGAAGTGCAGAGGGTGGACCCCCAGGGTCGTTATCTCCTTTTACAGGGTAAAGTGTTTGATAGACAGGTCACGTTAGTAAAACGTCTACTTTCCCAATGTGGACCACCCCCAGTTTCTATGTAAGCTTCTACCAGACTTCTTAGAATTCACAGAAGGGCTTATGTTTGGAGGGGACCTCAACTTCACAATGGATCCTCAGCTAGATTTCTCGCGGGGCTCTTCTCACTTACCCTACCCTCGCCTTAAACGCATGAAAGCAGATTTACAGGCGTTATACCTGGTAGACCCATGGCGGTTACATCTGCAGGATCACGATTACTCTTATTTTTCTCCAGGTACACCATACATACTCGCGACTGGACTACTTATATCACAAAGATCTTTCCAGTGTGGTCTGCACCTCCATCAATGTGATCTCCCTGTCGGATCACGCCCCGATATATTTTACTCTCCAATTGGGCCCCAGAGCCCAAACCCTTTAGTCTTGGAGACTAAAACGAGGCACTTCTCCAATCTGAAGAAATACGATCTGAACTCCTAAGTACTCTACAAGAATACTTCTCCATAAATGGAGACTCTGTTTCAAACCAATTGGTGGTCTGGGAGGCCCATAAGGCGGTGTTTCGAGGAGTCTTGATCGCCTCAAATGGGAGAGGTTACGTCACATAGAGGACCTGCTCACTAAGACGTGCTCGCTTGAGGGAGCTCATAAAGCCACTTTGGCCCGTTCTACATACTATGATCTACTCAAAGCCCGCAAGGAAATCCGCTGGCTCCTCTTTCATAAAACTAAAGAGAAGTTGGCATGGGCACTCTGTACCATGTACGAATTCTCCAGCAAGCAGGGCACACTGCTGAAAAGAGCGCTACGCGGGCCGTGTATGAAAACCTATATTACAGGTATCCAAACCCCTACCAGGCAGAAAGTAACCTCTTATACAGCCATAGCAGCAGAGTTCCAGTCCTTTTATGAACGTTTGTATAATTTGGAGGCCATCACACGATATGATGAACCTGTGACTGCCGACTCCACTATACGGGCCTATTTAACCCAGTCCAGCATGCCTACTCTCTCACCCTCCGTCCGAGAAGAACTAGAGGAGCTGGGAACTGCTCTGGCTGATTCAAAGGCCCCGGGGCTGGATGGCCTTACCCCAATCTATTATAAGGTTTTCTTTGAGATACTTTCCAAGCCATTGGTCTTCGCCCTCAACTCCATTACAGAGGGGGAAGACTTTTCCAATTGATGCCTTGAGGGCATACATCTCCCTGATCCATAAGGAGGGGAAGGATCCCCAGCAATGTGGGAACGACTGTCCAATTGCGCTCCTGAACACTGACCTAAAGTTGTTCGCAAAAATATTAGCGAATAGGCTGCTTCCCTATATCCTGGACCGGCTACATCGAGATCAGCCTGGATTTGTGCCCCTTAGAGAACCTCGGGATAACACCATCCGAGTGTTTAATTTGATTCATGCTGCGTGTACCTCCAAAAATGCCCTTCTCCTGCGATCTACCGATGTGGAGAAGGCCTTTGACCAGGTAAACTGGTCATGTGTACGAGCGACCTTGAAACATTGGGCTTCAGCCCTCTATGTTGCTTTGGGTTCTGTCCCTTTATTCTCGCCCAACTGCAGCAGTCAAGGTCAACGAAACAAGATCAGGCTTCAATATCCAGAACAGGGCGCAACAAGGTTGTCACCCCTGATTTTCATTTTTATCTTTGGTACCCTGTCTATGTACAATCAGGGCCTCCTCAGCCATCGATGGTTTCCTTGAGAGCAACAATATATCCGGGCCTTAATGAAACCACCTCCTACAAACCCTTTTAAGATGGTTTCGTATCAGGAGGTTGGGAACAATAAAAAAATGCACCTAAAAATAAAAATAGTTTTCTTACCACAATATGGTTCTTTTTTTTAGTTTAGTCTTTTCCACCTTTTTTGCCATGGTTATTTGGATTCAAATATAAATGTTTTTATCTATATGAAAATATAGTAATAACTGTATAAATAATTCTGTCCAGGAAGCGAAGATGACTTGCCTATAATTTTCACTGCAATTATATACTAATCTGTTGATTATTATTAACTCATGTTTATTCATCAGGGTCACAATAATTTCTTCTTCTTTTTTTTTTTTTTCTTTTGTTTTGACCCTTTATTTCCACAGTTTTTTGCAATGGGGTTGTGATTTTGGGCTTCGTCTCCCCCTGCTGACTGAGATCGGATCGGGCCTCCCTCACCAAACCCGGCGCACCCGAGCCGCCCACCGAAGGCATGGGCGACACCCCTTCCCTCTTCCAGTGACGGCACACGTCCTAACCACCACCCCCCTGGTGGTGACCTGGGCTCGGAACATATGTGGGCTCCACTAATCAGCTGTGTTGAATGGCCTTATATAAGGCCACAGCTGATTTTCCCAGCATTTGCATCAGCACTCACTCTTTGAAGGAGTCCTGTTCAGAAACGCTGGTGATCTCTCTACAAAAACTTGAGCATTTTTCAAAAAGGTAATTAATCATCTTTCCCCTTCTCTTCCTTTTACTCTGCAATGTAAGCACTGCCATTTAGCCTCTATTTCCAAGAGGAATATTTTCCTTGGAGATAAAATATAAGGTTCTTATTTTTGACCTTCTATATATTTATATACTTTTTGCAGTTTAACCAAATCATTATGACACTTGGTCAATAAACTACGGGCTCTCACCCTAGAAAAAGGTACATTTAATTTGTTTGGAGGGAACCAGCTTGATCCATTTCGGAAGGTGGGGATTACAGGGGAACAGCTCCTCATTCACAATCCTGCCTTACCTTTTTAACTTCAATACTCTTTTTGAAAAACTTTGTAGCAGGTATGGATATAAAAGCCATATGTATGGATTTCTTCGATCTTTCAGAAATCTGTGACTTATTTTGTACAAGATAAACACCTCTGATGAAGGTCAATATGTACCGAAATGCATTAGGTCTTGTACATTAGTTATTGGTCTATTTTTCACTGTATGCAAAATGTTCTTGACTTTTAATTGAATCATCGAATCAAGTATGGATTTTTATCTCGTTTTTGTACTCAATAAAATATACAACTTTTATATACTTGTGTTTTTTGTGCCTTTAAAATCCCAACCCGAGGGTTTGTAAACCAAATTGTCAACATAATTGAAAATCTATGGATAGACCTTAAAAGAGCAGTGTGTGACAGACAGCCCAGAAATCTCAAAGAACTGGAAGACTTTTGTAAGGAAGAATGGGCAAAGATACCTCAAACAAGAATTGAAAGACTCTTGGCTGGCTACAAAAAGCGTTTACAAGCTGTGATACTTGTCAAAGGGGGCAGTACAAGATATTAACTCTGCAGAGTGCCCAAACTTGTGCAGACGCCATTTTTTTGGTTATTTTTAAAGTGTAAATGATGGAAATAAAATCTAACTTTTGTTGACATATTATAAGAATGGCTAATCTGTAATTTGATGTTTTCCATCATTCCTTGGCTTCTTTATGCACATGAATACAAATTTTTACCCGGGGTGCCCAAACTTTCAATCCCCACTGTACACACGTGTATTCTGTGTCTATGCAAATTGTTAATTATACATGTAAACTGTACTTTCCACTGAAACAAGAGTTAAAAAAAAAAAAAAAAAAAAAAAAAAGTACTTGTTTAGTGATTTTGTGTAAAGGAGGAGAGGACAAAATGATGTTGATATTGTGAATAGGTTTGAATAGAATTCTTTGAACCAGATCTCCTGAGATGCTGAAATGACCACTTCCTGGTACAGAAGTGTTGAGGTGCTCTTTTGCTGTATTTCCACTGTGTGTGGTGACCGGTGTTTTACTGCATTGTAAAATGCCAGTAACCCCAATTACACACAGAAGATCATTATTTTCTGTGTCCCATTCACACTGCAAAAGAAGCCACGTGGCATTTCATCACAGGGAACAGGATCACATGTCAGTGCACAGCGACATGAAGTGTACTTTTGTACCCTTCAGTTAAGAGTTCAGTGAGAAAGAAAAAAAAAAAAAACTGCACACCACACCGCCCCCTACCACAGCCAGAACAGATAGCTGCCGAAGAGGAAACCACTGCCTTCGTTTTGAGAAGGTAGAACCTTCCGCTGTGGAACAGAGAAACCACCCCGTCAACTGTTTACTTCGTTTCTAGAGTGTTCCTTTCCAGGAAGGTGTCGCCTCTTTTTCCCCCTGAAATTTATCCCATACGTAACTACGCTAAAGTATGTTCCTATGGTTTATTACATTTACAAATAACAACTTGTAACCGTTGTTATGGTACGTTTCGGTAGGTGTCGCCTTCCAAGATGGAAGAGTTTTGCTTCCGTCACCAAAGGAGAAGCCGTCGATAGACAAGACCGACACCATCCCCCGCCACACCACACGTCAAAAAAAAAAAA
>BLSH010450098.1:227082-238152 GCA_018402905.1 Glandirana rugosa | reverse complement strand
GACGGATGGGTGGGCATGGATGTATGGGTGACGGATGGGTGGGCATGGATGTATGGGTGACGGATGGGTGGGCATGGATGTATGGGTGACGGATGGGTGGGCATGGATGTATGGGTGACGGATGGGTGGACATGGATGTATGGGTGACGGATGGGTGGACATGGATGTATGGGTGACGGATGGGTGGACATGGATGAGGGGTCCCTGCCTGGCAATTAGCGGTGCTGTGGGCACTTCAGATCCTGCCCACAGCACCGCTGCATCTCCTGTCTCCCCCCTCTCCTGTCACACTGCACCGATCGGTGCGGGGAGGGGGGAGACAAGTCGGCACTTCCGCCGGCTTGTTTACATGTGATGCTCCATCATTTGACGGAGCGATCACGTGGTAAACGGCCGCTCCAAGCGGCCATTTACCGTGATCCGCCGGGTCTCACGGACCCAGCGGTCACGGATGCTCCCAGGTGCCGGAGCGCCATTCTGGGAGGACGTTATAACACGTCCTCCCAGAACAAGGAGTGCCACTTGCGGCCGTGTAATTACAATACACGGTCGGCAAGTGGTTAAAATGGGAACATGGAGCAACATGAGGTAAACGGTGAAGCAGAAGCTACTTGGTGCATAAGACATTGACGAAGCAGCAGATTCCAGCCCCTGCCTGTACTCACCTCTTGGAAACTTGTCGTCCTCCTAGCTGTACACACACTAACCGCCCTCAGTAACCGGCCACTCACCGCCAAACACGCACACAGCTTCCTTCACCTCTCTTCCGCGCGCGACTCTTTAAGCAGCTGTTCAACACGTGCGGCGCCCTGGTGACGTCAAACTAGCGCGACAGCCTCCGCTCTGACAAGTCCGAGGAGCACGTGACAGGCGCGCCTTGTTGTGCGAACTGTAAAAGATGAGGCGGAATGCTCCTGGCTGTGTGTTAGGGACGGCAGCACAAAGAGCCGTCGCGCACACAATATACTTATGTTACAGTGATATGGTGTAATACGTATATGGCGGCGGTCGCCTGTAACTCAGGCATTTGCCCGCGCATTGCTTTCCGCCTCGGGTGACAGGCGTTCCACTCTATCGGCCTGCACATTCCCGGATGTGAGGCTAGGGGGCGCTCTATGCTTGTACTGGCTCTCACTGGTTTCCAGACGTCCACAGCACGTGGGACCGGTGAGATTCAGCATCGTTAGGTGAGGTGGACACCGGCTGCTCATCTGGTGAGTGTGATACTAGCGGCTATAGCAAGTAATGAAGGAAGGAAGGGGCTTATTAGTAAAGGTCGCCGAGACTTTACTGTATGGGCTGTAGATAGTCACTGCACAATGTGCCCTTTCTATCATCAATACTGTGTATAGCACACAAAGGGGAGACCTTTCTAATGGGGATAACAAAGTCCCCTAAACTTTTACAGGGTTGTTGACGTTTATATTATTATGGCTGTTTAAGGATAGATTTAGACATGTGTCTATATCTCCCTTGCCTCCGAAGCCAGTTTCGCGTTCAGATTGCGCTCCAGCGGCTACTGATAGGAAGGAAATGATGCGTCGCCTCCGCTTGTTTTAACCCAATTTTTGCCTACAAGTGCGCTTGCAGCACTTTTCCGTTTGATTGCTGCATGTGAACTTTTCTGTGGGAGCGAAGCAATGCGACATGTAAGCACCTCATCTGCGGCCTATTGCAGCTTAAAGGGGGGGGGGGGGGCAGTTGGCAGGCATTTTTGTGCCCCCCCCCAAACCGCAAGTCTAAAGCTTTCAGGTGCTACTGGTGTTCTATGCAGGTTTATAAATGTACGTACTCGTTGGCAGATCTTTGATTTCCATGTACATCGACCATGGCGGACAATGCTGCAAAGGTTGTGTACTGCAATCATCAGGGAGTTACCAGAAGTCTCGCTGCGGCAAGAGAGGTAGATTGGATCTTGTCTTGGGTAGAACTTTATATTCTAGTTTGTCCGTCCGGTATATCCCAGGCTTAGGTTGGGCATCACTGTGGCTGCATGGTTAGCACTTCTCCCTAGCAGCACTAGGGTCATCGGTTCAAACTCCAACCACAGCGCTACCTGCCTGGAGTTTGCATGTTCTTCCTCTGCCTGCGTGGGTTTCCTCCCACACTCCAAAGATGCCGGTAGGTTAATTGGCTCCTGTCTAAATTGGCCCTAGCATTTACAATACGAATATGTGTGTTAGAGAACTTAGACTGTAAGCTCCTTGAGGGCAGGGACTGATGTGCCTGTACAATATATATGTAAAGCACTGTGTAAATATTGATGGCGCTATATAAGTACCTGTCATAAATAGACAATTGGCTGGCAGTCTTTTTTAGTTAGTAAGGCCTAGACCCAGAAGGTGAAAGTTCCATATCTGGAAGTATTCCAGAACTTGTGTTCTGGAACCTGGACAGATTTCTCTCCTCTAGACCACGGGTCTCCAAACTTTCTTAAAAAAGGGCTGTTTTATTATCCTTCAGATGTTAGAGGGGCCAGTAGGGGGAGAAAATGTCCTGGTGTCAGTAACAATGCCCCCATCATTGGCGTCAGTGAGAGGAATAGTGCCCCATCATTGGTGTCAGTGAGAGGAATAGTGCCCCATCATTGGCATCAGTGAGAGGAATAGTGCCCCATCATTGGCATCAGTGAGAGGAATAGAGCCCCATCATTGGCATCAGTGAGAGGAATAGTGCCCCATCGTTGGCGTCAGTGAGAGGAGCAGTGCTCTGTGGTTGGCGTCGGTGGGAGGAGCTAGTGCCCCAAGGTTGGTGTCGGTGGGAGGAGCTAGTGCCCAGTGGTTGGTGTCGATGGGAGGAGCTAGTGCCCCATGGTTGGTGTTGGTGGGAGGAGCAGTGCCCTGTGGTTGGAGTCGCTGGGAGGAGCAGTGCCCTGTGGTTGTTGTCGCTGGGAGGAGCAGTGCCCCGTTGTTGGTGTCTGTAGGAGGAACAGTGCCCCGTGGTTGGTGTTAGGAGAAATGGTGCCCCAAGGGCTGGATGTGTTGGAACTGGAGAGAGTCCAAAGAAGGGGAACAAAGTTATTAAGGAGACTGAGGTACCTCAGTTACGAGGAACAACTACAAACATTAAACTTCTTCTGGGAGAATAGACACTTCAGTGGAGATAAGATAGCGATGTACAAAGTCTTAATGGTGAATCTAGCATAGGAAAAAACTATTCAATCTCGGAGTGTAAGAAGATATTGGAGAAGTGGTCAACCTTAGAATGGTTGTCAAGGCTTAGGGAAAAAAACACTCCCTACCTATGCTGCATAAAGCAGCAGGCTATATGGCTGATGCGTCTACAGAGTCAGTCAAATAGGCGGCGAAAGCTGCAGCCCTGGTTAATTCCTCTCACTGGGCTCTGTGGTTAAAATCCGGATCTGGGGACTCAGCTTCAAAAACTAGACTTTGTGGCATTCCATTTAAGGGGGACATGTTGTCTGGGCAGGATCTAGAGAGAGTTCTAGACAGAACTGCCGACAAGAAAAAGGCGTTTCTGATCAAAAACAAGAGAGCCTCTGGGAAACGTTTTTTCTGTCCTCAAAGACAAATAGGGTTTCAGGGGCAGGCTCCTAAGGCATCAGCCACCAAAAAGCAGCAGGGGAAGGGGAAACAGAAAAGTATCCTGTTTTCCTCTTCTAAAAAAACGCCAAGTCCCAATGACTTAGTTCTAGTGTGAGGAAGATTGGGGCAGTTCCTCCCACAGTGGGAAAAAAAATCACCCAAAATGCTTTTATTTTGAGGATAGTCGGGGAAGGTTACAAAGTCCAGTTCAAAGGCACTCTGCACACAAGGACACTGGTAACCTCCCCTCCCAGGGACCCCCAGATGTTGGCCCAAATTGGCGACCTGATGGACCAGAGGGTACTCATTCAAGTGCCGCGGCAAGAGATAAATCAAGGTTTTTACTCACATGTGTTTGTGGTACGGAAACCGTCGGGCAAGTTCCGCCTGATACTAAACTTAAAACCGTTCAACAGAGGGGTCGTTTACCGAAAAATCCAGATGGAAACAACATTCACAGTGAAGTCGATACTTCCCCCGGATTGCTTTATGGCATCTCTCAATCTGAGGGACACCTATTTACACATCCCAATTCACGAAAACTTGCAGAAGATCGTATGGGGAAGGGAGGTTCGGCACCTGCAATTCAGGGCCCTGCCTTTCGGCCTCTCCTCATCCCCCAGGATTTTTACAAAAGTCCTGGCAGAGGCATTAGCCCCCCTGAGACTGAAAGGAATCACGGTCATTCCGTAACTAGACGACCTTTTATTTTTTGCCCCCTCCGCACTCCCAGCTACAAACGGACTTGCAGGTGACCATCTCCTTTCTGGAAGAATTGGGGTGGCTAATACACAGGGAAAAATCAAATCTAATCCCAACGCAGGCCTTGCCGTACCTAGGGTTCTTGGTGAACTCGCTGGAACAGATCTACAGTATCTCACAAAAGTGAGTACACCCCTCACATTTTTGTAAATATTTTATTTTATCTTTTCATGTGACAATACTAAAGAAATTACACTTTGCTACAATGTAAAGTAGTGTGTACAGCTTGTATAACAGTGTAAATTTGCTGTCCCCTCAAAATAACTCAACACACAGCCATTCATTTCTAAACCACTGGCAACAAAAGTGAGTACACCCCCTAAGTGAAATTGTTCAAATTGGGCCCAAAGTGTCAATATTTTGTGTGGCCACCATTATTTTCCAGCATTGCCTTAACCCTCTTTGGCATGGAGTTCATCAGAGCTTCACAGGTTGCCACTGGAGTCCTCTTCCACTCCTCCATGACGACATCATAGAGCTAGTGGTTGTTGGAGACCTTGCACTCCAGCACCTTCCGTTTGAGGATGCCCCACAGATGCTCGATAGGGCTAGGTCTGGAGACATGCTTGGCCAGTCTATCACCTTTTCCCTCAGCTTCTTTAGCAAGGCAGTGGTCGTCTTGGAGTTGTGTTTTGGGGTCGTTATCATGTTGGAATACTGCCCTGTGGCCCAGTTTCCGAAGGGAGGGGATCATGGTCTGCTTTAGTAAGTCACAGTACATGTTGGCATTCATGGTTCTCTCAATGAACTGTAGCTCCCCAGTGCCGGCAGCACTCATGCAGCCCCAGACCATGACACTCCCACCACCATGCTTGACTGCAGGTAAGACACACTTGTGTTTGTACTTCTCACCTGGTTGCCGCCACACACACTTGACACCATCTGAACCAAATAAGTTTATCTTGGTCTCATCAGACCACAGGACATGGTTCCAATAATACATGTCTTTAAGCTTGTCTTCAGCAAACTGTTTGCGGGCTTTATTGTGCATTATCTTTAGAAGAGGCTTCCTTCTGGGACGACAGCCATGCAGACCAATTTGATGCAGTGTGTGGCGTATGGTCTGAGCACTGACAGGCTTACCCCCCTCAACCTCTGCAGCAATGCTGGCAGCACTCATATGTCTATTTCCCAAAGACAACCTCTGGATATGACGCTGAGTGTGCTCAACTTTTTTGGGCAACCATGGTGAGGCCTGTTCTGAGTGGAACCTGTGCTGTTAAATTGCTGTATGGTCTTGGCCACCGTGCTGCAGCTCAGTTTCATGGTCTTGGCAATCTTCTTATAGCCTAGACCATCTTTATGTAGAGCAACAATTCTTTTTTTCAGATCCTCAGAGTTCTTTGCCATGAGGTGCCATGTTGAACTTCCAGTGACCAGTATGAGAGAGTGAGAGCGATAGCACCAAATTTAACACACCTGTTCCCCATTCACACCTGAGACCTTGTAACACTAACTAGTCATGTGACACCAGAGAGGGAAAATGGTTAATTGGGCCCAATTTGGAAATTTTCACTTAGAGGTGTACTCACTTTTGTTGCCAGCAGTTTAGACATTAATGGCTGTGTGGAGTTATTTTGAGGGGACAGCAATTTTTCACTGTTATACAAGCTGTACACTCACTACTTTACATTATAGCAAAGTGTCATTTCTTCAGTGTTGTCACATGAAAATATATAATAAAATATTTACAGAAATATGAGGGGTGTACTCACTTTTGTGAGATACTGTACCTCGCAGAGCACAAAGTAGAGGCAACAGCAAAATTTTTGCAGAGCAATCGAACTGTATCCATCCGCTCAGCGATGTTCGGCCTAGGGCTGCTGGCAGCTACGATCCCGGCAATTCCATGGGCAAGAGCCCATTTGAGGTGTTTCCAAGCCAGTATCCTAAACAGCTGGGACAGAACACAGGAGTCGCTAGACTCAACCTTCCACTTGGCCCCAAAGACAAAGAAGTCTATGTGGTGGTGGAAGGACAAAGGAAATCTTAGATGGGGCCTTCAGTGGTCCTTTCTGGTATCCACCCGAATTACGGCGGATGCCAGTGCCTGGGGTGCTTACTGGGGGTCCGAAGTAGTCCAGGGGCGCTGGGAAAATATGCAGTCCATAAGATTGGCCAATTGGAGGGAGTTAGACGATATGGGGCATCATGTACAGGTCCTTTTCGAACAGTGTCGTAGTAGTCGCCTACGTAAACAAACAAGGGGGTACATGGTGCCCATCCTTGATCAGGCTGGCGAACACTGTTTTTGCCTGGGCTGAAAGTAATCTAGGCTCGTTATGAGCAGTCCACCTAAGAGGAGTGGACAATCAGCTTGGCGGACTTTCTGAGTCGACCTCAAGTAGGCGAATCGGAATGGGCATTGAACAACAAAGTATTCCAGCGGGTGGCAGAACTATGGGGCCTTCCAGAGGTAGACCTCTTTGCCACCAAGGTGAACACCAAAGTTCCAGTATATTTTTCACTGGAAATGGGGGGGGCAAGGGGATAGATGCCCTGGCCCATTTCGTCTGTGCTACTCTTTTCCCTCGTTCAAATACATTCCTCTGGTCCTGACAAAGTTTGCTCAGGAGCACACCACATTGATATTAGTGGTCCCCTATTGGCAGAGAAGGCCATGGTTCTCAATGTTGCTACGTCTACTGAGGGACCCTCCCCTCATGCTACCCGAGAGGGAAGATTTGCTCCTCTCAGGGCTCCGTCCGGTTACAGAAGATACAGAGCCTTAAGTTTTTTTCGGCCTGGCATCTGAGGAAAGCCTCCTGAGGTCTAAGGGGCTTTGAGATAGGGTTGTAGAAACTATTCTTTCCAGTAGAAAGAAAGTGACCCAAGCTGTTTACTTTAAATTTTGGAAGGTTTGTGTTCTTGGTTAAACACCAGGAAGCGGTCAGCAGATGTGCCAGCTGGCCTGGAATTTTTGTAAGATGGCGCCGATCAGGGTCTAGCCATAAGTTCCCTGAAAGTGCAAGTAGCAGCTTTGTCTGTTTTTTTTGGAGCAACCCCTGACGTTCGACCTGCCTAGTTAGCAGGTTCTTCAAGGGGCTAGTCAGAATTAGACCTGCTCCGTGCAAAATTTTGCCCAAATGGGATTTGACTATAGTGTTGCAGGGCTGAATTAAGCATTCAGAAGAGGAGCAACTATCCCTGAAGGGGGTCACCCTCAAAACCATGTTTTTAGTGGCAATCTCCACAGCCAGGCGTATTAGCAAGTTACAGGCACTTTCTATTAAAGAGCCTTTCTTGCAAACTTTTGAAAACATAAACTTGTATTGCGTACAGACCCGGGATTCTTGCTTGGAGCTTATCTCAGCGCAAGATCAAGCATTTAGGAGAACAGTCCTCCAGGCGGCAGTCCGTCACTCCCCCCCCAATCTGGTAAATTCTCGTAAGCCTTGTACACACGGTCCGATTTTCGGACGACAGAACGTCCGTTTTTTGTTGGATGCTTGTCTCATGTCAAGAGTGAAGAGCTTACTAACTATACAAACATTTTCGTATGACCAAATTCAACATCAGAAGTGACGTAATGTTTTGAATATTTTTGCATCTTTTTTTAGTTTCTGAGCATGCATAGTCTCTGTTTGTAAGATTTTATTTATTTTTTTTTTTTTTTCGTACGATAAAAATTTAATAGTCTGCACATTCAGCTTTTGTCTGACGAAAAATCTAATCGGCTGTCGAAAGGAGCATACGAACAGTAAGAATTTCAGACGACAGGCCACCAACGAAAATTCCCGTCCGAAATACGCATTGTATGTACGGGCTTTAGACTTACTGGTAACTGTTTCTGGGAGTCGTCCAGGACAGCAGGAATTCCCTCCCTATATGCTGTTATAACCTTGGACGAGTGTGTTTTTGTTTCTTTCAGAAAACATTCCGGGGAAGAGTAAGGGGAGCTGCCCCTTTGTGGACTTAACTCTTTTGTGTTTCCTGCCTTTGGAGTTGGAGCCGTATCTCAAGTACTGTCCTGGACGACTCCCAGAAACAGAGTTACCGGTGAGGCTCGGTTCACACTACAGTGACTTGGGATCCGACTTGTGTCGCCCCAATTTGCCCGACCTAAGAAATCCCATTGAAGTGAATGAGAGCTGTCTTAATGTACACTACTGAAGTCGCTCCGACTTCAAAAAAGGTTCCTGTACTACTTCCAAACATCTTCTATCCGACTTGTGCCCATAGAATTCAATGGAAGCCGTCTCCCAAGTCACATCCCCATCTATATTAAAGCGACTTTACAGGAGAAAGAAAAGAATTTACACAGGTACTCCCCACAAATTACCCAGGCAACCTCCCTTCTCTGATTGACCACAGGCAAAGTCGCCTGTCATGGAGGTCGCGATGTAAGTCGCCCAAGGTCACGCTGAAGTCGTGTTGAAGTTGCGTTCAAATCGCCTAGCAAAGTCGCGCATGAAGTAGGATTGCCCCTGTGTGAACCGGATCTAAGTCTAACTCTGTTTTTTTGAGCCTGGAAAGTATTGCACCAGCAATTGGCAGATCGCTGATGCAATGCAGGACTCCTGCAGACTGCCAGTGTAAGCTGTCTGCCTGTACATTGTACAGGCAGGTAGTTTTACACATACAGGAAGAATCAATGAACTACCAGAGCGCTTAACAGCACCATGATACTTCATTGAGCACTACTACAAGCTGACATCTGCAAAGGATGTTGGCAAATTGTAGTTGATTCAAAGGTCTATCCTTGGGCATCACCTCTGCAAATTGAGTGTGTATACCGGTGCCGTTAGCCTGCTGGTTTAGCTTTAGGACAAGATGGTGTTGAGACTCAAGACGTCCTTCTTGCCTAGGGTAGATGTGCCTTTCAGATCAAGTAGGACATTTTTCTTTTATCCCTGTCATTTGTCCAGATGTGACTGTGAGAGAGTATTTCTCAGCCACTGCTCTTTTTATACCATCTGTGGCTGACAGACCATCATTCAAGCTTATGGTCTCAATGATCATGTTCCACTCTTTACTGTCAAGATGCAGTCTGCTAGATGTGTAATTGCTTCTTTTCAGCATCAAACAACTGTTTCCTACATTTGCAAGGTTGCTACCTGGTCTTCTGTTCACATGTTCTCTAAATTCTTCTGGGTGGATGTTGCTGCTTTGTCTGATGCCAATGCGGGACATAAAGTCCTTCAGACAGTTCTTCAAGCTGCAGGCAGTTCCCAGTTTGGTTTCTAGGGCCTGTTAGCGTTCATTTGTTGTGTTACCCTATCTTCAGTTGGACTGATCATTCCCATCTCGAAAGCAAAATAGGCTTTTTGTACTCTGTAAAATCATTTTCTTGAAGGACACAGGTCCAACCCTTCTAAGTTTTTATGCAATTTTTTAAACTATCAGCTTTATGGACTTGATGCTAAAAATGGATGTACGTACTAGGTTAATTTCATCACAGATTTGTCATGGACTGATGTCACTTACAGATCTGTAATCTATTCGGTAAAATAGTTTAGGGATTGTGTCCTTAACCGCTTAAGGACCAGCCGCCATCGTTTTACTGCGGCAAAGTGGCTCGTTCCCACGAATCGCCGTCGTACGTCAGCGCGGGAACGAGACTTTGTGTGTGCGCTCACTGCCGGAGGCGTTCCCATTGGCCAGCGGTGGAGCCATTCAGCAGGTGGGGTGGACTCTTATGTGTAAACAAGGCAGATCTCCGTTCTGACAGGGGAGATCACACAGATCCTGTCTTTCTGCTATGCAGGAAGACGGATCTGTGTGTTTCCCCATTCACACAGTCCCCCATACAGTTAGAAACACCTTCCAGGGAACACAGTTAATCCCTTTATCGCCCCTGATGTTAACCCCTTCCCTGCCAGTGCCATTAGCACAATAACAGTGCATATTTTTTGCACTGATCGCTGTAACAATGTCATTGGTTCCCAAAAAAGTGTCAAAAATGTCAGGTGTCCGATCTATCCACCACAGTGTCGCAGTTCCACTAAAAATTGCTGATCACCGCCATTACTAGTTAAAAAAAATAATATAAATGCCAGAAATTCATCCCCTATTTTGTAGATGAGATAATTTTTGTGCAAACCAATCAATATACGCTTATCAGTTTTTTTTTTTTTTTTTTTAATTGTTGCTTTTTTTTTATAGCGCAAAAAAATGAAAACCACAGAGGTGATCAAATACCACCAAAAGAAAGCTCTATTTGTGGGAAAAAAGGATGTCAATTTTGCTTGGGTACAACATCGCACGACTGCACCATTGTCAGTTAACCACATGCCAACTGCCCGCCGCAGCGTGGCGGCGGCAAGGTGGCTTGTTGTCGCGAACCATGCACTCACTGTGTCCGGGGGGGGCGCTAGGGAGCAGGTAGGGTGGACTCGATCACCGCCGGCTACCCGTGATGGCTCCCCCCCCCCCCCACAGTGAAAGAACGGAGGTTCGTGTATGTAAACACGGATCTCCGTTCTGACAGAGGGGGGAGGGAAGGGCTGTGATCACAGGCTTCCTGTATATGAAAGCCGTGATCACTCCTCTCCACCTGCCAGCCCAGCCCCCATACAGTTAGAACACAGTGAGGGAACACCGTTAACCCTTAGAGCGTCCCCTCCAGGTTAACCCCTTCACTTCCAATGGCATTTACAAAATAATCAGTGCATTTATAGCACTGATCGCTGTATAAATGCCAATGGTCCCAAAAAAGTGTCAAAATGGTCCGACATGTCCGCTGCAATATCTATAACGTCGCCTGTACAGCCTGGTAAAACTGTGAAAAAACCCTGGTAACCGTAAATATGTCGCTAGTCAC
>BLSH010450098.1:167798-179959 GCA_018402905.1 Glandirana rugosa | reverse complement strand
CCCCCCTCCCCTCTCTTCTCTCTCTCTCTCCCCCCCCCCTGCAGTCTCTGGTCATCTCCTGTACTATGTCTGCAGTCTCTGACCATCTCCTCTATCATGTCTGCTAGAGGTGCACTAAATGGAAAATTTGCCAATACTATTATCAATGTGTTTAAGTAAGAGACTGCAGACATGATACGAGAGATGGTCAGAGACTACAGACTGCATTTTTTTTTTTTTTTTTAGCTTTTCTTGCACTAAAGGTGGCAATAATGCCCAATAAATTCATATTAATTTAAATTGATGATATTAATTAAACGTGGAATATAATACAACTATATATACACATTTTTTAAAACTGTCATTTTCGTCAAATTGCATCCTGCATTTTCGGTTTTGGTACCAAATTTCCCATTCGGTGCACCACTAATTGAATTGTTATGGTTTGCTGTCTTTGTTTCCATTGGAGGTATTTTTAATAGATTTCGTGTCTTTTCGATCTTGGCCCTGGGAAAATAATGAGGGCAACTATCCCAACAGGGATGCAGATGACAATAAACAATTTGACAGAGGTGCTGACCTCTTAATTCTCCAAAACTAAAAATCAGTTTTGGCTAAAGTTCAGCTTTAGGGGATAATTCAAACTAGTGATGGATGTAGGAGATTATCTAGCACCATATTTCATGGTGTCTCGTCAAATTATTGATTTTTAAAAGCAGAAGTAAAATCTGCTGTATGCTGCCAAAACATGTAAACCGCTAATTTCCTTGGTTGAGCAAATAACTAATAAATGCTTAAAAGACATGTATTTGAGCCCTTACCTTGTTTTCTGGTACAGGCCATTCTAAAACTACGGTCTCAGAAGCCAAGGTTATCTTGAAAATGTCTTGCCATTTATTTCCTCTATCCCTTCTTCCTTGCATGTCATCTGCAAATCCCAAGTGCCTCTGCTAGAGATCTATAATAATGTTATCATGACATAGGCTTTGTTCTCATCTCAATGTGGGAAGTATGCAGAGAATGTGATATGAAGTACGTATGCACTAGGGAAACACAAAAATGTTTTGGAGGATGGGTAATGAGTATGTTAAATATGCTTATAAATGAGGTCAGCTTGCAATGCTGACTTCTGTTTTAATAGGATAGCCAACCTGGGGAAGCATTGAAGTGAATGGCAGCCTGCACATGCAACACTTGGGTCACTGCGTAATATGGTGCATGCAAAAGTTTGTAATTGGCTGTTTGGTTCATATTACTTTTTCAAGGCCAGTGGTTGTTAGACGCTTGGAAGGTACTGAATAAACCCAACAAGCTTCCTCTTTTGGCACTCGTGAAAACAATGTCTTAAAAAATGTTAACACATTTTTTTCAAATTTTTTTTATTTTTGTTTTCTTATCAGCAGTATTTTCTGGGTTTTGAAAAGCTCTCAACCATTCTTTTGCCTTTTATAGTTCAGACCTATAACAGTAGTCACATTTGATGGATAATTTGGCAATCTAGCTATATGATATACATAGTTTGCTATTGATAACAGAGCCATTCAGCAGCTGCATCTTCACTGCTTTGCTTAGGGGAAGATTTACTAAAACTGTTGCAGCTGTGCACAGTAACCAGTCGGCTTCTAATTTCAGCTTGTTAAATTTAGCTTTGACAATAAAACCTAGAAGCTGATTGGTGCACCAGTTTTAGTAAATCTTCCCCTTAGTAACTTTCTCACAGTTGGAGGAGCGTTGCATGTATTTTCTTTTGAAATTAATGTTTTCCTACTTGACTAATTAACTTTGTTTGCAGCTAGGGGGAACAGTGGGAGATATTGAGAGCATGCCATTTGTGGAAGCTTTCCGCCAGTTCCAGTTTAAAGCTAAAAGAGAGAATTTCTGCAATATCCATGTCAGTCTTGTACCTCAGGTAAGAATGTATGGCTAATGAGAGATAAATGTATTCCCTAGTCAAAGTTCATTTCATAGCCTGTTACATTAGCTTCCATCAGCACACATTTCTGCCTTTCTTTTCAGGTTATCCCTTTTGATGATTCTTTCCTGTGTATAAAAGCGAAATGATCCACTATTTGTGAAAGCATATCTTGTGTCACAAATATGGTGATCAATGTGAAGCATAACTAGTTGGCTTTTCTTTTTTTTCTTCTGACATTTTAGGATTGTACAGATTGCAGGGCACTATCTATAGAAGTACAATATTGTTGCATGAAAGCATGCTTAAACCCAAAAGCAAAATGGTAATATATTAGGGTCCTTTCACACGGGCTTTCCGCCTGGCGGGGACTCCCTTTTGCTCAGCGGGGTATCCATCCGCTGAGCAGGCGGGTGACAGGTCTGTCTCCGCACACTGTGCAGAGACGGACCTATCAGTTCCCCGCTGTCCTCTATGGGGGTATCAGATGAAAATGGACCGCCTGTCCATTTTCATCCAATCCGCCAGACAGATAGAAAATAGCGTCTCGATCCGTCTGGATTTCATGGACAGGATCGTATCGGATAGGGGCAGATGTCAGCGGACATGTCTCCGCTGACATCTGCCTCTCCATTGGGCTGAATAGAGCATCCGAATCAGGTCTGCCTGAAAAACTGACAGGCGAACCTGATCGGAAAGCCCATGTGAAAAGGGCATTTCAGTTTAGCAGTCTTTAGATGTAGATGCATTAGCTGTCTTTTCTCAGGATTTTTTTCTTTCCTGCTAGTAATACAATTCAGTTCTACAATGACCGTGCTCATTTACGATATTGTGTCAGGACAACAGAAATACGATAGGGCCACAGAACCCCACCCCAATCATGTTGACAATAATGTAGATGGACATGGTCCTGTAATCCTCAAAGCTAACTAAGAACAGTGCCAGTGATAACCGCACAGGAAGTTATCAGCTCACAAGGTTTTCATTAAGATCAACAGGATTTTTTTTTTTTAACTTATCAAACACACAAACCCTTTCAATGGTATATTTAAAGTGGTAATAAACCCAAAGACAAACATCTGATATATTGCAATTTACCAATTCGTGGGTATAGTGACTGCATTAGTTTCCTTTTTTAGGCTTTAGTTTATCTTTTTCACCTGTTAATCTGGCCATTAAATCTTTTTCTTAAACTTTTTTAACAGATTAAACTGTCCAGCAAATGTGACAGTCAGTGTTAAAACAAAACATTTAACACTGGCAGAGTGCTCACTATGACCAGCTTATATTTCGTCAATTAAAACTTTTATCCTTAAAGAAGAACTATGGTCGAAATTAAGAAATCAATATGTTATGCACCTATACAGTCTGTTAAACATGTCACTGATTGTTTTGCAAAAAGCAGTAAGGACGGTGAGATATCTACCTGATCTCCAGCTCTCATGTGCACTTCCTTTAGTGAGGTGACAACTTTACTTCCTGGTTTTTGAATTGCCTGTGTTAGACTCATGTTTTCTCAATTTGCGTCTATTCTCTCTGCAAAAAACGTCTTGACATCACTGGGGGGAGGGGCTTTGTATCACATAGGAAGCTGAGGGATTACATTCTGCAGAAAATCATGGTTAGGCTCCACCCACGATTGGCCAGTGAAGCCCTGCCCACCTATGTCCTGCCTTTGCCCGCCCACTGCTCTAGCTCCTTCTGTTCTGCTAGATTACAAATGACCGGAGGAGTGCAGACAGAGAGAAGCACACAGATTAATAGACTCATCTGTGTGCAAAGTAACCTGTACTATTTTGTGTCTGTTTTACATAGCATACACCCAGCTATTGATTGGCAGATGGGTGTGTGTTATGTAAAAGAGACTGAGCATGATAGAAGTCTGGATGTCTGTGGGATAGAGCAGCTATTTTACTGACAGGAAATCACATCTGACCTCTGCAGAACTCCTCCCATCATCACTACACTAAACAGCTAAGGAGAACTGATAAGAGTGGATTATAGACTCCAATCACAGCTACATGGTAGGGAAATAATAATTTCAGTTATCTTGTTTTTACCATGTGTAACTTTCAGGTATTTATGAGGATTTACTAAAATATGTATGTTGCCTTTAGTTGTACTTAAAATGTGTTAAGTTTGACTTTAATTTGTTAGTCAAGTCCATCCAAAACGGTTACCCTGTTGCTACCCATCCAACAGGGTGACAGTGTTGCTGCCTAAAGCGGTCTCTGTTGTTAATCCAGTAAAGTAGAGCCACTCTAAGAATGAAATGTGTTACTGACCATATCACTAGGTGAAAATAATGGAATATAGCTTAAAACCGATAGTAAATGCAACCACCACATCTAAGGATTTTGATGTTTTGGGGTTTAATAGCACTGTACTAGAATGTAATAGATTGAAATGGACAAGTTCATTGTTGGGATTTAGGTATGCTTAAAATAACTTTTTTTTTCTTTTTTTTTCTTTTTTTTTTACATTGGTCTGCCCCCTCATTGGACTAAATAGATGTAGTTCTTTGTGCCATGTTGCTAGATGCTTCCTACGTCTAGTTGTGGAGCCCCATCTGCTCCCCTCACCTGTGACCAATCTCACAACAGCTGGGATAAGACAGATGCATCTTATGTCTTATGCTACTTTCACACTGAGGCGCTTGACAGGCGCTTTTTACCTAAAAATAGCACCTGTAAAGCTCCCCAAAAGTCCAGCCCAATCCACCCCAATGTGAAAGCCTGAGTGCTTTCACACTGGGGCGGTATGCTTGCAGGATGTTACAAAAAGTCCTACAAGCCGCATCTTTGGAGCGGTGCGGTGATATACCGCTCCGCCACCGCCCCTGCCCATTGAAAACAATGGGCAGCGCTTCCGAAGCGGCTGTACACCGCCTCTGTAGCACGACACGCCGTCACTTTTAACCCCGTTTTGACCCCTTGTGGGGTGCTAAAAGCGCAGCGCTCCCACCCCCATAGTGGTGCCGCTATAACAGCAGTAAATCCCCGCTGACACTAACGGGGATTTACCGCCTGCTCGCCCCAGTGTGAAAGTAGCATTAGTTCAGAGTACTTCCCCGAGACGAGGCATGCCGGGGGAGAGGAGAAGTTTGTGTTTCTACCGTCCTTTTGCTCAGGGCTTTTTTTGCAGAGAATAGGGGCATGAAATCCCCCGTTCCCTGAGTGACCCCTTGTCTCTTCCCCCTACTCACCTGTAAGTACTGTCCCTTTGTTCCGCCACCTACCCACCGTCCAGTACCACAGATTTTTGAGAAAACAGAGCCAAGTATCATTTTGTATCCAGGCTCGGGAGCCGCTCTGTCATCATCCCAGGCAGCGGGAGGGGACCCCCCACCTTCCTCCGCCGTCCGCCGCTCTAATCTGGCCCCACTGGGAGACCGAAGCTCCGATCCGGCACGTCCGTCGGCTGTGTGGAGTCCCTGTGGAAGCCGGAATTGGCTTCGATCAGGACTCCTTTGTACATTTCCAGAAGCAACGTCCCTTCCGGTTTACTCGGTGTCTAATGGCGCCGGTTTGAAAAAAATTACAGTATTCAGAAACGCCGTTTTTAACAATCTGAATACTGTGAAGTGTAAAGGAGGGATGGGGGGGTCTTTTAGAAAACTATGGACATTGGTTTATGGCGTTTTAAATTATTTTACTGGTAATGGCGGCGATCTGCGATATCGCAGTGGACATGTCAGACATTTCTGACACTTTTTTGGGACCAATGACATTTATACAGCGATTAGAAATTTAAATGTTCACTGATTACTGTATAAATGTCATTGGCAGTGAAGGGGTTAACCTGCAGGGGGCAGTGAAGGGGTTAACTGTGTTCCCTGGGTGTGTTCTAACTGTGAGGGGGCGGGGTTGGCAGGGGCATGACAGATCTAACTGATCCCAGTGACAGGGATCAGTAGATCTGGCATGCCCCCCTCACAGAACGGGAAACCACCGTGTTTACATCGGCGGTTCCCCGTTTCGGCTCTGTGTGAGGAAATCGTGGATCTCCGGCGGACATCGGGTCCGCCCGACCCGTGGGCACGCGCCCAGCGCGAGCCAAAGGGGTGGCCGTCTACTGACAGCCTCCCGTCATTTTAGAGCCGCGCGCTGTAGCCGTCATTCGGCTATGGAGCGGACGCGAGGTAGTTAAAGGAACTGTGCTAAAAATCAGGGACAGTGTTATTACACTCCATCCAGGTACCCCATATTTTGTGAAACTTACGAGGACAGCCCCTCGACTCGTAGGTCAGTTTATACAAAGGGAGTACGTTGTGGATTAATCTAATCCAACCCTGCAGTGTGGGTGAGGACCCAGGTTTCCAGTTCATAGTAATGTTTTTTTTTAGCGTAAATGAATGCAATACGCAAAAAGGTTTGCTTATATTTTGGGATGTTTTCCTCATCCTCTATATAGCCCAGCAAGCATCGTAAAGGATTACATATATTGGGAAGTTGCATGAGTGAACTGAGAAACGCTGTGACCTCAGACCAAAACTGCCTGATCTGGGGACAAGTCCACATTAGGTAGAAAAAGGTGCCGTCAGCCACGTTGCATCTAGAGCAGAGAGCAGAGGGCATCCTATCTAATTTATGAAGCAAGCATGGTATATAATAGTTTGGTTTGGATCACTTTATCTCTGGAGGAGATGACAGTAGGGACCCGAATCAGGAAAATTTCCTTCCAAATGTCTTCCGACATCTCCGGGATGTCCGAGCGCCATTTGAGTTCTGTTTGAAGAAGTCTAGCCGTGGTGGAGCGGAGGAGAGTTTTATAATAGTTGGAGACAAGTTTCTCATGGGATGGGTCAGTTATCAATAACGCAAGTTTTGAAGGCTGCATATTTGTATTGCAAAGACTAAATTGTGTTGGGGCTGTGTGCTGAATCTGAAAGTAACGGAAATAGGCTGTCCAGGGTAGACCGTAGTCTCTAGAGAATTCAGCAAAGGATCGGAAAGAATTTTCCTCAGATAGGTGAGAAATTAGCCGTACCCCATGTCTGAACCAATATTTACCATCTTTTCTGTGATAAAACTCCTTCAGCTGGGGGTTACCCTAGAGGGGGGTATTGGGCGAATACTGGGGTGGGTCACTAAGTGGCAGTAATTTTGAGATCTTAAATATCTGTATAGTCATAGCAAGGATACCCGTTCCCTCCCGTCCCCTAGTGGACAATCTATAAAGTAGATTCTGCAGTGATTCGTATGACGATAGAATGGTGGCTTCCAGCACCGTAGCTGCGTTGTTAGCTTCCGGGTGGAACCACCAGTGGGCATGAGCCAGCTGAGCAGCAATATAATAGGTCTGCAGGTTGGGGAGCGCCAGTCCCCCTTCCTGAATAGGTAATTGTAATGTGTCTTTAGCTATGCAGACCGCTCTTCCTCCCCATAAAAAAGTAGTAAGAATAGATTCTATTTCGCAAAATTTCCGTTTAGGGATATAAATTGGAGAGTTGCCTAGCACATACAAGAAACGAGGCAGGAATATCATCTTGGTAATGTTAAGGGAAGGGTGGTCCACGTTTTCAAAGTAGTCTTTAGCCTACGAATTAGGGGGTCCAGATTATTTTTAATAAAATGGGATATCGGCTGCTGGACAACAAGTTTGAGATATCTGAACGTGGGGACAACCTGCAAGGGGCAGTCTGGAGGCAAGTCAATTGTGGTCGCTTGGTCCAGCATAAATAATATGGACTTAGACCAATTCACCCTGAATCCTGAGAAACTACCAAACTCCTCTATAATTTTAAGTAGGATAGGGACTGCTGTTTGAGGGTCCGCCAAATAGATAAGCATATCGTCTGCGTACAGAGATACTTTTTCCTCCAGTCCCCCTACAGTGAGAACCACTATGGTCGGGGTAGCTCTAAGCAGTGCCGCAAGAGGCTCTATCGCCGCCGCGAATAGCAGCGGCAACAGGGGGCAGCCCTGCCTAGTACCCCTCCTGATTACAAAAGGATCAGAGATAGACTGATTAACCCTTAGTCTAGCTCTCGGGTTACTGTACAGCAGCCGCACCCATGCAATAAATTTCTCTCCAAATTCAAATTTTGCCAATACTTCCAACAAATAGGGCCATTCCACTGAATCGAAGGCCTTGTGAGTATCCAGGGCAATAACCGCCCTGGATGTGAATAGCCTTCGCAGATTGATGGACGTAGACCGGCCTGGGGTGAATCCCGTTTGGTCTGCCCCAACTATAGTGGTAATCACTGTGTTAAGTCTAAGGGCCAGGACTTTGGCCAGTATCTTCACATCCGAGTTAATCAAGGAAATGGGCCTAAATGATTCACAATAAATAGGATCCTTGTGTGGTTTGGGGACAAGCACTATTAGCGCTTCAGACATAGAGGGTGGGAGACGAACGGTCTGCAACGCATAGTTGAATAACCTGAGTAAGTATGGGATTAATATATCCTTAAAGGTCATGTATCACTCAATAGGAAAGCCCTCCAGGCCGGGCGTTTTGTTCCTGGCAAACATCTGGATGGCCTTCTCCACCTCCTCTGCTTTAAGAGGGGCCTCAAGGATTGGTATCTGATCCTCCGCTAACTTTGGTAGGGTAATCTCGGCTAAATAATTCTCTAATTCTAGGATGGTATAGTGGGCCTTAGTCGTGTACAGAGAGGTATAAAAGGCTACAAATGTGGCAACTATCCTTGTTTTGCTCTACCACCACTCCCTGCTCGTTATTAATTCTGGAGATGCAACATGGCTGAAAGTCGGGTCTAGACAAATAAGCTAATAAACGATTTTGATAACAGTAGTTTTTCTGCGTACGCTCTAGAAGCCTCTGCCTCCGAGGGATTTTTCTGCGTCCGTCATTCTGGACTGAGATGCCTTACGGCTTGTCCGATGGCCGCGGCGAAGGAGCCTCGCATCGCGGCCTTAAAGGCATTCCACACCACATCCATGGAGGCACTTTGTTGGTTGTTCATCCAAAATGAGGACATATCCTTACACCCCCAGTCCGTGTCCGCTGGATCCGCCAGCCACAGGGGGCTCAGCCTCCATATCTTATAGGAAGCTGAGACGCCCAGAGCGAAGTCCACCAGCAAAGGAAAGTGGTCTGACACCGCCCTGGGCAAATACCTCACATCACATATCATAATAAGCATAGCATGAGACATCAAACAAAGATCTATCCTTGACAGTGTACCATATGTATCTGAATAACAGGAATACTCCTTCATATCCGCATTTCTCCACATCCAAGCGTCCACCAAATCATACTGTGTCAAGTAGGTCTGCAGGGGGGTGGGAGGTGATGTGGAGCACTCCAACCTATCTAAGGTATTCTCCAATACTGTGTTGTAATCCCCAGCCAAGATTAATGGGCCCTCCGCAACCCCCAGCACCATCACCATCATTTCCTCAAATCGTTGCTTGGTAAATGGCGGTGGGAAGTATATACTGGCAATGGTGTACGGTTTTCCCTGCAGCTCTAGCACCACTATTGCGTAGCATCCCTTCAGATCCGTTTTAATCTGTTAGCCAAATCTGCTCAGATCACTATCTATCAGGATAGAAGTGCCTCTAGCATATGTAGAATAGGTGGAGTGTAGAGCGTACGCTATCTTGGCTCTCTTTAGCGCCATCATCCTAGAGCCCTGCAAGTGTGTCTCCTGGAGGAGGATGACATGCGGATTATGATGGGCTAGGTACTCAAACATTAAAGAATGTTTCACCCTGGAGTTAAGCCCCCTGACATTCCATGAAATCAGCCGTAACTTAGACATATCTCCAAGGTGAATAAGCTATTAACAGGATAGCAACACCAGTGTAACAATGGGGGTTGAAAGGAGGAACACTGAAAAAACTTTTTGGGCATTAGTCAACACAGCAGGAGCAGCGAGGGGGAAAGCTTCATCATCCCTATGACAGTACATAAAGCACAAAGATGGGTGCTGTAGTTCCAGGACCGATTTGCTGTAGATTTTATAACTTGAAAGCAAGAATGAACAGTCAACAACCCCAGACCAACCCTAACCCTCCTGGCCCTCAAACCCCAACTCTTGAGAGCTTTGATCCCAAAACAAAGTGCAAGTAGCAAGGGGGACATGGTACAGTCCCAGGCTCCGGTGGAAACCAAAGAACAAAACAAAAGGGAAAAAAAGAGGATAAAAAATAACTGCGGTGGCTCCTACATTATCTGAGTTGCCTCCGCTATAAAGGATACAGGTGCATCCGAGGTTCAAATAGAAACATGGCAGTCTGAGTTCAGCGCAGACCTTGTCCCCCAGACCGTGGGTGTTTTGCATATAATGACTATGTCAACCAAAGCAATAAATGAGCTTCTCACAACATACGTAACCAGGGTATGGATCCTCACTTTCCCAGAGATTGTGAGTGACACAAAACGAGGCCGTGCAGCAAAGGCAGTATGTAACTCCGCAGAGCCAGGATTTATTTTCAGCGGGGTGATCTCCTGTTAGGGCTGAGCTGGTATGGGGGTTCCACGCATCAACCCAGTGGGCAGAGTCAGCATACATCAAGGAAACCCAAGGGGTCAATACAGCGGTGTAATGCGTTTCACACCATAATGTGGGGGTGCTCAATCATAGCCTATGGCTAGGCTATGATTAAGCACCCCCACATTATGGTGTGAAGCGCGTTAACCCGTTGAATTGACCCCTTGGTTTTCCTTGATGTATGCTGACTGTCTTTTGGATTTTAAAAGTGATTTTCAATAAAGGAGTGCTTATACAGAGTGCGGCTGTCCAGCATGTTTCTGCACGTCTACTAATGATGCCAAGCTGCACCTGTGTCCATTGGAGTTGGGAGCAGAGGTAAAATGAACCTCATTCAGCCTTGAGTGGTGCAACTGTGAGTTTGTTTGCTCTGAAGTCTGGACCTGTACTCACAGTTGTCGCAATTTATGGTGTCCCTGGGCAGGATGCAGTGTAGCAGGATTTCCAGCTGTCTTGCCAGGAGCTGTGGCTGGAGTGGCTGTGTGCCACTCTGCATAACATCCAACGATTGCCATTTTATTCTCTAGGCTTTTTGAAAAAAATATATAATGTTTGGTGGTTCTAAGTAATTTTCTAGCAAAAAAAAAAAAAAAATTTTAACTCGTAAACAAATGAAAAAAAAGGGCTCCGGTGGTTAAAAAGCTCCTAGCTACATGGGACAAAGTACTACATGTACACTGTCTCATGGCACGCAGAACAATGTAAATAACTTTGTAATGACGTTCATTGTTTATACATTAAGCTGTCTTTTAACTACTGTGTAGGACACCTAGCTAGCTATCATGTATTCTAAGTGAATTTTTCCTATTGTTTTTGCAGCCCAGTGCTACGGGAGAACAGAAAACAAAGCCCACTCAGAACAGTGTCAGGGAGCTTCGAGGACTGGGTCTTTCTCCAGATCTAGTATGTGGTGACATTTTGCCTTTTTGGCTTATGTTTTTCCCTGCTGTTATGAAAGAACTAAATTGTGACTTGCTTTATTACTAATCCTTCTTGCAGGTTGTATGTAGGTGTACTACACCTTTGGATACCTCTGTAAAGGAGAAGATATCCATGTTCTGCCACGTGGAACCGCAGCAGGTTAGTTTTTCTAATGTCTGTATACCTGGTGCTATTACCAATACAAAGAATACTAAGCGTGCCATTTTTATAAATGCCTTAATGGAGTCAAAGCATAACTCTACAACGTTTCTGCATTAGTGAACATTTCAAGATAGAAACACATGCTTACTCACACATGATTTTGCTTTTATCCATAGAGTATAACCAAGCCTAGCTCCTTTCAGACATGGAAGGTGACAGGCTCTCCATTGTTCACTGTGCTAAGAGGCTGTTTATGCAGTGTAGCACATGTCTCCTCTTAGAGAAGTGTAATGCTGCCAGGGTATATAGGCTACAGCATATGAAACTGCTTGAATTCAGTATGTGTGCCAGTATCTAACTCCAGTATCAAACTATAAGATCTAGTCAAATGAACTGACCTGACATTCCCGTAAATGATACTATTGTATGGGGTGTCACTTCAAGTAAACTGATCTAGAATATCAAACTATGACCTCAATCTATGACCGTGTGTATGACTTAAGTTCGTCAAAGTATACGACATCGGATATATGGGACCGTCGTAATGTGAAGAGATTCTCCTCTGTACACGATGTGACGTATTTGTCGGAGAATCGTGTCACTTGTTACCTCTCGGACAGTGGAAGGTACAGACTTTCCTCGATCCGAACCAATATGAGATACCTATTTTCGTTTTAGTACACACTCATTCGTACACAAAGATAGAACTTTACAAGTGAT
>BLSH010450098.1:127066-139917 GCA_018402905.1 Glandirana rugosa | reverse complement strand
TTTTTTTTTTTTTTTTTTTTTTTTTTTTTTTTTAAAGGGACGAAGAACCGCTTTAAGATACAAATCCTTTTTTATATACCTACTTTTTTCTCTCCACAGATGCCAACTCTACAGAGTTTAATCCAAAAACAAATCATCCAGTGGTAAGTGTTTACTTTGGGCAGCCTATATGATTCTTATTATGTTGCAGTCTACTTGTAAAATGTTTAGCAATGTGTCTTGCTGTGAAATTTTTAGTACACATTGACCTTTTGAAGCGATTAATTAATTTGATGCTGTCTCAATGGCCAGTAATTGACATTATCACATTATGGCAGACTGATAGCAGGAGGTCACATGATGGGAAGATTGTACATTTCTCAACATTTTTAATCCGTTAATCAGAAATGGGCTGCGTGCTCTGTTTTCTTATTTATCTCTGTTTTCCTTTAAATGTTGGAGTGTATTTGCAATTTTTTTTTCTCTGAAGCTGCATTGTAGGCAATGGTGTAGTAGTGGTATTTATTTATTTTTATGTATTTCAGGTGATTGACATGCCTGAACATAATCCAGGTCAGATGGGGGGCACCATGAGATTGGGGAAGAGAAGAACTGTATTTCATTCTCAGAATTCAGTCTTGAGTAAGTATTGATATTTTCTAACTGGTGTGCGCCATAAACATTTTCGTGTGTTTTTTTTTTAAATTTATTTAGGCAGTATTAACATAGTTGCACTAATGCTATTTCAGTTGTTACAAGTCACTATATAGAAGTGTACTGGGGGGGGGGGGGTGTTTACTTTTTAAATCTCATGTGTAAACCTGAGCTTTGGAATAGAAATATTACCGGTGTGGAAGATAAACCTCTGTAAATCCCCTGGTACCCACATGTGGCCCCCTATTTGGCCACCTTTAAACAGGGATACAAGAGTCTCGATGTGTCAGCCGCACAAGAGCAGTGGCATGGCAATGGCTTGTACATGATTCCAAAGCCTCTCTCTGTCACTCTTCCTGCCTCTTTGTAACACTGCTGCAATCTTACAATACCTAACCGATAGCTGTGCACCGGCTGGTGAACCTCACCCCATTCCAGCCAATCAGAATGGGAGTACTTGAGCCAGTTGGGTTTCAGCTATGAAAATATCCATTTATCAGCAAAAAAATACTACAGTTGTAGGGAAGTGCTGCAGCTTGTATAAAGTAAATAATCCAAATGCTGTGGCTGGTAGAGATTTGTAAATGATGGCTTGGGGAGGTACACTGCTTGGAAGGGGATTTGTAGATGTGGGGGGAAATGGTAGCTGATATGGGGGCACACTAAGGGGTTAAATGGCAGCTGATGTGGGTGTGGGATGGTAGCTGATGTGCGCACACACTGGGGGATTTGTAGCTTATCTGGGGGCAAACTGGGGGAGAAAAAAAGCTACAATTGGTCAATGTTGAAGCTAGTTTCAGATGAATTCTAAAATCCGAAAAGTGTTGCGCACTGTGTGTGGTGGTTGGAGATTTCAGGGGGTTGGATGATGCAGAGAGAGGGCACACTGGGGGGGTGGGGGGGGGTGGCAGCTGATGTGGAGGCAAATGGGGAAGGGGTTGGTTGTAGCTGATTTGGGGGCTCACTGGGGAAGGGGGCTTGGGATTTGTAGCTGATGTAGGGACATACTGGATTGGTTTGTAGCTGATCGGGGGCACAATAGAGGGATATGTAAATGATATGGGGGGGAGTGCAGGAATCACTGACTGGTGAAAGGAGTTGTAATTTAGACCAGGGGCAGCTGTAACTCCTTGGCAGAGGGAGCTGCTGAGTGACGTGAAGGGTATTCAGGAAACTAGATGTGTAATTTATGTCCCTAGAATGCCTTAACCACTTGCTTACTGGGCACTTAAACCCCCCTCTTGCCCAGACCAATTTTCAGTTTTCAGCGCTGTCACTATTTGAATGACAATTGCGCGGTAGTGCGACGTACCCAAACAAAATTGGCGTCCTTTTTTCCCCCACAAATAGAGCTAAAAACCTCTGCGGTTTTTATTTTTTGCGCTATAAACAAACAAAGAGCGACGATTTTGAAAAAAAAAAAACAAACAATTTTTTTTACTTTTTGCTATAATAAATATCCAAAGATAAAAAAACAAATGTATTCATCAGTTTAGGCCGACCTATATTCTTCTACATATTTTTGGTAAAAAAAAATCGCAATCACCGTATATTGATTGGGTTGCGCAAAAGTTATAGTGATTACAAACTATGGACATTGGTTTATGGCGTTTTTATTATTATAATTTTTTTTTTTTTTTTTTTTTACTGGTAATGGCGGCGATCTGCGTTTTTAATCGGGACTGCGATATTGCGGTGTACTTGTCTGACGTTTTTGACACTTTTTTGGGACCAATGACATTTATACAGCGATCAGATCTAAAAATAGACACTGATTACTGTATAAATGTCATTGGCAGGGAAGGGGTTAACCCTAAGGGGGCAGTGAAGGGGTTAAATGTGTTCCCTGTATGTGTTCTAACTGGGGGGGAGGGGCTAACAGGGGCATAACAGATCTAACTGATCCCGATCACAGGGATCAGTAGATCTGTAATGCCCCCCCCCCCTCACAGAATGGGAAACTGCCGTGTTTACATCAGCGGCTCCCCGTTCTGGCTCTCTGTGACATTGAGTCCGCCGACCCGCGGGCACGCTCACGCGGTGTGCGGCGGCGAGAGCGCGCCTGGCACGAGCCAAAGGGGAGGGACGTCTATTGATGGTCTCCCGGCAATTTAGATCCTCGCTGTAGCCGTCAGTCGGCTATAGCGCGGATACGAATCGGATAAGGTGCTTCTTGGATTTTGCCTCGTTTGTATGGCTAGGCTGTGAAAAGTCTCGCGTGGCATCCCCATACTCAGGATTAATAGAATGTGTTTTGGGGTATAATTCTAAGTATTCCTATGCAGAAATATTTTAATATTTCACCACTTTGTGTAAAAAGAAATAATTTTTTTGCGTTTTCCAAAAATCTGTCGCAAAAAATGACATTTTCAAAATACTTATTATGCCTCTTAACCACTTCAGTCCCGGAAGGATTTACCCCGTTCCTGACCAGAGCACCAGCGTTGCTTTAAATGACAATTGCGCAGTTGTGCGACATTGTAGGCAAACAGAATTGACGTCCCTTTTTTCCCACAAATAGAGCTATTTTTTGGTGGTATTTGATCACCTCTGTGTTTTTTATTTTTTGCGCTATAAACATAAAGAGCGTCACTTTTGAAAAAAATTAATATTTTTTTACTTTTTGCTATAATAAATATCCAAAAAAAAATGTAAAAAAAAAAATGTCTTCATTAGTTTAAGCCGATATGTATTCTTCTACATATTTTTGGTAAACAAAATCCCAACAAGCATATATTGATTGGTTTGGGCAAAAGTTAGGGTCTACAAAATAGGGCATAGATTTATGGCATTTTTATTTCTGTTTCATTTTTTTTTTTTTTTTTAGTAGTAATGGCGGCAATTAGCGATTTTTTTTTTTTTTTTTTTTTTTTTTTTTTTTTTTTTTTTTCGGGACTGCGATATTGCAGTGTACAGATCGGACACTTTTGACACTGATTACTGTATAAATGTCACTGGCAGGGAAGAGGTTACCATGACGGTGGTTTGTGCAGCTGAGCCAACCTGCCGCAGCAAAACTGCAGAGGCTCGTCAGCAAGTGGTTAAAATATGCTTTGGGGTGTTTGCTTTGCAAAATGGGGTCATTTTGTGGGTTTTCCACTGTCCTGGTGCTCCAGGTCCTCCAAACACAATGTGATAGGTATCCCCATGACTAAGCTCCGGGGGCTGAGTGAAACGTGTTGGGGCGTGGCCTGGTTGGAGTCCAGGCTGAGGTTGCCACTCTAATTACCATTCCAGGACACCTAGATGTGTGACTTTTAGGGGCCACCCCATTGTTCTGTGAAACAATGTGATGGGTAATCAGGAAATTAGATGCATAATTTATGAAGGTGCTCCTTAGGCCTATCTGGCTAGGCTGTGAAAGTCTCGCACGTGGTTCACCACACTTGGGAGAAGTAGTAGAATGTGTTTTGGAGTGTAATAATGAAATGGTTGTTTGTTTTTTACACAAAGTTGTCCGTCAGATATTTTGAACACTCATAGGCATACTTACATTACACCCAAAAATGCATTCTACTACTTTTCCCAAGTGTGGCAATATCACATGTGAAACTTTCACAGCCTAGCAAGCCAGGCCCAAAATCCAAGGAGCACCTTCAGGCATTTCAAGGGCATAAAATTACCCATCTAATTTCCTGAATACCTATTTATTTTTTTGGAGGCCCTGGAGCACTAGGACAGTGGAAACGTCCACAAAATGACCCCATTTTGGAAAACAAACACCCCAATGTATATTTTCTTTTTTTTTTTTTTTTCTTTTTTTTTTTTTTTTTCCTTTTCTGCATTTTCTAAGAGCTTGTGGCAAAAAAAAAATATTTTCAAAAGACTCCCTGTGCCTCTTAGAAAATACGTTGGGTTGTTTACTTTCCAAAATGTGGTTATTTTGTAGGGGTTTCCACTGTCATGGCGCTCCATTGCCTCTAAAAATGTGATTTAGTCAGGAAATTAGACGTAAAATGTATGCTCCTTAAAAGCCTGAAGGTTGCTTCTTGAATTTTGGGCCTCTGTATGTGGTTAGGCTGTGAAAACGTCTCATCCCCATACTCCTGAGAAGTATCAGAATGTTTTTGGGGTGCGAGACTGCTGCAATCTGAAAAATAGCCCAAGCAGAAAGGATATGAAACGGGTCCAGTCTTAGTGGTTAAGCTTTGTTTGTCATCTTTGTAGGGAAATTATACGGTGGCCAGGAGTTTGTAGAAGAGAGACATCGACACAGATATGAGGTAATTCACTTATAAGTTGTAATGTTTTTTCACTTCTATTTTGCCATAAGCTGTATCCTTCCTGCTCGGATGTATTTGTATTTTATTATACTTATCAGTTTTGTTTTTTGTCTTGTATTCAGCGTTACAGAACAGGTCCAGTTGAATGTAAATAACTACTTGTAGGGTGTACCATGACCTGGATAAATAGGAACTTTTCATAGACAGTGCTTAAAGATGAACTCCAGGCAAATATAAAAGATAAACAATAATGCATCTCCCATATTCATTAACCACTTACCAACCGGGCCTGTTTTTAGGGTTAGGTGTTTACAAGTTAAAAACATTTTTTTTGCTGTAAAATTACTTAGAACCCCCAAACATATATTGTTTTTTTTTCTAACACCCTAGAGAATAAAATGGCAGTCATTGCAAAACGTTGTCACACCGTATTTGCGCAGCGGTCTTCTAAGCGTGCTTTTTTAAAAATAAATTCAGTTTTTTTTAGTTAAAAAATAAGAAAACAGTAAAGTTAGGCCATTTTTTTCCCATATTGTAAAAGATAATATTACGCCGAGTAAAATGATACCCAACAGGTCCTGCTTCAAAATTGCGCTAGCGGAATGGCGACAAACTTTGCAACTTAAAAATCTCCATTGGCGACGTTTAAAAAATTCTACAGGTTAGCAGTTTTGAGTTAGAGGAGGTCTGGTGCTAAAATTATTGCTCTCGCTCGAACGATCGTGGCGATACCTCACGTGTGGTTTGAACACCACCTTCATATGTACTTACTTACGTATGCGTTCGCTTCTGCACACGAGCTCAGCGGGACGGAGCGATTTAAATTTTTTTTTAAATTTATTTATTTATTTTGCTTTTTACTTTTTATTTTTACACTGTTCTTTTTTTAAAAATTTGATCACTTTTATTCCTATTACAAGAAATGTAAACATTCCTTGTAATAGAAAAAAGCATGAGAGGTCCTCTTAAATATGAGATCTGGGGGTCAAAAAGACCCCACATCTCATATTTACACTAAAATGCAAAAAAAAAATTGAAAAAAATGACAGCCCAAAAAAAAAAAAGGGCCCTTTAAGACCGTTGGGCGGACGTCATTTCCGCTCAGTCGGCTCACGGACACTGGGGGGAGAGGACACTGGGGGGAGAGGACCCGATCATCTCCGCCGCTGCTGGCGGGTCCGGTAAGCGGCGGAGATGACGGGGGGTGGGCACCTCTCCCGCCACTGATAAGTGATCTTGCGGTGAATCTGCCACTAAGACCACTTTTATCTTTTTCAGAATCGCCTGCTGAAAACAACGGTATATGAATGGTTAGGCACCATTCAGATATCACCACTCAAACCCAAGGACGTCATATGACGTCCTTGATGGTCAAGTGGTTAATTAATACATCATTAAATGTGTGTATTTTTTCTTTTTTAATGAAAGCTTAAGTTTTAAGTACTTGATTTTACCTAGTAGTATCCTCTTGTGATACCAGTATAGTAGAGCAGAGACTGAAACAGGATTAGGAGGAGCACAAGGGAGCCCAATAAGTTGTGCTGTAGTGCTCATTTGCTAAGAAGGGACATGCTAATAGGAAGAGAGCAGAGTGACAGAAATGAGCTCATCTGCTTCTCCTACTGCCCAGTCATGGGTTGTACATGTCAACTGTAGCAGAGTGAATTAGGTCTCTTGGCAGACAGGTCTGTGCTGTCTGATAGAGCTTTGTAAATCACAGCTAGATGGACAACAATACAAATCCTTTGGCAGGTAAAATCTCTCCCATACAGTATCTCACAAAAGTGAATACACCCCTCACATTTTTGTAAATATTTTTATATCTTCATGTGACAACACTGAAGAAATGATACTTTGCTACAATGTAAAGTAGCGAGTGTACAGCTTGTATAACAGTGTAAATTTGCTGTCCCCTCAAAATAACTCAACACATCCATTAATGTCTAAACCACTGGCAACAAAATTGAGTACACCCCTAAGTGAAAATTTCCAAATTGGGCCCAATTAGCCATTTTTCCTCCCTGGTGTTATGTGACTCGTTAGTGTTACAAAGTCTCAGGTGTGAATGGGGAGCAGGTATGTTAAATCTCGGGTTATCGCTCTCACACTCTTACTGGTCACTGGATGTTCAACATGGCACCTCATGGCAAAGAACTCTCTGAGAATCTGAAAAAAAGAATTGTTGCTCTACATAAAGATGGCCTAGGCTATAAGAGGATTGCCAAGACCTGAAACTGAGCTGCAGCACGGTGGCCAAGACCATATAGCGGTTTAACAGGATGTATTTTCCACTCAGAACAGGCCTCGCCATGGTCGACCAAGAAGTTGAGTGCACGTTCTCGGCGTCATATCCGGAGGTTGTCTTTGGGAAATAGAGTGCTGCCAGCATTACTGCAGAGGTTGAGGGGGTGGTGGGGCAGGGGGGGGGTCTGTCAGCCTTTGAGTGCTCAGACCATATGCTGCACACTGTATGAAATTGGTCTGCATGGCTGTTGTCCCAGAAGGAAGCCTCTTCTAAAGATGATGCACAAGAAAACCCGCAGTTTGCTGAAGACAAGTAGACTAAGGACAAGGATTACTGGAGCCATGTCCTGTAGTCTGATGAGACCAAGATAAACTTATTTGGTTCAGATGGTGTCAGGCTTGTGTGGCGGCAACCAGGTGAGCAGTACAAAGGCATGTGTTTTTCCTACAGTCAATCATGGTGGTGGGAGTGTCATGGTCTGGGGCTGCATGAGTGCTGCCGGCACTGGGGATGTACAATTCATTGAAGGGACGGGGACCATGAATGGCAACATGTACTGTGATATGAGAGAAGCATCCAGCTATTTTGTGAGTAGTTTTATGTTTTTTGCGCAATAAATTTTAAAAAATGTTACTTCACTATGGAGGCTATCTCTTTCCTTTCCATACACTTCTGATTCACTGGAGTCCAGTTTACAATGGATTTGTGAAGGGGGTTCTGTGCCGCTGAAAAAAGATCCATATACAGCCTGTTACTTGGATTAAGCATTACTGACCCCCAGACTGAAAAGCTGGGGGTCCATTAATTCTGGTGAGTGGGGTCACCTAAGGGGATCGTCACCGAACAGCACAGAGCACTTTGAATACAAATATTTTGTTTTCACGGTTTTGAGCACGGAGCACCTATATGGACTATTTAATGATTATTAGCACGGAGCACTTTAATGGATGGACTATTTAATATATATATATTTTTTCTATTATATTCATATGGTTTATACACATGCAATTTTAAACTTACTGGTTTTGTTTATCAATTCATAGAGATCCACACTGGCCCCTCAAGCCAGTTTACAGATATATACAAGCTTTATAGAAGTGTTGACCTCATTTAGGGCACATATAAGTATATAACATTTTTTTAATTTTATTTAGTATATATTGTTATAACAACAACTCTGCACATATTATTTTAACACATATATTTAGGGTGGCGCAGTTGATCCATTGTACAAATACCAGTACAGGTACCCCAGCGGCACCTGTTTAAACAGCAGCCCCCAGGATACCTCACTTTCCCTTTAACTGTAAAAAGTTGAGGAGAGTGGTGAGTGCCTAAATAAAAAAGGTATAATTATAAACCGTAGCGCGGATAAAATAATAACATACATGTACTGTGATATACTGAAGCAGAGCATGATCCCCTCCCTTCGGAGACTGGGCCGCAGGGCAGTATTCCAATATAAAGACCCCAAACACACCTCCAAGACCACCACTACCTTGCTAAAGAAGTTGAGGGTAAAGGTGATGAACTGGCCAAGCATGTCTCCAGACCTAAACCCTACTGAGCATTTGTGGAGCATCCTCAAATGGAAGGTGGAGGAGCCCAAGGTTTCTAACATCTACCAGCTCCGTGATGTTGTCTTGGAGGAGTGGAAGAGGACTCCAGTGGCAACCTGTGAAGCTCAAGTGAACTCCATTTCCAAGAGGGTTAAGGCAGTGCTTGAAAAACAATGATGGCCATGCATATTGATACTTTGGGCCCAATTTGGACATTTTCACTTAGGGGTGTACCTACTTTTGTTGCCAGCGGTTTAGACATTAATGGCTGTGTGTTGAGCTATTTTGAGGGGACAGCAAATTGACACTGTTATACAAGCTGTACACTCACTACTTTACATTGTAGCAAAGTGTCATTTCTTCAGTGTTGTCACATGAAAAGATAGAATAAAATATTTACAAAAATGTAAGGGGTGTACTCATTTTTGTCAGATACCGTATGTAGAAGTAGGTTGTTATACTGATCCACCTAAAGTTTAGTGAAAAGGAAAGTAATAGATTCAGTAGTAATCTTTTTTAAAATTGTAGAAATGTATTCCACAGCTTAACTGTAGGCAAAGAGTGCTAACTGTTATTGTTTATGGGGGAATCCTTCCTGTTAGGGCTATTGTGTTCTGCCACCTGGGAGAGTGGGGAGCCTTCCCTATCGGCAGAACACAGTGAGGTAGATTTACTAAGGCTGGTACAGGAATCTGGTGAAGCTGTGCATGGTAACCAATTGGCTTCTAACCTCAGTTTGTTCAGTTAAGCTTTGGCAATAAGGATGGGTTCACACTGGTACGACAAATGCTCTGACATTGGGAGCAGGTCACATGATGTGTAAAAATCAATGTTTCCCTATGAGAGCTCTCTCAACTGGTTCGACACAAGTCGGTCATACTTTGAAAAAAGTTCCTGCACTACTTTGGTACAACTGATTCTACTTCAGCCCATTGAATATCATGAATAATGTTCTTGGAGGATGGACATCATCTTCAGGGCTGGGAAACATCTAAGCATGTTACTAGCTTTTTTTTTTTCCTTCGATTTTGTTCTTCAATCAGATTCCAAAATATGCTGCTGCTTAATATGGTCTTACATAGCAGATATTTGAAATGGCCTTTCTTTGAAGTGTTGTGCCTGGACCCTGCTGGACTGGACTTTGCTGGGCTAGCCTGGAAATGACCGTCACCGGGCTCCACTTAAAGCGGTTGTAAACCGCTGCATGTTTTCTTACCTGCAAGGCAAAGGCATAATTTGGTAGTATGCATCACCTTCCAGCGATGCAATGTCATCGCTGGAGACAGCTTCAATCTTCACCCGTCTTGCTTCCGGCTTCGCAGACTCTGTGATTGGCCGAAGCCGTAATGACGCCACTCCCGCACATGCACGTGGGAGCCGCCGGTCTCGGCACAGGGCTCTGAAAGAACAACACAGGTGCCATTCCTTCAGAGCGCATGCGCCAGTGATGTCACTGGCTGCATGTACAGTAAATTATCTCCTTAACGGCTAACATTTAGGAGGTGTTTAGACTACCTATGGGTAAGCCTTATTATAGGTTTACCTACAGGTAAAATTTAAAGATGGAAGTTTACTTCCTCTTCAAGATAATTTCCAATCACTGACTAAATATGTTCGCCATGGAGCTGCTAGCATTGCCTGAGCACTTGCCCTGTCTGAAGACTCGCTTAGTGAATAGGTAATTTGGGCCAAAGGAGTCCCCTCATTATTACCCGCTGAGCATTGAGAGCAGGCTTATTTGCACCAAGTGCCTTTTGTCTTTTGAATTTACAGTTTTACTGCAGAAGGAGTAAACAGAAGACATGATCCACTGGCTGGAGTGTTGGATGCACTTCAGGCTTTCTTTTTTGCCATTCACTAATGCAACCAGCTCACACTCCACTAATTGCTCTGGTGCTGCTTGCAGTGCGCTTTCCGATGCAACAGACGTCTGCAGCCTAGAACCTTTTCCTCTGCTCCTACTGTGTAATCTTTGGCATCTTCCCCTTCATCAGGCACGACAACCTCCTCTGCTCTGTTAAGGAGGATTTTTACTGTATTCCTGCACAATTTTATGGCATAGATATTTGCTGCAACTTTCCCATGCAGATTCTCTGATCAATTTAACCGCTGAGATTGATGCGGTCTCCCCAGTCCTTGATGCATGAAACTGCCTCTGAGTAGCTGCAGTCTTCTGACATTGCTCTAAAAACTGAGCGATCTTTTCAGCTTTTATTGATGCGATACACACAACTTTAAAACGAGAGGATAAGTCTGTTTCCTCTACCAGCTTTCTTTCCAATCTTAGATCCTTCAGAGCTCTTAAGACTACTAAAACCTTCCCAGTGCACCCGCCTTTCTCAGTCTCCTCTTTAGGGGTGCACAATGATGCCTCAGGTGGCCAGAGTATTCATCTTCCTTCGCTAAAGAAGCCAAAAGGCTTGCCCCTTGCTGGAGATCAAAAAAGTCCTTTTTGTTACTCTGAGGCCACCAACTCCAAATCCAAGCAAGGTTTCATGTCTATCTGACAACCTTCGAAGCCTAGAGACAGCTTTTCTGCATGAGGGAGTGCATTCACTTCCAAATCAGGGAACATCTGTTAGCCTTTGCGGACACTTGAACAACCTTCATCTCATATACTTGAGTGCAGGAAGTGGGTCCCAGGGGCTACAAGCGTTTCCCTCCCAACCCGCCTCCTTGGTTCATCACTTCCAACAGGGTGTCATTGTCCCAGCTGCAGTGGTAGAATGTTCACAGGGGTTTTATTCTAACATGTTTATTTCAGATGGAGGCACTCGTGCACTCATGGAACTGAGGACCCTAAATGTCACCATTTGAGCTCAGAATTTCCATATGGAATCCACCAGGTCTGTCATCGGCTCCCTTAACCAAGGAGACTTCCTGGCATTCAAAGGACACATGCCTACATGACCCTATTTTTCAAGCGCACCAACCTTCATAAATTAGCCCTAGAACCAGCTTATCGCTTGGAATATCTGGTTCGAGTCCTAGATCCCTCCCAAGCCAGAGTGTTTCTTTCATCAGAGAAAACTGCAAACTAACTCGCTGCTCCCAGACTTGTTATTTCCAGTCCAGAAGTCACCCAACACTCTGCTTCCGCATGATTCCTAGGGCTGATAACTTTTCAATTAATTCCCATTACCCAGTTTCACTCTAGAGCCTTACAATACATTTTGCCATCTTGGGGCAAGTCAGTCCAGTCTTTGGACAGACCAAGTCCATGAAATCTGTACACCCTTATCAATGCCTTTCCTCCCCTGAAACTCTGGTTCACAGGATTGAGATTGAGGGTATTCCAGTCCAGTTTTTATAGCTCAAGATTTATCTGGTCATAGCACCACATCTACATGGGCCAGACTCCTGGCACATGCTCTGTGGGCTCTTCCAGGTTATATGGAGCATTTAGATCTTCTGTTTTAAGGACCAGTTTGTAATTTTCCTTCAGTTGTTGGCCTTATAAGCATGTTTGATGAAGCCCAGGTTCTGAGAGAAAGAAGCATCTTTGAATTGGTTATTATAATGCGAAGGGCCAAAAAGCCTGTTACTCACAAGATCTTTTACCTTGCGTGGAGGGCATACTTCACTTGGTGTGAGGTGCAATGATTTCATTCCAGGAGCTTGTCGGATGAATCCTCACCCTTGCACCAGCAATTTGACCCTCAGCACTTCAAGGAGTTGAGTCTCTGCTCTTTCTATTTTGTTCCAGAGACTGCAGCCTTCTCATTCCTTAAAGCGGAGTTCCACCCTGTTAAAAGTCAGCAGCTACCAAAAGGGTAGCTGCTGACTTTTAACAATCGGCCACTCGCCTGTCCCTCGTTGCAGCGATGCGGCCGCCTGAGAGCTCGCTCGTCTCCCCCTCCCCTCTGCGGCGCCGGCTTCACAAGTGTGGGCACCCAGCTTTGGCTTCAAAGCCGGGCGCTCACTGCACTTGCGCGAGTCGCGCTGCGGCTTGTGAATGGCTCGGCTTATTTTCTGGGACCTGTGACATGTCCCAGAAGATCGCCGAGAGGGAGGGGGGTGAAGGTGAACTTCCCTCCGGCTCCTCGGTGCCAGGAGAGGAAGTGGACCACGGACCCTGTGAAAACAGGGTCCATGGTCTTCCCTTCAAGTGGAAGTGGGAGGAGGGAGAGCCGCTAGAAGACCCTGTACAGTGTCCAGGGTCTTTTATTCGGCTCGGTAAGTGTTCGGCGT
>BLSH010450098.1:61983-127056 GCA_018402905.1 Glandirana rugosa | reverse complement strand
TTCCCCCCCCCCCCCCCCCCCAAAAAAAATTACATGCCAATTATGGCATGTCAGGGGATCACCTTCTCTTAAAGCGGAAGTTTCACTTTTGGGTGGAACTCCGCTTTAATTTTAAGACTTTTCTTCAGGTTGTCTTCCATGTGACTTTGGGGTATTTGATTTTGGGTCTCTCGACAAATTGAAAACCGCCGTTTGAACCCTTCAGAGATGTTCCACTCTTACTAATAAGGTAGGTGGTGTTTCTTGTAGCTGTCGCCTCTTAGTTGGCACGCTTATTCTGTAAAGGATCTTTTTGTCTTGTACAGGTGCAAGGTGGTGTTGAGGCCCAGGGCTTTCTACCTAAAGTAGTTTAAGCCTTTCACCTCCACAAGGACATTGTTCTCCCATTGCTCTGCTCAGGTCCAGTTCACCAAAAGGAGATTGCCCTCAGTTGCCTGGACTTAGTTTGGACTGTAAGAGTTTGTTTCAGCCCATGCATTATTCAGAAAGAATTACTCTGTTATTCCAGAGGAACTCAGTAAAGGTGAGCCAGCTTTTCATTCCACCACTTTTCAGTCACTCAGGCAGATCATTATCCAAGCCTGTGATCTTAACCCTTTCCTGTTAAGGCACATTTTTCCCTAAATGTCTTTCAGGACAGCACCTGAGAAATCGTGGCTCCTCTCACCATCCAAGGAAACACCCCATCCACCAAGATTTCATAAGGAGGCTTCTCCCCACCACCTGTCAGTCTTTGTGTTTCCTCCGGGGGAGGGAGGGACACCTGGTGGGAGCCAGGATCTCTTGAGTGGTGTCCTGAGACGGGGTTCCTGCCTCCACTTTTTTACCTTAATGAGATGCCGGTCCTCCCAGTGATATTTAAGGCGGCTGGTGTGCGGACTCCTCCTCCCCTTTTCCGTGCTCGGGGAGAGCCTGTTTTGTGAGCGGGTGCCTCTCCAAGGCGGCAGTGGGAAGTCGTGACCCCCGGTCTGCATGTCTCTGTGCACCGACTCTGCTGAAGACCCCACGGCCATCTTGGTGGTGGCTCGGGGCAGCTCCAGCCCGGAAGTGAGACATCTGGAGGGAGCGGCACCCATAGAGCAGGCGCGCAGCGTCATTTCCGGGTGCAGGGGGAGGAGGCAGGATCGGGCTGGTGCCTATTTCCGGTCCGGCGCAGAAGCACTAATGGAGTCTGGAACCGGCGGAGAAACACTTCCAGCATATCTGCTGTATGTGCTTTGTCTCTTCCCCCCCATCTGGTGGCTGGGGCCTGCCTGGGCTCCGGGAGTCCCTTGTTTGCTTCCTTGTGCACCTATGGAAACCTTGGAGGAAATGTTAGACTCAGGGGGCTCTTTTTCTTTTGTTTTGACAGTTATAAAAGCTCTGATCCGAAAAGGAGATGCCCTTCATGCAGATCAAAGCTGCCAGAAGGGTGGAAGAGGCCACAATGCCAGGAATGTATTGATTCACTTGTGAAAGAGGAATCAACATCAACGTGCAGCAATCTGATTTCTTCAGTTAAAAATGAGCTTGATGCCACTATTCAATCTTTTCGTTCCTCATTAACAAACCCCCAGGCGAGTCAAGCATTGACCTCAGAGTCCTCGCAAGGTCCACTTTTGGCCCCTCTGGTGGTTACGGAGTCAGATCCCGCTGCCTGGGAGGGACACTCCCCTACTTAATCCAATGAGAATTCAGAGGAAGGGGAGGGAATGGAGGATGCTCCCTCCAAATATAAATTGTCCTTGGATCAGGTGTACGGATTATTAAAGACAATGTATGCTACATTTTAATTGGGAGAAGAGAAGAAGGAGCTGACACTGCATGATCGCATGTATGCGGGTCTCAGCGAACCAAATGGCCGCACCTTTCCGGTGCACTTGGTAATCTCCGAGTCCATTAAGAAAGAATGGCTAGACCCGGAGAGAAAACCTTTCTTCCCAAAAACGCATAAAAGGCATTTTCCGTTTTGAAGATCTAGAGGCAGTCTGGAATAAGGTGCCTAAGCTGGACGCTGCTTTTTTCCAGCTATCAAGATCAATGGACTTAGCCTTTGAAGACATGGGGATCTTAAAAGATCACATGGCTAAAAGAATGGATCTCTTGCTTAAAAAGGCTTGGCAGGCCATTATGGGTAATCTTAAGCCAGCAATGGCAACTACCTGTGGCTAGGAACCTGGAGTATTGGGTCAACCAGCTTAAAGAGCATATAGTAGCAGATTCATCCAACCAAGAAATCTTAGATTCTTTCTCCACTCTCTCATCCGCTATAGCCTATATTGCAGACGCTTTGGTGGAGTCTATTAGATTGACAGCAAGATCAGCGCCACTATCTAATTCAGCCAGAAGAGCTCTTTGGTTAAAAACTTGGCCTGGAGATCCCGTATCTAAGTAAACTTTGCAGAATTCACTTTACAGGGCATCTGTTATTGGGGCCAGATTTAGACTCCATTCTAGGCAGAACGGCTGACCAGAAAAAATATTTCCCAGTCAAAAAGAAGCATTTTTTTCGACTTCAAAGGTCTCAGGAGCAAGATACCAGACCCCAAATGAGGAAAAGGAATTGGGGCTCGCAAAAACCAAAGGCTAAAGGGGGACTCCTTTTCAATCCTCCTACGCAAACCAACAAAACCCAATGACTCGGTACTTCCCGTGTGAGGAAGACTTGAGGGTTTTCTTCCTCAGTGGGAAAAGGTAACATCAAGTTAATGCATTTTAACGATGCTGTCCCAGGGGTACAAGCTAGAATTCTCAGATCTTCCCCCAGAAAGGTTTCTGATCACAAAGCTTTCTGAAGGAATCTGCCAAGGCTCTGGCTATGAAGACCCTTTTAAAGGATCTGATGCGACTGAGGGTGCTAGGTCAAGTAGCACCAGAAGAATGTCAGCAGGGTTACTACTGTCATGTCTTTCTGGTAAAGAAACCTTCAAGAAGTTTTCGTCCTAATACTCAATTTTAAAATTTTGAACAAATCAGTACTTTACTAAAAATGTATGTACACGATTTTTACAGTCAGGAACCTATTGACGCAAGGATGCTTCATGGCATCAACAGATCTCAGAGACGGATACCTTCACATACCCATCAATGTGCAGTCCCAGAGATTTCTCAGGCTAGCAGATTATATGGGGGGACAAACTCTTAATTTACAGTTCCGAACACTTCCTTTCGGCCTGTCATCGGCCCTGCGCATGTTCACAAAGGTGATGGCAGAGGCACTTGCTCCTTTACAGTTGCAGGGATTGCGGTGATCCCTTATTTAGATTATCTTTTTCTGTTTGCAGCTTCGAAAAAAAAACTTCTGCAAGATCTAGTCAGAGCTCTTAATCACCTGGAGTCTCTGGGTTGGATTTTGAACCTCCAGAAATCAAACTTGGAGCCAGCTCAATAGGTACAATTTCTGGGTTACAGAACTTGGTTAGTGCAGCAGCGGAGCTTTTTTGCCAGAAGACAAGGAGGACAAGGTCAAAGCAGTATTTACTATGCTACAGACCAATCAGATGGTATCAATCAGAAGTATTATGTCAGCTCTGGAAACACTAACTTCGACTTATGCCAGCCATCCAATGGGCGAGGCTCCATTTCATACTACTTCAAGCTTTTCTCTTGCAAGTCTGAGATCACAGTCCCTAGACAAGAGAGTGAAAATCCCGACCAAAGTGAAGATAACTCTTTGGTGGAAAAAGCAGTCAGTTTTATCCTGGGGTCATCTATGGTCATCTCAGGTCGAAAGGATGATTACGATGGATGCCAGTGCCTGGGGCTTGGGTGCCCATTGGGAAAAGAATCTTGCTCAGGGGCAGTGGTCCCAGAAGTAGGCTGCAAGGTCCTTCAATTGGAGGGAACTGAGAGCAGTCCCTATGGCTTGGAGTTCGTTCTCACAAGATATCCAGGGCTACCATGTCGGACAATGCCACGGCAGTGGCATACCTAAAAAGGCAAGGGGGGGACAAGAAGCAAAGCCCTGCAGCTACTGGCCATGAAGATTCTGGAATGGGCAGAGAGCCATTTACTATCCTTATCAGCAGTCCACCTCAAGGGCACTTTGAACGAGGTAGTAGACGTCCTGTCCAGGCAAGTAATACAGGAAGCAGACTGGGCCCTGAATCCCAAGGTGTTTTCCCTAATTACAGAAAGGTGGGGGAAACCCCAAGTGGATCTGTTTGCTTCCAGGGAGAATACAAAACTCCCTCTCTTCACCGACACAATGGATCCATAGTGGCAGATGCCCTTGCACACCCATGGAACTTTCAGCTGGGGTACGCCTTCCCTTCTTTCCAGATGATTCCCAGGGTACGAAGAAAGATACAGGAGGAGAAAGCCACAGTGGTCCTCATTACCCCCTTCTGGCCAAAGAGTGCCTGGTTCTCTACGATTCTATCGGTAAAACTGTGTTGGCACCTTCCTCTCAGGAAGGATCTGCTGTCTCAAGGCCCAGTGAACTTCCTGGATGTAGCCAGGCGAACACTGACCGCCTGGAGGTGCAGCTATTAATAACTAAAGGGTTTTCAGAACCCTTGATGGCCACTCTGCTTTCCAGTAGGAAAAAAGTCACTAGGGCTATTTATGAAAAGGCCTGGAAGGTTTTCCATTTATGCTGCCACTCGGAAGGTAGACCGGTAAAGGACTTAACGTCTGTTATGGAATTTTTGCAGGCTGACAAAGGTTTGACAGTTAGTACGCTTAAGGTACAAGTGGCAGCTTTAGGAGTCTGATCTGTTGCCTCTGAGCTTTTGGTCATAAGATTTTTTTTTTTAAGGCCTTGGCCTGGGCCAGGCCATTAAAAATGAAATATTTTCCAAAATGGGATCTTTCAGTAGTTCTTTTTAAGCATTGACGAAAGAACCGTTCGAACCTTTTGAATTTCTATTTTTCTATTTCCTATTACATCTGCACGAAGAGTGAGTGAACTTCATGCGCTCTCAAAAGTGACCTCCGTCAGGAACCGTTCTCAAGACATTGTTCTGCCTACTTTCTGTTCTAATCCCTCAGGGGATAGAGAGAGACTGTTTCACAATTTTAGACGTAAGGAGGACTCTTTTGAATTAACTAGAGCAGTGGTTCTCAACTCCTGTCCTCGGGACCCACTAACAGGTAACGAAGAGTTTCAGGTCTTCAGATTCACGATTTGTTCTCTTCGCTGGTAATAGAAAGGGCCACCAAGCATCTAAGGGATCGATAGCCAGGTGGCTCAGGTTGGAAATTTTGGAAGCATATTCCCAGATGGAATTGTTTCCCCCGACGGGGATCAGAGCTCATTCTACTAGAGCTCTTGCAACCACGTGGGCAGAGCAAGCTGGTGCCACCCCAGAACAAATCTGTAAGGCAGCCACATGGTCAAGTTTTTTAACGTTTGCCCATCATTACAGGCTGGACCTTTTATCAGCAAGTGATCAGGCCTTCGGTAGAAAGGTCCTGCAAGCTGTTGTCCCTCCCTAAGGGGGTAAGTCTCTGTTATCCTCTCAGGTGCTGTCCTGAAAGACGTTTAGGGAAAATTTAAGTTAGACTTACCTGTAACTTGTTTTCCAGGAGTCTTTCAGGACAGCAATGACCCGCTTTCATGCTGTATATATTACTGTGAACTAACTATGTTGTGCTTATGTGTTCCAGTATGGGCCGGAGGTACTCTACTACTGACAGGTGGTGGGGAGAAGCCTCCTTCTAAAATCTTAGTGGAAGGGGTGTTTCTTTGGACGGTGGGAGGGAGCCACGATCTCTCAGGTGCTGTCCTAAAAGATTCCTGGAAAACAAGTTACCTGTAAGTCTAACTTGAGTTTTACTAGATCTGTTTGTGACCCTTTTTGGCATCAGACTACGCTTTCCCAAATTTGCAAAACTGCTACCTGGTCTGCTGTTTAGCTATTTTACAAGTTCTACAAGGTGCATATTCAGGCATCATTTGATCCCAGCTTCGGCCATAAGGTTCATCAGAGGGATTGCACCATAAGCAGTCCCTAGTTCGGTTATTTCCAGTAGTCCTGTTAGCATTTTGTTTGATATATTTCTTCCGTCCATCCATCTATAGGACATGGAAGGGACTGGAGAGGATATTGAGGCAGTGTTGGAAGAAACTGCAAAAGGTTTTTCTTCAGCAGATTATCACTATATTCAAGAGAGAGTTTCACGCAACATGCTTGTTAATGTTGAAAAGCTTTGTCTCTGTCCGCATAAGCCTTGGCTTTCACTCTCCTCCATCTTGCCATACCTCTTTGGATACAAGGAGACCTGCAAAACCTTTCCTGTTCATAAACAGATAGAATGTGCAATCTATGATAATTGGGGCACCCCTAAAATAATTTTCACTGCCATAAAAATCTTTGCTGAACTCTATCCAGTGGAAAAAAAGCACTTGTAAAGATGTGTAGTCCTGTAGGTGATCCTGCTGTCTCTGTCCTAAACAACCATCTCACTGTGATAGAAAATTTCAGATGCTTCTAACCACTTTCACACTAAGGCAGTTTTCAAGCATTTTAGCACTAGAAATAGTGCTTGTAAAGCGCCTGAAAACTGCCTCCCATGCTGCCCAAGTGCGGTGCGCTTGCAGGACAGATTAAAGTCCTGCAAGCAGCATCTTTGGGGCGGGTTGGGAGCGCTGTATACAGGGCTCCCAAACCGCTCCTGTGCATTGGAATGAATGGGCAGGGATTCCGAAGTGCCTGAAAGGTGCTTCGGAAGAGCAATAACACTGGAGTTTTTAACCCCTAGCGGCCCTAGCGCGAGTGGCCGAAAAGCGCCGTGTAAACAGCGGTAAAGCCACGCTAAAACGAGCATGCTTTACTGACGCCATGGCCCCAGTGTAAAAGGAATTTAAAGGCTCTCTTTAATCTTGCAGGTACAGCCCTGCAACCAGCTCTCTACAGTTTCAGTGTGTCAAACTGCAGCTAACTGGACTAGTACAATAAAGAAGCAACAAGACCCTGTATTTCAGGATTGTGCTATTACAGAGTAGGAAGCGTCGGGAGCCCTCCAAACAATGACCGCTTATTCAGTGAAATATGCTACATGTCTTTATTCAGTGCCTGCCACTGAAATTAGCGCTGCATATATGGTAGACACCATAACAGGTGTTTCTGCTTTGCCATTCACAAAATGCATGACCCGAGGGTTCCAGCCTGGGTAAGCTTTAGCATTTGAGGATTTGCCAGTGTTACCCGAGTGGATGACTGCTAAAGCTTGAGCATAGTCATATGCTCCCCTATACCCAGAAGCCCAACTTCATTATGGAATTGAGCGTGAGAGCTGACAGAGTGGGAAGGCAGTGAAAGCATGGATAGGAGAGTATACCTTGCCAGGGGATGCGGGAAGGCGAGGCTGCCGGGAGACAATCACTTTACTTTAAATTGGCATAGTCATAGTGTCTTTATTCTGATGTCATTCTTGAATCCATAAAAGCTACAAGTAGAGGATATCATAATTTTTGATTTAAGAAAGCAGTCCTGATTATTAAATTTATTTTTCAATTAAGGTAAACCCAGAGCTTAGGATTGACCTGGAGGCCAAAGGTCTGGCATTTGTTGGACAGGATACAGAAGGAGAAAGAATGGAGATAGTAGAGTTAGAAGGTTAGTATTTTATTAAACTTGACTACCTTATTAATTTTATTCTTTGTTTTAACTGCTTGCCAACGGCACGCTGTATTTTTCCTGGTACAGTGCGGGCTGGCTGCGCAGAATAACTTGTATATACATGTGAGTTATAAATCAACAAAGTCGTGCTACATATAAATTGTTTAAAAAATGCAATATAATAAAGTCCACTTGAAATGGTGAAAAAATATTAATATTAAAGCTATCTTTTAAAAGTTAATTCAGAGCTCCAGGCCCTCAAGTGAAAAAGACTCCTTGTGTGAATACCACCACCTCTGATAATAAGGGCGCTTATCAAATCTTATTGCCCTTCTCTCGCTAGAAAGATCAAGCGAGCAATAATCCTAGCCATCAGTGAGATGTCGTATGCCCCTCTATGGACCTTGCACTGTCTCTCCTCAACTTCAGACCAGCCACCTCAATTCAAATGGACGAATGTAGAAAGGGAAAAAGATGCTCCAATAGTGTAAAATGGTTTCCTAGTTTATTAAAACAATTAGAAGTTGCACTTACATCCAATAAGAGAGATATGCCAACTGTACAGTCTTTTTTTTGCCGGCAAAACAGTACACCCACGCTTCCGGGATCAGTGTAAATGCGATGACATCAGCACGCAGCACAGCCCTCGGCTAGCATCAGAGGATGCTTGAACAATCTCTTATTGGATGTAAACATATTTTAAACAATTTATATATAGCGCAACTTTGTTGGTTTTATATTTGTTTTACTGTACTGATACAACAACATATACGCCTGTGACTCATGTCAGAAGTTCCCAGTGTGAGTGCAAAGCTTCACAATCCTCTACATCCAGTGGCACCTCCAGACTGCACCGAGCTGAGATTAATAAAGCTCACCAGGAATAATCTCCAATAGTGTAGTATTTTGATAGAATGTAAAAGCAATTCCTGTTAAACCAGAGGTCAGGTGGTTAAGGAAAACTTAGAAACACAGAAAAGTAACGACAGAAAAATATTTTTTTTTCCCCCATTTAACCAATATGGTTTCATATTGAAAAGACTGCCCTCCTGTCACGAGATGTAAAAAAAAAAAAGTGCTGCTCTTGCTGAAGTTCTAAAAAGTACAAGTATCCTGGCAGTTAAGCTGTCGCAGTCTCTAATACTTTGAGTCACAAACCTAGAACAAGTGTAGATTGAGAGAAAACTCAATAGGATCTTTGCAGCCCTGTTCTGGGTCAGTGGCTCAGAGTATTGACAGCAGTCTGCTAGTGTTTTTTTTTTTTTTTTTTAGGTCAACAATGGAAGCCTCCATGTTTTTTTCATTAGGTATTCAAGAACAGATGCTATGCTGGTATTACATAATGTATTCTTGTACATAAAAAATGTAAAGGATTTATTTCTGTTTATTAGTACTTAAGGTCTAACATCTCTCGTGTTTTTTCTAGATCACCCATACTTTGTTGGCGTTCAATATCATCCAGAGTTCACATCCCGCCCTATCAAACCCTCTCCTCCATATTTTGGCTTGCTGCTTGCCTCTGCAGGGAGACTAGCCCAGTATATTGAGAGGGGATGCCGTCTTTCCCCCAGGTAAAATTACTGGAGTATTTTTCTTCTCCTTCCACCATTTCTGGTGGTACAAACAGATCATTCAAGCTTACGTTCTTAAGTTGCCCCTTGGTTCTTCTGTTCACAGGTTCTCCAAGTTTTACAGGGTTAGATGCTCAGGCCTCATCTAATGAAAGGACCTTCAGGCAGCTCTTTTAAACTGCAGGCAGTCTGTTTCTGTTTTTTGTGGTCCTGTTTTTTTTTTTTTTAATCATTGCTGTCCATGTGTTGGTTGAACTGCTTTTGTACACACTTGGAAGGTTGTACATGGCTGACCAGAGATTCTTTGTTTGCCAGTATTTAAAACCTCGTGTAGGTGACAGTATATAACAGAACATTTTACAGTGAATATTTTTTTATACGCTTACAAAACTGATAAAAAAAAAAAAAGCAATTAAGAGAAGATCATTGTTATTGATCAGGAAGTGGAGAATTCTGAGGGGGTGCTGTGTGCAGTATCTTTACAAATTGTGTTAGTCTTTTCTATTGGCTAGAGGCTCCAGCCTACGGCCGTACAGAGTACAATCCGCCTGTTGTATCTGGGAGCCCAGTGCTTCAGGGGAGTATCTTTAAAAATTGGGTTAGTCTGCAGCATAATTTAGCTTGCTGACATGTATTGTAAAATGCGCCGTGGGCAGCTACGCTACACACGCATAGCTGCTGGCACTCACAGTTTTATGCGTATAGGTATATTTTGCAATAAATGTCAATGTGCTAAATTGGACTGTGACCCGGAAAGAATGCGTGAGCCACTCAGGCTCGGTAGAGAAGGGATATATGAATGATGCATCCGCAGCTGCTGTTTTTGCTAACGGGATGGAACCCGTCCTGGCGCCTACAATGGTTGAGGAAAGAAAGGGGTAGCCCCTGGAAGTTGCAAAATCTAAGGTTTCCTAGAGAGGTGAATAGAGTGGCATCCTCAGCCTGGACTCTAAGCAGGCCATGCCCCCAACGTGTTTCACTCTGCCCTTCGGCGCTTAGTCATGGGGAATGTTAAATTAGGCTGCAGCTGTGGCTCTTGGGCACCACAACAGGCAGATTTTACTCTGCACAGTAATACGCCCTAATGTGCAACTGTCTGCAAGAGCCCTAAAGCTGTCCATACACTGTATAATCTCCTTCAGATCTACAAAATATGTAATATGAGGGCAAACCTAAACATTCCATTCAGTTTGTATCAAATCAGACAGGTCCTTCCAGTTGATAGTAGATCTAAAGGAGATTGTACAGTGTATGGCCAGCTTAACCTCTCCAGCTCTTAGAGATACCCATGTTTGCTTTAATGACTCATTTTCTTTACAGGGATACATACAGTGACAGAAGCGAGAACAGTTCTCCTGACACAGAGATTGCAGAACTCAAACTACCAGTAATAAATCATGACTGATGATGGGTAATGAGCGCTTGTCTACTCTCTACTTTACATATGGAAAAAGCACACTTTTATAGATCCATATCTGATAAAAAAATTATCTTTTTTTTTTTTTTTTTTTGCAAGAGAAAGGTCTTAAAGAACAACTATCATTGTTTATTGCCCAGGGGACAGGCTGCAAATAGCATTTGGTCATATTCGGATTGGTTGCTCTTTGTTCCTTAAAAATGCTTCTATATGCTGGCTCTAGCTTCAATCCCTTTTTAAAGCCCAATGAACAGCCAGCACAGAGCCCCACCCCTTATGTAAGCTAAGTGATCTGCCATTATTATGAATAAACAATTAGGGCTGCTTGTTCAGTCATAATGGTTAAAAATCAGAGCGTTGGCTCTGTGTAAAGTATTTGTTCTGCGTGTGTGCACATGCAGATGCATTACACAGAGCCACAACTCTGAATGATCTTTTACTATTATGAATGAACAAGTTGTGCTACTCTTTCATTAATAGCAGCGACTGATTACTCAGTGGTACTGCTCTCTCTATCTTACAGGGGTGCTTGTACAAATCCACAGCTTAGCTAATGGATCACAGAGTGCTGCAGCACTGTGAGCTTTCACACTATGGATGAGCGATCAACAATGCTGGGCTGGTGCTGTAAATAACATGGCCAAACATTGCTGCCCGCTTATTTCTAAAACTGAAAGTTCACACAGCACCGTCATCCATCGGCCAGGCTGTGGATTTGTAAAAGCAGCCCTGATAGACACTTGGCGCTGCCAGCTGTGTAATCTGTTTTTGTAATTGGCAGAGCCGGTTCCTGGAGCAGCTTCCTTCTTAGCAGTGTTGTAAAACCGAAGGATAACTTACTATACATTAAAATAGTAAGTGGCACTTACACCAATCGTATTAAAAAAAAAAAAAACTTCATCCTTTATGTTGCTGAGTAAATAAATTGGTCCAAAAGAATGTCCACATAATCCATAAGTCCATGTGTTTAGAAGAATTGCACTAATTTAAAAACATCCACGTGACCATCCAACAACAGGGTACTATCTATGGTGCCCAACCACGACAGTATTCTCCTGCTCACCACCAATCCAAAAAGAGTTCACCCTGTGATTCAATTGCTCACTCACCAGAAAAGTTTGACTTGCTAATTAAAAGGTCACAATGCGCTTTGAGTTAAGGTCCTTTTTGTTCTACACCGCTAGTATCCAATCCACCAGGGTCCTAGGGTCCAATTGTGGCACTTTCCAAATACACATAAACCAAAAAAATTATAATGTAATATTTATTATAATACCAAATTACGAAATAACTGAAAATATCACTCACATTTAGAAGTGGTGTGAACATTAACACAGACTACTTGAGTGTAACACAAGGAAAGACACCACCTCTTGACTTGCACAACCAAACTGGAAAGAATTCACCTTGTAATTTTTAAAGTGGTTGTAAAGGCAGAAGGTTTTTTTTTTTTTTAAATGCTCCCCTCTCAGCCCCCCTATTACTTAACTGAGCCCCATCTCCATCCAGCGATGTGCACGAGACCCGAGTCTCTCCCTCTTGATGGGCTGAGATGGCTCCTGCTGCTGTCAGTCACAGGAAAGAAGCTCTCCTGCTGCCATATTTTCAAAAGCTTTTATACCCAAAGGTTAACCATGAGAGCGGAGTGTCAAAGTACACTGTAATGTGAAGTTTGGCACTGTGATCCCACACTTCTCTTTTTAATGTACTCCAAATAAAGGATTTTATTGTTAAAGCCCATTTTCCATGAAGAATGTAATGTGATAAAGCTAAACTCTTGAAAATGGGCCACAGTTAAAATACATCTATAGGAGCTGTTCTAGCCGCCAACAGATTTGTATTTCTAGTAAGCCAGTCATGTAAACTAGGCCTTTTGGTCAAACAACACATTTAGGATCTGTGTTGCCCTAAGGACCTCTCTATAGATTACTTTACTACAGTTGAACAATAAAACCTTGTCTGAGACTGGCTCCAGCCTGCGATTAGACAGGCAGAATTAGGGAAACCTTTTTGGCTATCAAAAAAAATCATGTTTGCTTATTTAAACCTTGTATAGTTGTGTATACAATTCATATTTCTTTAAGGTGACTTCAGTGCAATGCATTGTAAATCAGCTTTGCTTCAGAATTGCAGCTAATTTAAAATCTCCTTCCATTTTTCAGATGTGTGTCCACCAGCTGAAGAAAACGTGTTTTTTTTTTTTTTTAATTAATTTTTACATGGATGATGCTGGGACAGCTTATTTTGCCATTTTCTTTAAGGCTAGACCTGATTCATGTTTTGTATAATGAATGTCCATATTCTTTGCCAGTATTATTGAATTCATCTTTCCTACCATACAGCTACTAGAGGTGTAGCCTCTAAATATGGAATAAATAAAATCTTCCATCTCCATAAATCAGAGTTGTGTCTGTATTGAGAAGCAATAATCCGGTGTAATAGGTTATATAAAAAAATAGCAGGATGGTATGCTTATTCTCGGTGTGTTTAAATGGTCATTCATGTTGCTTAATAAACATGCACTGTATGTTTACTATGGTTACAAGTATTTTGACAGATGCATACCATTTTAATCTACAGATTTTGGCCACGCTCTGTTATGACCATCTAAAAGTAGGAGGCTGGGGGTACATACATACGCACACTAAAAATACCTGTTACAACTGTATATTTTAAAGGGTGTATTGTTCCATTTGGTACACAAAAAGTGCACTGAATTCGACCCTGATTCACATGGGTAAAACATGCGTCTTGCTGGCTGTGTTGCTGATCCTACCAAAGAAACCCTTAAACACCATTGTCCCAATGTAAATAATTTACGATTTATACTTTCAGACTAGCACTGCATATCCCCAAAGTTTTTTTGAATGCAGTTTTGGTGTGCTTTCACAAAGTGCACCACACCCACAAGATGTAATAGAAGTCTATGGCAAAGCGCAGCTAACCCGCAGGGTAAACTGCAGCGCATCGGTGTGAAAGCAGTTTTATAGAGAACTCAGGACTGCAAGTGCTTGTTTACACTTGCGGTTTGGGGTGGCGATAAAACCCCATAGTTCATTGTGGCCTACGACCAGTTACCAAATCAGTCCCTCGCTTTTCAAAGGTTTGAGCACCCCTGATTCGCTTCAACGGTAGGTACTCATGGACCTTCAAAGCCTGACTCCCACTCGGACAATAAGGTTTGTAGCCAGAGGTCAGCTAACCCCTCTGGAAAGCCTTCTGCGTGAAGGTGCACCTTAACTTATAAGCCAGGGGCTGATTGTGCAACCAAATGGGTCCTTTGGGGGTATGCCTCTCCAGGCTTTGGGTGGAGAGGCAAGTACAAAATCGTATTCTGTCCCATGACTGATTGAATGTCTTTGTTACGTTCACATAAGTATATGATCAAAAGATGCAGAGAACTTCTAATTACATAGCACCAAAAATGAAATAACTTAAATGTTCCAATAGAAAAGTCTAAAAAAGAAGATTCTTGAATGTGCTTCTATCCACCAGTACTATCCACATGCTCATAAATCTTCAACTTATGACTTGCCTGTGCTCAGTATATGCTCACCACCAGACCCTGATTATCAATCAAGGGTCACATGTGCTTTTGCCCCTTATGGGCCACTAATCCAATGGCTCCCAGATACAGATCTCATCTCTTATGCGAACAATCACTCATTCAAAGAAATGGAAATGTATTGCACTCACTGTACATTTAAGGACATTTATTTAACCACTTCAGCCCCGGAAGGATTTCCAGCTTTAGGACCGGAGCCCTTTTTGCAATTCGGCGCTGCGTCGCTTTAACTGACAATTGTGCGGTCGTGCGACGTTGTACCCAAACGAAATTTGCGTCCTTTTTTTCCCACAAACAGAGCTTTCTTTTGGTGGTATTTGATCACCGCTGCGTCATTTCTGATCGCCGCTATAAACAAAAGAAGAGCCACAATTTTGCAAAAAAAACCAAATTTCTTACTTTTTCCTAAAATACAAATCCAAAAAAAAAATATAAAAAAAATTTTTTTTTTCACCGTTTTTGGCCGATTTATATTCTTCCTCATATTTGCGATAAAAAAAAACGCAATCGGCGTTTATTGATTGGTTTGCGCAAAAGTGGTCGCGTTTACGGATGATAATTCATTTTTGGGGTTTTTAATTTTTTTTTATTTTTTACTAAAAATGGCGGCGATCTGCGATTTTTTGCGGTACTGCGATATTGCAGCGGACATGTCGGAACGTTTTGACACTTTTTTGGGACCATTGGCATTTATACAGCGATCAGTGCTATAAAAATGCAGGGGGCGCGCTAAGGGTTAAGTATGTTCCCTGGGCGTGTTCTAACTGTATGGGGGATGCCCTAACAGGGGAAGGGAAGTTATCACAGCCTTCACGTAAAGGAAGGCTGTGATCACAGCCCTTCCCCCTCACACAGAGCGGAGGTCCGTGTTTACATACACGGACCTCCGCTCATTCGCTCCGGGGGGGGCATCGCGGGTGGCCGGCGGCCATCGAAGCCGCCGCACCCACTCCCTGGCCCCCCCTGGACACAGTGGGCGCGCCTCCGGCGGCGCGCGCGCGCTCACTATACACGTTCCCGCAGCCGCCGTCGTATGACGGCGATTTGCGGGAACGAGCCACTTTGCCGCCGTCAAATGCCGATCGGCGGTCGGCAAGTGGTTAAAATAGAAATGTGTATATATAACACTTCACAAGCATGTGCACACATAGTATAGTATAGTATAACGCATAAGACAATGCGGCCAGCTTGCCTCACCACAGACTCTGCCGACCTCAAGATGACCACTAAATGATGTCACTGACGTAGTTATGCCCGATCTACAGGCTCCTTCAGTAGGAGGGGAGCAGGCAGTTTTTGTGAGCAACTATTAAGCTGAAGCTTCCTTTGGGACCTCTTTCATTCCTCTGAATTACCTTTATTTCTTTGAAAGCTAATGGAGCCCTATTTTTACCATCCGGAAGATTGGTCTATTGGACAACTCACTTGAAAAGCAGTGTTTCTAACAGCAATTGCATCTGCCAGAAGAGTTTTGGAGCTGCAGGCTCTATCAGAAGAAACTTACTATACAATTCTTCCTCACAACCTTCTATAGAATCACTGCTGAGTATCATCTGCATACCATTTCCATTGGGAAGCAGTTCTTCCAGCATTAAAATGTTCTGTTCCAGCAGATCTTTGCTGGACTAGGGTTTTCCTGGAAATTACCTTCAGGCACTGACCTCAGCTTAAAGCACTTTCTAGGTCCATGGAACATGAAGAAAAGGCTGGACAGCCGCACTCTGAATCCAATGTGTTTTATTTGTAGCAAGGTACAGGTAAAGGTGCAGATACAAAATGGGGGTGAACCACAAGTCCCAGCTTGCGCGTTTCTCACCGTGGGCTGGTGCTTACTCATAGCACTTTCTAGGTCCAGTTCTGCTGGCACTGCTTTAGCACTTGACCTGTCTCTAAAGACTAATTTTGTGAGCCAACTGGTCAGACTAAAACACCGAACTACATTTACATTGGTCAGCTTTAAAGTTTCAGCTTTCTATCTCAGAAGGGGTTACTGCTGTGGGGCTGAGCACTGATGTCATTTGCTGGGTGGACTGTCATGCTGGTTAATGCTCCACATTTTCTTTCCAGCCATTAAGCATCAAGGACGCACCTTCCTTCTGGTGCTGCTCTCCTTGCAAAGAGTCACATGAAACACTGATCTTCAGTCCGTTCCTGCTGCCCACCTACTGTGACCATGGTCACTTCCAGCCTCTGACACACATTGGCACAACCAGCTGTTTGGGTTTTGTGATTTCCTGAGGCATTGCATCATTACTAATTGTAGATACATGGGGACAGTCTCATTGAACCTGGTGCCTCAGTTCACACTCTACTAATGGCATCTGTGCTGCTTGCAGCATGCCTACTGATATGCCCAATTTTGGCAGCCTGGAACCATGTTACCCTCTGCTCTTAAAGTCTAACCCATCCTTAGTCTTCCTTAGCTTTATCGTCTCTAGTTGCTCTGCCCCTGGACTGGGGTTGTTTGTGGACTCTGACTGCAAAGGGTGCTCCATTACTTTTCCCTAAAGATTCCATATCTAAGCTGCTTGTTGTGACCTCCAAACCATCAGCTGAGACAGTCCAAGAAGTCGCTGTGCCCGTCAACGAACAAAAGAGAAATCGGACAAAGTGGGTTATACTGCCCTCTTCAGGAGTTTACTAGGCAGTTCTTAACAGCAACAGACACAGCCCCTCCCAGGGGGGCGTCCTCACTGGCAGATAACCCTCCACCCAGCTCTGCTATCTCAGTTTTATTCTGCCTAGTGCAAGGAGTAAACCTAGGCTCCCTGTTGGGATCTGTGGTACCTTCTGGGTCCACTTCAGCTGTCCTGCAAGACGGCCTCAGGAAGACTACAATCAAGCAGCCATGCTGGGTGGCAGGCTGGGTTTCAGATCCAGGTAGTCTCCCCAGCCGGCCATCACGTGCCAGACCTGTTAGCTATGCGCTGGATCGACTGCGACAGTCTCTGAACCGGACGGGGTGGCCCCGCCACCGCACGAAGTTCACCCAGGGCCGACAGCTCCCTCTGGGCTGCCAGGAACGCAGAGCTCTCGGGTGGGATCCCCCGAACTGCCCGACTAGGTGGGGTAAGTACATCCCCCTCCCCCTTCGGGGGTCTGGGGGGGAGCCAGTGGGTCCCCCCTCTGTGGTGTTAGGGTGGCGGATGGCCTCTTCCTCCCCCCTCACTCGTGCCCCCCTCCCCTCTGGTACCCCGCTGTTGCCCCCCTTCCCGGGGCTTCCAGGGTGTTGTGTGCCAGGCCTCCCCCTCTCCTTGTCGTGGCGGTCAGATCGTTCGGCGGCCATGTTGCTGGCGTCCGGCCGCCATTTTCTTGTAGCTGGCCGCATGGTAGGCCTAGGGAGCGGCCATTTTGGTGTAGTTGCGGCCTGCTGCGCTGGTTGTTTGGCTTCTAGTGTGCAGGGCGGCCATTTTATTGAGGCCTCTGCATGTGGAACGGCCCGTGCGTGCTGGGGGGGGGGGGGCGGTCCCGGACGCTTCTTGGCGCCGGTTTACCCCCCTGCATGGCACGATTCTCCCTGGACAAGCACAGCTACTGGAGCAGCAGTAGTTGGGCGGCAGCAGGTGCAGCTCCTCTCTGGGTCGGGTGGTGAGTCCCTCCGGGGTTGTGACCAGCCTTGCACAGCTGTGGGATGGGGGGTGCCTGGTCTCCTGGTGCTTGGGCCTTGTTTTGGCGCTGCCAGGGTGGGTGCCAAGATGGCAGCTGGTGCGGGTGCTTCCCCACCGGACCTCTCTGTGCCTGCAGCCAGCGCTTCAGGGACCCTGTCCCTTATAGACGCTATGTCAACTGTTCTGGAGACGTTCGTCTCCCGGGTAGAGTTGCTGTGGAATCGCAGGGACGCAAAAAAAGCGACCCTTGCCCCCCCTGTCATCGGGGGATGACTCGGACCCCGAGGGGGGCTCCTTCGTGGCGGGGACCCCCCTTGAGTTGTTGGATGGCTAGATCCCAGATGCTCTCGATAGTGAGGATGAGTCTGCGATGCCTGCTGCTGCACACGAGAAGGCACTAGTGGGCGCTCTGATCACCTCAGTGCGTGAGACCCTGCAATTGGAAGACGCGGTGGGACCCTCGCAGGGGGTGTCCGTCCCCTTCGGGTCACATAGACCGGCCCGTGCGGCTAAGGTCTTCTCGTATGTAGATTATCTGGATAAGTTTGGTTTATAGGGACTGAGCTCGGCCTCAGAGCTCCCTCCCCATTTCAAAATGTTTCGCTGTGCGTTAACCCTTTGAGGACAAACTGGTAAGGAAGTGGGCATCACCCTCAGTGGTTGATTCTCCCAGCCCCCCCCCCTGGTCCCGTCTGAATAGGACGACCACTATCCCTGTGGAGGGCACGCTGTCTTTTAAGGACCCAGCTGACAGGAAGGCCGAGGCTTGCGTCAGATCCCTATTTGTTGTGACAGGTTGAGCTATGCGGCCCGTCGTGGCTTCTGCACCCCGTCTCACCGCTTGGAGTATCTGGGTCTGATCCTGGCGAAGCTTTTCCTTCCGTCAGCCAATCGACAGGCGGTTTGGTCTCAGACGTGGGTCTGTCTTCGCTTTTGCATGCGGGTCCTGGGCCTCATGGTGGCCACCTTCGAGGCGAACCCTTGCACTCAGTACCACACCTGTGCTCTGCAACGGGAGATTCTCCTGAGGTGGGACAGGTCCCCTTCATCCCTGGATCGGTTGATCAGGCTGGATCACCAGGTGAGGGCCTCACTGCTCTGGTGGCTGCGGGCCCCGACCCTGCGGTTTGGGAAGTCATTCCTCCCCCTTCACTGGACGGTGATCACGACGGATGCCAGCCTGACCGGCTGGGGCAGTGTCCTGGGACTGCTCTCAGCCCAGGGCCGGTGGTCCCCTGAGGAGTCTCATCTCCCGATCAATGTCCTGGAATTTCAGGCAATCTGGTGCTGTCTTTCCCATTGGACGATGAGGCTACACGGGTGCCCTGTCCAGATTCAGTCAGACAAGGCCACAGCCGTGGCATACATATATCACCAGGGCAGGACGAGAAGCTCGGCTGCGGCCTCAGAAGTAGAAAGCCATGTTCCAGCAATCTCCGCCGTCCACATTCCAGGCATAGAAAATTGGCAGGTGGACTACCTCAGTCGCCAGCGCCTGGACCAGGGAGAGTGGTCCCTGCAGCCGGATGTGTTTCATCAGATTTGTCTGAGATTGGGTACTCCAGATGTGGATTTTGCGTCCCGGCTCGGAAGGTGCAGGACAAGGGATCCCTTGGCGGACCCTCCAGTACAGTGGTTCTCAACTCCGGTCCTCGGGACCCCCTAACAGGCCAGATTTTAGGTGTTACCTTGGGGAGATCCAGACTAGAATACTGCAATCACTGAGCAGCAAATGATATCACCTGGGATGCATTTCAGTTATCCTGCAAACCTGGCCTGTTAGTGGGTCCCGAGGACCGGAGTTGAGAACCACTGCTCTAGTAGCTCCGTGGACACGGTATTGACTCATCTATGCTTTTCCTCCTCTCAAGCTGCTTCCGCGCCTTCTGCGCAGAATAGAAGCGCAGGGCATACCGGCCATTCTAGTAGCTCCAGATTGGCCAAGGTGTCCTTGGTACGCCGACGTAGTGCGAATGGTGGTGGATGTCCCCTGGCGACTCCCGCTTTGCGAGGATCTACTGTCCCAGGGGCCCATCTTGCATCCTGCTTTTACCCTCTGGCTTTAACGGCCTGGCTATTGAATCCCAGGTGTTGAGGGATTGTGGTGTCTCGGTGATCCCCACCATGTTGAAGGCACATAAAGCCACTTCCCGGAAGATTTACCACCGCACCTGGAAGGCTTACATCGCCTGGTGCGAGACCGGGGGTTGGACCCCTCGCTCTTTTTTGGTATCTTGGGTTCTGGCTTTTCTGCAGAGGGGTCTCGACCAGAAACTGGATTGAGTACTATCAGGGTCAGGTTTCTGCTCTGGCGTTTTTTTTTGTTTTTTTTTCAGCGTCCCTTGGCGACGCATTCCTTGATCCGTACTTTCATGAAGAGGGTTCGACATGTCGCCCCCCGAAGTACGGTCGCCGCTGGCACCTTGGGACCTCAATTTGGTCCTCTCATTCCTTCAGAAGCCACCCTTTGAGAATATCAGGGAAATATCACTGCAATTGCTTTCACAAAAGGTGGCTTTCCTGGTGGTCATCACATCTGCTCGGCGGGTGTATGAGTTAGGGAGCCCTACAAGATAAAGCCACCATCTGGTCCTACACAAGGATAAGGTGGTCTTGCGCCCATCACCTTCGTTTTTGCCGAAGGTGGTGTCATCTTTCCATATCAATGAGGACATTGTCCTTCCTTGGCTATGCCCACGCCAGTCTCACCCTAAGGGGGTTGCTTTGCACTCCCTGGATGTTGTTCGGGCCCTGTGGGTGTATCTGTCGACCACGGCCTCCTTTTGGAGGTCGGATGCTCTGTCGTGGTGGATGGTCCACGCAAAGGGTTGGCAGACTCGTCGGCCACTATTTCTTGTTGGATTAGACAGACGGTGACCCGAGCCTATGCTGTTCGGGGTCTGGAGCCTCCCTTCTCGGTCACGGCTCACTCTACCAGGGCGATTAGCACTTCCTGGGCTTTCTGACATCAGATGTCTGTGCCTCAGGTGTGCATGGTGGCCACTATTTCCTCTGTGCACACCTTCACAAAGTTGATGTTTTGGCATCCTCGGATGCTGCGTTTGGCCGCAAAGTTTTGCAGGTGGCTGTGTGAGACACGTTCTGGTTCCTCACAGAGGGTTCAGTTGGGTGTAGTTCTGTTGTTGTTTCATTACCCACCCCTCTTTTTTGTCACTGCTTTTGGACGTCCCACTTAGTCCAAGAAGTCGCTGTGCCAGTCAACGAGCGAAAGAGAACTGGATTTTTTGACTTACCGTAAAATCCCTTTCTCTGAGTTTGACGAGCACAGCACCCACCACTCTTGATGTTGCACTGCTTGTTACGAACTGAGCTAGCAGAGCTGGGTGTGTGGAGGGTTATCTGCCAGTGAGGATGGTCCCCTGGGAGGGGCAATGTCTGTTGCTGTTATTTTGCTGTTAAGAACTGACTGTTATGCCTAGCAAACCCCTGAAGAGGGCAGTATAAAACCCCCTTAGTCCAAGAAGTCGCTGTGCGCGTCAACGAACTCGGAGAAAGGGATTTTACGGTAAGTCAAAAATCCAGTTTTTCTGAATTCCTCCAGACTTTATCTCACAAGTTTACCTCTTAAGAGTTGTAGTCCTCTGCCATTGCTTATGATCTTTTTGGCTCTTAATGTGGTGTGCACCACTCTGAAGCTAGAGCATTAGATTTTTTTTTTTTTTACCAATGCGATTACCAATCTTTGGTGCTTTAGAGCCCCAAAGTCCTCAAAGACTTTTCCCTGTTCCGTCTATGGAGATTAAAAGAACCCTGGCAAGATGCTTGCTCTCCTCAAGCACTTCTTAGCCTTAGACCCATTTGAAGAGGACTTTGTAGAAAGTGGATCTGGAAGTGTCCCACCTTAACAGATTGACCACCATACTTGCTGAGGATGCACCTGTCTTTAGGCACCTGACACAGTTGTGCTCATAAGTTTACATACCCTGGCAGAATTTATGATTTCTTGGCCATTTTATTTCACTCATGGTTGGTGTTTGGCTGAAGCCATTTATTATCGATCAACTGTGCTTACTCTTTAAATCATAATGACAAGAAAAAAAATCTCGACTATACTGGAACAAGTGGTATTTTTTTTGAGATATATTGAGGAGGGTATGTTGCCCTGGGGTCTTAGGATACAGATATTTCCTAAAATCAAACCAGAATTTCATACTAAATGGGAGGAAAATTTGCAGGGATTTTCCACCAAAATGATGGAGCCGCTCTGTCAATACTATTCCGCTGAACTTGAATCTACGGCTTAAGGAAATTGAATTCCTATATAAGGATAATCAAAAGTTGACCTCTGAGTTGATTTTCCAAACCAGGGCGGCCACTTTGAAGTCAAATCTGGAAAACTTTGTCTGAGATTCTTATGAATAAGGAGAAAAAGTTTTCAAGAGATAAGATTTCCTATGATAACCAAGCTTATAATTGGTCACACCCCAAAAATTGGAGACATGGCAATTTCAAGACACCTGGACCCTAAGTCCCTCCTAATGATCCAAATGATTCTGATCACTCTTTTTTTTTTTTTTTTTTTTCCTCTGTTGCATCTTCACAGGGTTTTCATCATACTCGCATGGGCAAGGTATCGTTCTCTCACAAACGGAAAAACAATCCCGGTAACACACAATCGTTGGCACCTAAGCGCACCCCGAATATGGGTCGAGACAATCTGAACTCATGTCATACACTTTACAAATTATCTTCACAGGCACCTGTTGGCCCCACTGGTTCGACAAATACCAATCAAGGTCTGAATACTGCACCAATTGCCCATTCACCTAATCTAACACGGGCGAGTCACCCAAATGGGAACACCCCCACACCCAATTTATGACTGGCTCCCATTTTTTTTCTCAACAACCAGTGGACCCCAAAAAAATGTTCAATGGGGATCCATTGAATCCCAAACCAACAATGAAACAGAATTCCAAGTAATCAACCTATCCTCGTACCTCCTTTCTCCTCCACAATTAGAGGTCTTAAGTTTGGGTCTGACATTTTGTCCGATTCCGAACAATTCGAATTTATCAAGGATGTAAGTTTATTTTCACGTAAATTAATGTATAGGGTTATATATGATAGAGACCAATCTTTACCTGACACCCACTCTCTCAAGAACCCCCTTTGGAAAGACAACTCTAAAAGACATGAGATGACCACCTGGATCTGTGGGAAGAAGGTCACATAGAGGGGGATAACTCCGATCATGAAGTGGATTTTTTACCCACTGAATCGGTTATACTCTCCCAACCCCCCCGTTGTGATGAGCGTGGCCCAATATGAAACAATGGTTATGAGTCTCCTGAAAAACAGAATGGTACAAAAAAGTACCTGAGATTTATATTCAACACATCCAACTGAGATATCAAAAATTGATTGGCTCTGCCTATTATAATAACCTTATTGATTAAAAAAAACTTGGGAGGATCTGAACGTAAAATTTCCAAGCACACCTACTTTATACGCATTGCCCAAGATCCACAAAAATCAGACACATCTACTGGGACGACCCATATTCTCTGGAAATGGATGTTATTCATATTCTCTAACGGAAACAGTAAGCCAACTGGTAGATGACTACCTTTGCCCCATGTGACAGCCCTGCCCTCTTATATTCAGGATACCATCGACCTCCTAAGAGCCCTTGAAGGCAAAGCTTGCATATCCTTCCGGGTTCTTGGTTGGTGGCAATTGACGTTGAGGCCCTCTACAACTCCACCCCCCATGAATTGGGGATGGATGTTGTGGGGGGTTTCTTATCCGAACGCGATGATACGTCATGGCCTTACAATCAATTCGTTTTGGCTCTATTACGCTTTATCCTAAACAACAATGTGTTCCTGTTCGGCCACTACCTCCAGGTGCAGGGGGTAGCGATGGGGACCAAATGTGCCCCATTGTATGCAATCCTGTACCTGGGGGGGTGGGAGAGGGAACTTTTTTTCAGAGATGAGACGCAGGCATTCTTTAGTAAAGTTTTGATATGGTGTAGATTTATTGACAATATTTTTGTAGTGTGGACCGGTACCCAAGAGGAGCTCTTTGCAATTATGGACACTCTCGGGGTCAATCGAGTGGGAACACCATCCTGCATGCAAACAATTCCCACCCGGTCCCTTTGGTAAACAGTATCCCCTATAGTCAGTACCTCTGTATCAAGATGCAGACTTTGAAAGGGAGGCCAAAGCATTGCAAATACGTTTACAGAAACGATGATACAGCAAGAAATGTTTGAAAAAGGCTTACAATAGAGCCAAATTTCAGGATAGGGGGTCCCTGGTTTATAAAAAGAGAAAATCGGAGGCAGAGAATGGGGTGAGATTGATCACCAGATTCTCTGGACAACATAAGCAGGATAGGCAGATCATGCAAAGATACTGGTATTTATTGATGGTTGATGACTCAGTGTCAAAGCATTTAAAATCATACCCTGAGATCACCTACAAAAGATCTAGGTCTTTGAAGGATAAATTAGTGCATAGTCATCACTTACCAAAGACACAGGTGAGGAAAAAAAGCACTGGGTACCTATGCATGTAAAAACTGCAATTTTTGCAAATACATTTTTGAAGCCCAATCCATCAGTCTGTCCAATGGACGAGTTTATAGGCCCACATTTCGAGCCGATTGTCAGTCGGTGGGCATAATTTACATCATGTTCTGCAACTGTGGGGCCTTCTATGTGGGCAAAACTAAGAGGCCATTCTTTCATCGCATTAGGGACAATGTGTCACTGGTGACTAAAAAGAAGATGGAAACACCCATCAGCAGGCACATGGGTCTATTTCATCAATTTGACTGTACCATGATGCATTTCTATGCGCTAGAGTACATCCCTCCTACTGAAAGAGGGGAAGATCATGATAAATTGCTTTTGCACTATGAGACCCGATGGATTCAGAGCCTATTGGCTCTGAGGCATCCTGGCCTCAATGATAAATTAAGTTACAAGACATTTCTCTCATTTCCTGAGTTACATTACAGTCCAGCCTACTTATGTTTATATCTATGGGTGCTTTGCTGAATGAATTAAATATATAAAGTATCACATGGCTAAGGTGAAATTCTATGTTCAGTGGACTTGATGTGGATCTCTTGCACAAATTAAGTGGATTTGTCTGTTTCTTTAGTTTTTCTTGGTTGTGGTGTAATGTTTCCCTTTAAATGCTCAAGTGAAATTACACAACTTTGTATATAAATAGGTAATGCCAATTTGATTGCCAACAGTCCTTACCGGTAGAAATATATTTTATTTTTAGTCTGTAGAAATACAATTTATTGATCAATCAAATTATTTTGTGAGTCTTGTCCCTTGGATCCTTTGTAGGAAACCAATCTACTTTTCCAATAGGGTTTAGACCCTTCTTACTTTTTATGCCTCTACTCCCTCTCTTATTGTGGTATTCCTTTGACCATACGGGCACCCTGAGAACTCATGTTAACAACACAGTGTGGCCAATCAGCGATGATCGGGGGGCCCGATTTGAGCCTATTATGCGGTCCACTCCTTGGAAAGGCCTCCACCATCTTGCTGGGAGGACGAGTCCTTGTTCCATCGTCCCCCTCACTCGGCCTGATCCCGCCCCTGTTCTGACTGACAGACGAGCCCTTCCTAGGGCTCTGTCCCATTCTGGTCAGACAGGGTGTTTTCCAAGATGGTGACTGTAAACTTCCGCATCTGGAGATCTCGAGTATGCGCACTTGGGCCCAATTGACTGTCCGCATTTCGCCGGTGCTGTTGTCCTCCTTTGCTTGCACTGGATAAGCATGGATGATCCAGCCATTGCTAGAGGAGAGATACAATTCCTCTGAGGAAATGGCTATTCCCTGTAATTGTTAAATCATTGTTTCACTTTTTTACATTCGTTTTATACATCTCCTTATTTCAGATCCTATGGGATACACAAAGGGTGAATAATCCTTATCGGACTCCCCTCATCAAACACACACCTGTTATACATCTGCAGGCTTCAAAACTTTAAGAGAGTGTCTCTCACCTCATTTGTTTCTGGGTTATCTCCCTTCTAATCTGTCCTAAAAGGTTGTCTGGGCCCCCCCCTCCTTTATATATTGGGGGCATTCGAAATGGCCCTATCCTCTATATTAACAGGTAACGATTAATGGTTTAGTATTTAGCCATATACTATAATACAGATACCAATTTTGTATACTTACCTATACCTACATGTGCCTCTTTTAGGTTCTTCTCTATCTTTCCTTCTATGGTCATACCTGGCTGCATTCGGTTTGACATATGCATGAAGCAAACTATTTACTTGTCACCTCTGTATTTAGCAGATTTTTGGGAAACTGATAGGTCCACTTTGCTGGTTCTTTAAATGGTGTTCTCCCGTTTTGCTGTTTTTGAAATAGATGTTTTTTTATTAAAATAAAATAATGTGCACTATGTTGTACACATATATATTGTACTTTTCTCATTTGGAATACCTACTTCATATAGCTCCTGTAGGTCTCCTGAGAAAACCCCACCCAGGGTGAAACATGTAGAGCATGAGCAGCTGGAGAGTTGTATGATATTAATGTTTCAAATAATGGAAATGTTGTTTTATCCTTGAAAGTCCTGGAACTCTGGTTACAAAAAAAATTTCTCGTTTTTGACAACAGAACCTACCCAAATGAACCTAATCAAAAGTTTACAGTTTACATACCCTGGTGATTTTTTGCCTGATAACATGCACACAAGTTGATACAAAGGGTTTTGAATGGCTATTAAAGGTAACCATCCTCACCTGTGATCTGTTTGCTTGTAATTAGTGTGTATGTATAAAAGGTCAATGAGTTTCTGGACTCCTGACAGACCCTTGCATCTTTCATCGAGTGCTGCACTGATGTTTCTGGATCCTGAGTCATAGGGAAAGCAAAAGAAAATAACTGTCAAAGGATGTGCGGGAAAAGGTAGTTGAACTGTTTAAAACAGGAAAGGGATATAAAAAGATATCCAATGAATTGAGAATGCCAATCACAAGTGTTCAAACTCTAATCAAGAAGTGGAAAATGAGGGGTTCTATTGAAACAAAGTCACGGTCACGTAGACCAACTAAAATTTCAGCCACAACTGGGCTTTTTGCCAAGAGGAATGGGCAGCTTTACCATTTGAGAAGATAAAGAGCCTCATCCACAAATACCACAAAAGACTTCAAGCTGTCATTGATGTTAAAGAGGGCAATACACGGTATTAAGTTAAATTTTGGTCTCATCACTCCAAATTACTTTGTGCCAGAAGGTTTGAGGCTTGTCTCTGTGCTGTTTGGCATATTGTAAGTAAGATACTTTGTGGCATTGTGCGTTGTAATGGCTTTCTTCTGACGACTCAACCATGCAGCATATCTTTCTTCAAGTGCATCCTTATTGTGCATCTTGAAACAGCCACGCCACATGTTTTCAGAGATCTATATTTCACCAGAAGTTATTTTTGGATTTTTCTTTCCATCCTGAACAATTTTCCTGGCAGTTGTGGCTGAAAACTTAGTTGGTCTACCTGACCGTGGTTTGGTTTAACAGAACCCCTCATTTTCCACTTCTTGATTAGCGTTTGAACACTGCTGATTGGCATTCTCAATTCCTTGGATATCTTTTTCCTGTTTTATACAGTTCAACTACACTTTCCCGCAGATCCTTTGACAATTCTTTTGCTTTCCCCATGACTTAGAATCCAGAAACGTCATTGCAGCACTGGATGAAAGATGCAAGGGTCTGTCAGGAGTCCAGGAACTCATTGACCTTTTATACACGCACACTAATTACAAGCAAACAGATCACAGGTGAGGATGGTTACCTTTAATAGCCATTCAAACTCCTTTGTGTCAACTTGTGTGCATGTTATCAGGCCAAAATTACCAGGGTATGTAAACTTTTGATCGGGGTCATTATGATTTAAAAAGAGAGAACAGTTGATTGATAGTAAATGGTTTCAGCCAAACACTAACCATGAGTGAAAGAAATGCTTTTGTGTTATCATTCATATTCTCTGAAAAATGGCCAAGAAATCAAATTCTGCCAGGGTATGTATACTTATGAGCACAACTGTATATGGATAGCAGACGGTAAAGCTCTGTTTTTGCAGGCAGAACCTAAAGTTTACTCTATCTTGGCTGTGACCCTTTGAGGGACATCTTTTTGGTTCTGGTCTAGATACCATCATCAACATACTACTGGAGGCAAGAGTACTGGATCTTTTCCAGCAGAAGAAGCCTAAGGAACAGACTGCAAAGTCTTTTTACTCGCTGTCTGTCAAGAAACATACTTGTATGTCCACCCTGCACCATCCATGTCCACACCCCTCAAATTTGGCTACCAGTCGATCCACAAGGTCTAGAGCTCAAAGTCTGAACAAACCCCACTTTCCACAGTGGAAGGAAATTTTTTAACCTTTGGGGTCAGAAGGTGGGATATAAGCTTGAATTATGCTCCCTTCTGTCTCTTTGGTTTGTCACCTAGCAGATCTTAATAAAGCCATCATGGGTTTTCCGGATAAAGATGTCCTTGACCCAGCTCCTGTGGCAGAATGGTTTCAGGGGTTTTACTCCAAATTTTTCACAATTCTCAAACCCAAAGAGGGCATCTGCCTCATGTTGGATTTAAAAGCACCAAATGTCTTCATTTGAGCTCACAAACTTCACATGAAATCCTTTAGGTCTGTAATCCCCTCTTCACAAGGGAAATTTTCTAGCTTTGGTGGACATCAGGGACATGTACCTACATGTCCCTATCTTTTCAGTGCATCAGCATTTCGTACACTATGCTGTGGGCCCCCTAAACTACTGGTTTGTGGCCCCTCCCTTCAACCTCCTGTCTAAACCTCAGCTGTTTACCAAGGTGCTGGCCCCACTCTTAGCCCTTCTACACTTTTGTGGCATCCCCATTGTGTGATACTTAGGCGACCTCCTGTTAAGGAAAGAGTCAAATATAAACAGAAAAGTACACCGCTCAAGCCAGTAGGGAGGAAATCTGTGATGTGTCCGGGTGCCGTTCTCGGCTCGTCACCGTATGCATAAGAAGAAAGAAAGGTGAAACAGCACTCCACGGACAATGATAAGCTTGCTGTTTGTCAGGCAAATGCAGGTAAGATGTAAGGTAGACGCGTTTCACTTGTCTATAACGAGCTTAATCATTTGATTAAGAGTGGAGTGCTGTTTCACCTTTCTTTCTTCTTAAGGAAAGAGTCAATGCAGGCTCTGTTGAATAATGTGGCCTTGACTTCCAGACATCGCAGTGGTTCAGATGGGACTGACCATTATGAGTGTCTGCGTCTAGTCCTGGACAGGCAAGGATTTTTTTTTTTCACCCACAGGCAAAACTTCACATCCTCCAATTTTAGGCTTGAGTTCTCCAGTCCCAGAGTCCTTTGACACCACTTTTGCATGAGTGTCTTGGGTCTGCTGGTAACTTCCTTTTGAGACAGACCCATTTGCAAAGTTTCACTCCAGACCTCTGCATCAGAGCATTATGTCAAGACAGTTCCTGGGCAGACCAATTCATTTGACACTAGGTTGTCCCTGGCATGGTGGCTGAGGAATTCAGTTCTGGAACTACAGTTGAAGCCCTTCCTTTCCGTATTCTGGATCCGCAGAATGGATGCCAGCTTGTTGGGCTGGCGAGAAGTCTTGAGCACTCTAAGTGCAGGGGCCTTGTCATCAGAATCTCTTTAATGTCTTTGAGCTTCGGGGTGATCTGGCTCTCCTTGCAATGCTGAACCAACCTGCTGGAGGGGTATCCGATTTGGATTCAACTGGATAACACACCACCACTGTAATGGTGTACTGTACATCAACCATCAGGGAGGGACCAGAAGTCTCACTGCAGCAAGCAAACTGTAATGGATCTGTCCTGAGCTAAACCTAATGTTTCAGCCTCGTCCACCGTGGAATATCCTGGGTGTGGCAGACTGACTTCCTTAGGTGGCAACGTCTGGACACGGGAGTAGTCCCTATACCTGGAGATGTTCCACAACCTGCGTTGCAGGTGGGGGATGATGGATGGTGCACCTCCTGGACAGGTTTGTCTACCAGTACAGGGACCCCCAAGCAGAAGCTGTGAATGGTCTGCATTTCCTTCCCTAAAAAAAATTCTGCTTCATAGGGGTAAAAGACGGTGAACCCCACTCCTTAGGCAGATGTAGTACAGTAAGTACACTGACCTTGTAAGACTCGCAGTGGATGCTCCGTGAACTCTTTCAGATTGTTTGGATCACTCCCCAACCTTGTTAGCGCAGATGTTAAAGCAAGAAAGAAATCTTGTTAGATCTGTTATATAGTATTTAGAGGGTTCTAAAGAACATCTTCATCCTACTATCCCATACCACAAGAAAAATACTATAGTCCAATGTGTTAGGTGATCAATAGCATTGCTGGTGACTTCTGTATGAATAAAGCCTGCAGATACTATGTTCAGGCTTCCTTCATAAATACATTGAAATAATATATTTTGAGTGCAGTTCAAAGAAGCGTTCCATAATCTCACACACTAAGTCCAGCAATCACATATAGCTGTATTAACCCATAAGTCATAATCAACTCCTTCCTCTCCTTTGCTATTTGTTATTTTGACTTACCATTCATATTGATATATAAGAATACTTTTTTAGTTATTCTTCATAATGCTTGTTAATTTTGTAGTATTGCATTAAAAAACCCAACAAAATGAATAAAAGCCTTTATTTCATTTTCAAATAATTTCTCAATTCTTTGTATCAAGTCATTTTAATGTCATTATAGACGGGACAAATTAAAGAATAAAATTTTAACTTTTTATCTACATTGTTTTAAAATGAACACTGGTCAAACTAGGAGAAAAAAAACAATTTTTGACACTTTTTTTGAAATTAGAATATATAGAAAATATTTTTTTTCAAGTCAGTAATGCCAAAGAGCCCTTTTTGTTTCCAACAAATTATATATGTATTACTTCAGTATCAAAAGTACAAACTTACTGCCGAATTATTAAGCCTATAGCGGAAAAATAAAAATTGCTCAGGTCCATATGGGGTGTATAGGTGCAGAAGCTGAACTAGCTAAAATTTTAGGACGAGGGTCTGTCTAATGAGGACAGCAATACAAAAATCAAGAAGCCAATAAACGAGGCAGTGCCTGCTATGTGTAGAGGTTTCAATCTCAATTCTTCTCGTTTTTATTTTAATCACTTAACCACTCCAGATCCGCGCTATTGCCATAGTACGGCTCCAGCGCGGATCTGGAATGCCCGGACGACGTCCATGGACGTCGCCCCCTGTGCGCGCTCCTCGCGCGCCCCCTAGTGGCAGCAGCGGCGCGCGCACGCCGCACGCTGCGCGCGCGTGCCCGTGCCTCGGGTGGACTCGATGTCCGCCCGGACCCGCCGATCTCCTTCAGGAGCCTCAGAACGGGGAACCGCCGTTGTAAACACGGCGGTTCCCCGTTCTGTGACAGGGGACATGCCAGATCTACTGATCCCTGTCACTGGGATCAGTTAGATCTGTTATGTCCCGGCCAGCCCTGCCCCCCCACAGTTAGAACACACCCAGGAAACATTTGTTAACCCCTTCACTGCCCCCTGCTGGTTAACCCCTTCACTGCCAATGACATTTATACAGTAATCAGTGGACATTTAAATTTCTGATCGCTGTATAAATGTCATTGGTCCCAAAAATGTGTCAAAAATGTCCGACATGTCCGCCCCAATATCGCAGTCCCGCTAAAAATCGCAGATCGCCGCCATTACTAGTAAAAAAAAAAAAAATAATAAAAACGCCATAAATCAATTCCCAGTTTGTAGACGCGATAACTTTTGCGCAAACCAATCAATATACGCCGATTGCGATTTTTTTTTTACCAAAAATATGTAGAAGAATATATATCGGCCAAAACTGATGAATATTTTTTTTAATGGATTTGTATTTTAGCAAAAAGTAAAAAATATTGTTCTTTTTTGCAAAATTGTCGCTCATTTTTTGTTTATAGCGGCGATCAGAAATGACGCAGAGGTGATCAAATACCACCAAAAGAAAGCTCTATTTGTGGGAAAAAAAGGACGCAAATTTTATTTGGGTACAACGTCGCACGACCGCGCAATTGTCATTCAAAATGCGACAGCGCTGAAAGCCAAAAATTGGTCTGGGCAGGAGGGGGGTTTAAGTGCCCGGTAAGGAAGGGGTTAAAGTGTTACTAAACCCAGGACCCTGTATTCACTTTATCTGGTCTCCCACAGCACATGGAAAGGCAATTATTTTAGTAAATATAAACTGCTAAATACCTTTTCTCGTCAGCAGTATATAACAGTCTTGTGACTTCTAGCAGTGTCCAGCCAAGCACCGGTTAAAGCTTGTAGGAGGAGTTTTCTGACTGCCCTATGAAACTGCAAGACTCATGACTGTCTGTACAGTGCTAATTGGCCCTGTGCTGATCACATGCACTTTACCAAGGAGAAAAAAAACTCTAGCAATACACACAAAACTGAGCACGTGCAGCCTGACTCCATAGGCTCTGTGTTATCAGGAAATTATCAGGGGACAGTAAAGAGGGGAGGGGAGGGGAGGAACAGAGGAGACAGGATCAAACAGCCTTTTTACACAATGCACATGATTAACCCCTTCGGTTCCACAGTGAGTATAACCAGCATGCTTTACTGCATATACAGACTGATTTTGCTATTGTGGATTTAGTAACATTTTAAGACTACAATGAAGGACTTACACCGTGGATTAAAATTTGAAATATTTTGTGGTTAAAAGATTAAATGCAAATATGCTGTTGGTCACAAACTGTTTTTGTCTAGAGAAAGAAACCAATATCCCCATGCTTCTCTGAATTATCTACCCCCTCTATATGGCTATTTTGTAGAAGTTACCAGCGCCAGAACAAAATTAAAAACATTACGGGTCGGGTTCAGAAAATACAGTTCTATTCCGAATGGAATAACTGCATCTAGGATAGAGCCTATATGTGTTTTAAAATTAATTTCTGATATTTATAGATCACAGAGAATCACCCCCAACCTTTGTACAGTTGTCAAATTAAGAAAGAAAATCCAATTAGATCTGATTTACAGTATTTAGATGTTTCTAAAGACTGATAAAGCGCTTCTCCCCTCTATTCTATACCACAAGATGAAGATTATAGTCCATATTGTTAGAAGGGTGATTGGACTGAATTAGCATAATCAATCTAAAAACTTTTTCCTAGGGGCCTGAGTCTTAGCTTCAGTTTGCCAAGCTTCTGAGATCATGCAGTATTCATCATTCATGGCCACTATACGACAGAGTGGGAGTAAAGGGGAGCCCTGGACTTGAGTGCATGTGACCACATTTTGCTATACCTGATGGAGTGTTATATGTTTAAGAGTGACAAAAGTCAAGCCTATATTGCTGTAAGGTTCAAGCAAATGTGCACAGATTACAGAGAACTTTAATATATTACTGCAATCTAGTGGAGATTACAACAGTCTAAAATGCTCTCAGAAGGCTCTTCTAGCAAATACAATAAAGGCATGACTGCCAGTCTTGATAGTTACCTGTCAGAAGACACTGACTTACCTATAGAGGTAAACAGGATGTACAAAGTAGTAAGATGGCTCCATGCAGGAACAACACTACTGACATATCTGCAGTCAGTCATTGCACACTTTTCTAAAGTGATACTAAATAGACATGTGCAATTCATTTTGTTCCAAATTCGTTTTGACGAAATTAGACAAATTCGTTAATTCGGAAATATTCAAATTAACGAAAACCCTTTTAACAAATTTTTACGAAAATTCGAAAGAACAAAAATTTGAAAAAAACAAAAACCCGAAAATTCAAAAGAACGAAATCCGAAATAACCAATAATAACTATTAAATTATAGGTATTGCAATTTCCTTTCAAATTTGGTTGTTAATGAACGTAACGAATACGAATTTATCCAAAGTTACGAATTAACCAAAATAAGGAATGCTGCATCTAAATGAATGGAATGTAACAAATTAATAATAATAAAACTTTTTCTTATTATTATTAATTCATTACGTTCCATTCGTTTAGATGCGGCATTCGTTATTTCGGATAATTCGTATTCGTTACATTCACTAACAGCCAAATTTGAAAGGAAATTCCAATACCTATAATTTAATAGTTATTATTAGTTAGTTATTATGGATTTTCGTTCTAAGGGCAGGTTCACACCTAGGCAACTTGGCGACTTGTGTCGCCCCAAGTCGCTTGACATCTGAAATCACGTTGAAATGAATGGGAGCCGTCTTAATATATAGTACTGAAGTCGCTCCGACTTCAAGGCGACTTCAGAAAAGGTTCATGTACTACTTCAAGGCGACTTCTATCAGACTTGTGCACATAGAATTCAATGGAAGTCGCCTCCAAGTCGGATCCCCCATCTATATTAAAGCGACTTTACAGGAAAAAGAAAATAATTTTTTAAGGTGCTCTGCCCCCCCCCCGAGTGGCCCCATAGCAAGCTGCTTGCTATGGAGGCACTCATGCATGGTTGCTCCCAAAACGCTGCTCTGTGTCCATGAGACACAGAGTGGGCCTCAACCCCACTCCCTCCTCACTAGCTGCTGTCTCTGTGCCAATGAGGAGGCAGAAAGGCGGGACAGCAGCTGCTATTGTGCACATCGTTGGATTGGGATCAGGCTCAGGCAAGTATTTGGGGGGGAGGGCTGAGTGTTGCATACTGAGTTTTTTTACCTTCATGCACAGTATGCATGAAGGTAAAAAACCTTTAGCCTTTACAACTACTTTAATTATTCTCCACCACATTGTTATACCAGTAAAGACCGACACTACTGGTCTTTTTTGAAGAGACAAACACTGAAACATGCATTCCCTAATATAAAAATATTAAATATAAGGGTTATTAAATGGTCACTGAGGAGTTTATAAAAACTATTAATTTTATATAGATTATTATCATTTTAAGTGTATGCTGATATACATCTCCTTCCTCCGATTTAATCCAGTGATTGAAACCGTAACCGGTTCCCGACCACGTCGCGTACATCTACTGCTGCAGAGTGGCTCTGTCCCGTGAATCGTGCGTGGCTAGCGAGCGGGAGCGCGCCGCCACCGGCAGTAGTGTGGCCGCGGATCTGGCGGACTTGATGTACGCCGGCTCTCCGCGGTGAACTGGCAGAGAAGGAAAACGAGGAACCACTGATGTAAACACGGCGGTTCCCAACTCTATCAGGCGGCATATGAGAGATCTACTGAACCCTGTCACTGGGATCAGTTAGATCTCTTATGCCCATGGTAGCCCAGCCCCCTCACAGGTAGAACACGCCTAGGGAACACAGTTAACCCCTAGATCTTCCCCTGCATGTTAACCCCTTAACTGCCAATGACATTTACACAGTAATCAGTGGATATTTAAATTTCTGATCGCTGTATAAATGTCATTGGTCCCAAAAAAGTGTGAAAAATGTCCGACATGTCCGCCCCAATATTGCAGTCCCAATAAAAATCGCAGATTGCTGCCATTACTAGTAAAAAAAAAAAAAAAAATTGTAAAAATGCCAGAAATGAATTCTCATGGTTTGTAAACGCAGCAACTTTTGTACAAACCAATCAATAAATTTGATCGCGTATTTTTTTTACCACAAATATGAGGAAGAATATATATCAGCCAAAACTGATGAATACATTTTTTTTTTTGGATTTATATTTTAGCAAAAAGTAAGAAATATTGTGTTTTTTTGCAAAATTGACACCTTTTTTGTTTATAGCGGTGATCAGAAATGACGCAGAGGTGATCAAATACCACCAAAAGAAAGCTCTATTTGTGGGGAAAAAAAAGGACGCACATTTCGTTTGGGTACAACGTCGCATGACCGCGCAATTGTCAGCTAAAGCGACGCAGTGACGAATCGCAAAAAGTGCTCTGGTCCTAATGTGGGAAATCCTTCCGGGGCTGAAGTGGTTAAATTGTGTTTCAGTCTGTCTTTGTACTTTCCTCCTCCAGCTCTTTTCATTTAACTGAATTAACAGGCTTTAATCTGGAAGAGGAAAGGGCAGCACTCAGTCAGTCAGACTTTACAGCATTGCACAGCTCTTTGCATATAAGTACAACGTGTTGATTGGCCTAGAGCATAGAGATAACCTCATCAGTGACCTGCTCTTTCTTCACTACCCAATCACAGTCTTGACCAACCTGTATTGCCTTGACTGTGGTGTAGAAAATTAAATGGTCAGCACCTTGCATAATATCTGTCAGAGGTATCTGGTTTAAAAAACATAATTGCATTTTTTTGCAGTTAAAGACTGTGTTTACCTTTTTCATAAACTGGCCCAAGAAGACATAGGGCCCCAGTAATTTAATGCATTATATCATTAGTAAAAAATACTGTTTAATGGGAATGCCATAACTGTGGGCTTTTTCTGTCACCTGTGAAGTCTGGCCGAAATACTCCCAATGTTTACATTCCTATGTCCTGGCTTATTTTCAGGGCTTGGAAGTAGTTTAGCACTCACCCCCAGCATTGCAGGAGTGATGCTCATGTTATGCCTTCTCTCATTGTAGCAAAAACTCTCCAGTCACACATCACCAGGATTCTCACACTAGCATAGTGTATTCCCCTCTCTTACTCTGGGCTACACCAAAATGGCCACTGAGACTCATTCTTTGACGCAGCTTAAGAGATTATCACTTTAGTTGTCCTTAAAGTGGTTGTAAAGCTCAATTTTGTACTTACACCTATAGGTACTGTAAATATCTACTATATATGCAGCCGATTACATCATCGGCGCATGCGCTCTGAAGAAATGGACACCTGCTCCTTCAGAATCCTGTGCCGTAAATGATGGCTCCCCCGCGCATGCATGGGAGTGACGTCATTGCGGGTCTGGCCACACCTAGAAGGAAGACGGGTGAAGATGGAAGCGGCCTCCAGCAATGACATTGCATTGCTGGATTGCTTTGTTTTCAGGTAAGTTTCACATAATGTGCTAGTATGTGATGCAAAAAAAAAAACACCCAGCTGTTTACAACCGCTTTAAAGATGGCTGCTTTGTGGCCATTTTGTTATAGCCCATGTCCCTGTCATTAAGCCCGGACATAGGAATGTAAACATTGGGAGTTTTTCAGCCAGGCTTAATGGGTGACAGAAAAGGCCAACAAGCATGGCATTTGCCAGTTTATGTAAAAGGTGAATTTAGACTTTCATCTTACATGTATGTATTCTGCTTATGTATTTAGCAGTATGCCTACACTTGCAACTTTAACGTGCTAAGGACAAACTTGGAGAAAAAAAAGAACCATTAAATATTCACGGCATATTAATTCAACCTGGCCCATGCTAACTTTTTTTGTTCAGAGAGCACCCTAGTATGCATTATACAAAGTACATAATTAAATGTAAAGCCTTTCCACAAACTGGTATTACGTTTTATCAGCTTTTTGCTTTAAAATAAATATAAAAAACTATAAAGTGTATGCACAGTATGGAAGTTTTGTACAAAGTTAAAATTACAGCCAATGGATTCAAGATAAGAGTTATAATTATGGGTGTGACAATTATAGCTTAAACATTTTTTAAATGGTGTTGATTGTTTGCATTCTTCTCAGTAGCTACTTTATATGTAGCATAATTCAGACTATCACAATAATGTCCTCAAAGTCCATAGGCAAAAATTAAGTGTGTAACCAAAAACCACCTGCCATTGACAGTGTAATACCAATATGAAGTATTTTATGCAACAAATATTTCTGTAGACTGCTATATTTTCTTCAGCCCACCGTAGAGATCAACTACAAAATGCATTAATCACATATAACTGGTTTTGCCTATAATCTGCTCACACAACTCCTTGCCTCCATATTGGTAACTGGATGTTCATTCAGTAGTGCTTTTCTTGTCACCCATCATGTGAAAAGTGCCTCAGACATTAAAAAAAGTCCTCGGAGCCCAGCTAAAAAGTTTGTGAGACTGATTATAACAATCTGTAACCAATGGGAAGTGTTTTTCATTCAGGTGAAAATTAAACAAATCTGTCCACTGTGCAACAACGCCTCAAAGTCTGGAAACCGTACTGTTAGCATCCTAAGCAATAGAATCTGGAAACAATGGATTAACGGTGCGCAAAGCCTGTGTGATTGGATCTGAATTTATTAATACATATACTGGCGACCCCTTCATTTTACTCATATACAAGACGTAAAGTGGATTTTCAGTAACCTAACAAAGCATCAAAATCAAAGCTTCAGAGGCCAAAAGTTCATTGTGCCTCATTTATTCTACTATGTACAGCACCGTGTGCACTGCCAGTTTTATATAAAATAAGAAAAGTATTGTATGGATTAACCAAGGAGAAGGGCAACCAACGGGCCATCTAAAAGTGTAGTCTTCATCTCCCAAAATTGTGAAATTTAAAAGGACAAGTTCACAGGACTGGAGGAGTATGTCAGAAACTAGGAATCTGTAGGTTGAGAAGTCAACAATGTGTGAAACGCCCCAGAAAATGGGGATGTATTCCTTAAAGGTGACTTTACAAAAAGTTGCTGAGGCAGTCCAATGTATGACCATTTAGTGAGAGATAACTGGTTCCATTTCATGGTCAGAACTTTCCCTGCTTCAATTTGTCTATGTGGTGAGACAGCTTTAGAGCGGGACCCAACTTCAGCCCCATGTACTTCATCATGACATCACTTCTTAGAAGGAGCAAGGCTTTTCCATCAATTTCCTGAATAGGGGAGACCAAAAAAAAAGCTAATGAGAGAGAAGTGATGGATATGAAATACATATAATCAAGATTGAGTTATTAGAAAATGTTTGATGTTTTGAAGAGCTACGGTGGCCAAGGAATCTTCAGCCTTCAAACACTTGTATGTGCGAGTGCCTGGTCTTGGGCTCTTGTTAGACATGCCTGCCTGTGTGTCCCCACTCTGTCCTGTAATGATGCAGGCACTGGCAGATGAAACCAAAGAATGCAGAGGGGGACCAGACATCTAATACTCTCTAGAAAGTGTCAGATGCTAAAATTGTTCAGGAAGCATAACGCTTCAAAAGTGAAAATCCGTAGCATTTTTTCTTCCCTGTGAAATTATAGGATTTTTTTTCCCATGTCACCAACACGACGCTCGCAGGGAGCGGAGCCCGGCACACAGAGGCATCGGGCGGAGGACACAGCCCGCAAACACGGCGGCAGACTTCGCTGGATCCAGGGGACAAGGTGAGTAATGCTGCCTTGGATCCAGCGATGCAATTCCGAGTGTGGCTCGGGGTTACCGTTCTTAGTACAGAAAATCCACCCCGAGCCACACTCGGGAATACCGCCAGGGAGGTTAAGCTGTAAATCTAATGCAGAGCGTTTTTGACGCTGAGCCGGCAAAATGCTCAAAAACGCGGGTTAACATTGTATACACAGCGTTAAGCCCCATCAGGTGTTTCTCTGCCTCTATTCAAAATCAATAGGAACCCATTGATTTGAATAGAAGTCGGATCCGACTTGCGGTGCGACTTGTGTGCAGAGGATCTTGAAGGGGAACCCCCACAAAAATGAAAAAAAAAAAATGGATTAAAATACAGCCCCCTGCACTCCCAGGAGACCCCCACCCCTATCTGGACAGCCCTGCCCGTGCAATCTAAAGTTGAAACAAATCACTGTCAGTCAGAATCTTTTAAACGTCGCCAATGGAGACTTATAAGTTGCAAAGTTTGTCGCCATTCCGCGAGGGGACGCAATTTTGAAGCATGACATGTTGGGTATCATTTTACTCGATGTAACATTATCTTTCACAATATGGAAAAAAATTAGCCTAACTTTACTGTTTTCTTATTTTTTAACTAAAAAAACTGAATTTATTAAAAAAAAAAGTACGCTTGGAAGACCGCTGCACAAATACGGTGTAAAAAAGTTTTGCAATGACCGCCATTTTATTCTCTAGGGTGTTAGAAAAAAATATATAATGTTTGAGGGTTCTAAGTAATTTTATAGCAAAAAAAAAATGGTTTTAACTCATAACCACCAAACCCAAAAAACAGGCTTGGTCTTGAAGTGGTTAAGGGTTAATGTAAACCGAAGCCTCTACCTTATCTCCGATCTCTCAGTGTTGGTCAGTCATGTCTGGCCCGGGAGGGGGAGGAGGAGGAGAACGGCCAGCAGGAGGCATCGCGCAGAGATAAGGTAGAGGCTTCGGTGTACATTAACCCTTACACACAGTAGGAAGGAATGCATGAAACAGAGGGACTGACAGTGATTTGTTTCAACTTTACAGTGCATAGGCAGGGTTGTCTCAGGAGAGGCACGGGGTCTCCTGGGAGTCGAGGGGGTTGTATCATGTAAATGGGCTGTGTAATGTAAATAGGGGAGGTGTATAATATAAATGGACTATGTAATTAAATAGGACTGCTGTATAACATAAATGGACTTTGTAATGTAAATGGGCTGTGTATTTCATTTTTTTTATGAACACAATGGTAAGTAATTGTGATGCATCGTGAATCATTGATAGGATAATCGTAATCGAATAGAACTGTGGGACCAGTGAAGATGAGCACCCCTAATTACTATGGTAAAAAAAAAGGTTCAAACTATGCTCTTTGCTCGCCTATGATGCTAATTGTGTACCCTCCTTTTCTTTTCTTTTTTACAAATTTGTATATGTGTTGACCAATTGTATTAGTGAAAATTGTTCAAATAGGCCTAAATTAAAAAATAAAATAAAATAATAAAATTGTCCACATGGGAAGCATTAAAAGCCTTTACAGCTCATAAGTTAGCGTTAACAGCAAACGATGGCCCTTAATTTTTTGCTCTCTTTCCAGCTTTTGTGATGATTTGTATCATGCATGTTTAACATTTTTTTTTTGTGCCTTTTTTTATTATTTTTTTTTATTATGTTGCTTTAATTTTTAAATGTTTTATGCTCATCTTCATTGCTATATCACATAAGGGGTAACAAGCCCCTATGTGATAACATGATTGAATACTTTATGGAAACATCAGGGGACTATTAGACCACTAATGTCACCTATGCACCTAACTGAAGTAGATGAAGCACAAATCGTGCTTCCCCAGTCTCTTCCCCAGCCACAGTAGCCAGAAGGAATGACAGCCGAAACCTAGAATGACAAAATCATTCACCAGAAGTTAGATCAGGGAATGGTTTACTACTCTACTGCTTCCCTTGAACAGGATGGCATGAAATGTTTTTAATTTCCAACACAATGATTGATATTTTAAAAAAAAATGTTTACATACACTTCCACCTTCTAAAATTTTCCATATTAAACACCCCCTATCAACACATTCGATCCTTACATTTGTTTTAACTTTTTTTTAGTTTTTTTTTTTTTAATTTCACCCACTTTCTCTTTCAGTCTTTTTATTTTTTTTACAGTCACTTTTTTAGTATTCTTTAACATATCATCTTAGATTTTCCTCTCATATGGGCTAATCTCCATTCTTTATGAATATTTTTCACCCTTCTAATTATTTATTTTTTTCTTATTATTTATCTGCTTTTTTTATTTTTTGTTTAAGTTATGTTTTTCCATTTAATTATTTTCACCTGCTATTTATTATTTTGTTTGTTGTGGTTTATAACAACACTCTCCTATATATATATGTTGCTTACATGTTTTTTATACAATTCTTTTTCCCACTGTAGCTTTAATTTTGATTGCTCTTAGCTAATTGTCATCTGTTTTTCACAATCCTCTCCCTGCAGCTAATGATGCATAAAAGCTTTCATCCTGCTCTCTGCTACCACCCTATGATTAAGCCCAAAGGCGAATTGCATCAGGGTGTATGGTTTGGTGGAGGCATGTAATCTGAGGTCGCTGTTTATTCACCTAGCTGGTCGAGAGTAGTGGCAATTCTTTCCTCTTTGGGTTTACTGCTCTACTTCCAAATCACACAGTGGACACCTGCCATGCCAGTCCCATGAATGCAGGATTGGTGGTGGAGACCAGGATACTAGGCGATGGTGGCAGGCTTGGCACCTTCTCAGGCCTGTACAAGTAATCAGACGACTCTACAACCACCCAGATCACTTGAACTTAAAATACAAAATGGCGGTTGAAAAACAAATGACACCAAGCTATGATATACCGGTACATATGGTCCTTAATTGTTTAAGCACTGCAGGCACAAACAACAATTACTTCTGCTTATCTACTTTAGAAGATCAACTTATTTGGCTATTGGCAACCCTCACAGCTTCAGACACCAAAGCAAAATTCAAATGTAGAGATCCAATCAATTTATTAGAAACTATTGGAAAGGTTTTTGCTTAGACTGGAGATTATTTATTGGCATCATCCTGAATGTCAATACCTATATTTTAAATCACTGCCCACTGAAAGTGATGTCGTCAAAATTACTTTGTGGCTAAACCTTATGAAGGCAGGGCTTATAACAACTACTAGCTGGTCCAGGACACAAGTCATATTTTTCTTTATATGCTAAACTGCTAAAATGAAGCTGACTGAAAAACCTGGTTACAACAAATATGACTTACATGTTTACGGAAGAGCTCAGCATGGGATCCCAGCTGTGGATCAGCTTCTCTGATAAACTGCATTACGTCTTCCATGTTCCACTGGGAAGGGTCACGAGGCCCTTGTCGGCTGCTTGTGTACCTCTCTGACTCTAGAGGAAACAATTAAAAGATTGTCTAAATCAGGCACACAAAGGTAAAAGGATGTAGTTCTCAATGTATTGGATTGTAGCTAAACCGGAGGTTGGTTAAGATGTATTACTGTAAACATACTGTATATTTTATTTATATGACTAAAATGCTGTACTGCGTAATTACGGCTTAATTAGTGAAAATACCCAAAATTACAGCGATGAAAAACGACTGGTCAGCACCAAAGACCTGCGTTAAAGTGACTCAGTTGCCGCTGATCTTTACTCTCTAGAAAAGCTACAGAGGCTGCAGAATCTTCATCATCCAACACATTTCTGGGAATCTTGGATGCTTCTCCCACATATAATACTTACCTGTCCCCTGATGTGGTTTGATCTGCCAGCCCCTAGGTCATTACTGTGCCTGTAGTGAAGTGGGAAAAAACAAAGGCACAGACGGGGGCCAGGCATTAGTCAACCTCAGAAGTCGAAGATGCTTTAATCAGCAGTATCTTTTTAATATAGCAAAGATCAGCAGAGCAAGCAGCAGGACAGGTAAGTAAAGACCTTTTAGTTCAAAATTTTACCCTGGTGGCAATGTCGCTTTTACTCTATAACGATACACCATTAGCTCAACAGATTTTAAGACACCTAGAATCTAGAGCTTTAGGAACTACACTCATTATCCATATGCTAGCAAACGTATATCATATGGGTAGGAATGACAGCTCATACATTTTACCACCCCAGTGTGTAGCATCAGTGCAGCTTCTTTTAACAGCTGTGATACAGCAAATAAAAAGAGACAGGGCCTTGCAACACCACTATTGCATCAATGAAATGGTACCCAGTGTTTCTTTTGTTCTCAAGCAGTCATACCTGATTTATGGATTAATAACTGCAGCAGCCCTGTGTATTGGATTCCCAGGTTGGAAGAGCCGGTACTTTCATACACGAGTGATAGCAGGATAGCCTGCAAACAAGAGGCTTAATGCTATGAAAGCTAATGTGTAAAAACAATTAACCCTGAATATCTCCATGCAAGAAATGTGCAGAAAATAATATCTATCTAGATATGAATAATTGCAAATCAGCACTTTCATTATTTTTCAGTTAAGAGTGCATAACTATTGTAAACATAGGATATTAATACGTATAAGGTTTTACAGTTTAGTTTATAGTACTCACCACCTGAACTGAGCCTACGCACAATTCCCTGTGATAGACTGCTAGGTTGGTGGTGGCTTCTGTATGCTGGAGATCGGTATTCCCTGGAGATTCTACACGTGTTTGGACTGTTAGGAGAGTCTCCTGGACCCAAACGCTGCTCCACAGATCCCGGAAGACCGGCATCCTGTAGGAATGTCTCTCCTGTGGTGAAAGAGGAAGTAAAGTAACATGATAAAATGATATGCTACAAAATAGGATTTGTGTACTCCCTTTAAACTAGTGGTGCACCGAATGGAAATTATGGTGCCGAAACAAAGAATGCACTTAGCTGAAAACCGAATCCGAAAATTATGTTATGTTTTTAAAAAATGTTATATTTTTTATATACAATTGTCATATGCAGCCAACCTGTGCCTGGGCACTGATTGGAAGCACTGATAGGTGGCACTGATTGGCAGCATTGGTTGGCACTGACAGGCAGCACTGATTGGCAGCACTCATAAGGTGGCACTGATTGGAAGCACTGATTGGAAGCACTGGCTGGAACTGATGGGTACTGATAGGCAGCACTGATTGGCACTGACAGGTGGCACTGATAAAGGCAATGAGGAGTTTCACATTGCGCAGATAGCAGGATTGGCAGAAACATGGTAAATAAACAGGCCAGAGTTAGTACGTGAATATGGATGGCTCTTCTGAGAGCACCGCTCACGTGATCAATCCATATTGTAACTGCTGTGGCGGGGATGAGGGTTCTTTTAACCCATTTGCAACCACACTACAGCAGAATGACAGCTACAGCACAGCCGCACTTTGCCGGGAGGTCGTCATATGACGTCCTCCTGTGCTTGTGCTGCCTGCGCACCCCCTGCAGCACGCATCTGAAGTGATCTGTGATCTCACCGCAGATCAGGGGATAAAGAGCCAATCACGGCGGGTCTTTACCACATGATCAGCTGTGTCCACGTGGACTGTTTTGGGAGTTTTTTTTGTTTTTTTTTAGTTGGTGAACCTTTTCCTATGTAATAATACAAAAAGGTGCGCTCAGCTGCAAATATGTGAAATCAAAAAACTGCTGCAATCAAACACTCATTGAATAGTGAGGAGAAAAAGATGTTGTAAAATAAATAAGATGTGCTGTTTTTGACTCAGATATTATCATAAAAACATTTGAGATGCAATAAACAAAATGCAATCAGCAAAATCAAACAATAGTGAATGTGCCAATGGCAAAGTGTCACTAGATAAGTGAAACTCTTGTTGCCTAGAACGGTGTTATCAAGTGAATTACATCAATTTTTTTTTTTTTTTTTGGGTAAGGAGCCACGATCAAAAAATGACAATACATGGTGCAAAAAGCTCATAAATAGTCAAGTGCTCCACAATTCAATGTGTTCAGTGAAAAGATGATGCTCCAACTTTCCCACAAGCAAATAATCCCCAATGGAAAGTGTGTCACTGCTGTGCTCTATATGTGAAAATTGGCTGCTTACCGAATCAAATGATCCCACCAAGAGATCATGTGCATGTGAGTGGAAGCGCCTCTGAAGACAAGTGGCCATCCAGCTCCAGGGAATGTATCCAGGCTTATGGTGCTCCTTAATCTTGCTAATCACATCATATGGTTATAAAAGATAATGGAAGACGCTCATAGTGCATTAATGCGTATAAAGCTTGTTTATTAAATAAAAATTGCACTTACATCAAGGACAATGAATTCGTGCGATACGGGATAAAATCTTGCACGGCTGCCCGCAATGTGGTCCGCGCTAGTTGACATCACTTATCTAGTGACACTTTGCCATTTGAACATTCACTATTGTTTGATTTTGCTGATTGCACATTGTTTATTGCATCTGTTACCTAATCATTTTTAGGATAATATCTCAGTCAAAAACTGCATCTTATTTATTTTACAATGTCTTTTTTCTATGTGCCAGTTGACAAATCTAACTCCAAATTGCTGGTATTATCCATGTTAGCATTGAGGTTTGTCCTTTTGCACATAATCTAGATCCCAAATAATTTCATTGCCAAAAAATTTTGATTTTTTTATTACAGCTTACCAGTAAAATCCATTTCTTTGAGTACATCAAAGGGCACAGAGCAGGTTATATAATCATATAGGTGAATGGACACTGGTAATTCAAATTAGACAGGAAGTCCTGCCCCTATATAACCCCTCCCACACAGGGAGCACTTCAGTTTTGTAGCAAGCAAGGAACGCCACAAAGACAGAGAGGGGAGGGACCTCTGTGTCTCGTAATGTACTCAAAGAAATGGACTTAACAGGTAAGCTGTTAAAAAAAATCCAATTTCCTTTTTCATACATCACAGGACACAGAGCAGGTTATATAATCATTAACTACTGGGAAGTCCCAGAGCAATATAACCTGAGGGGCGGGAGACGCACCCCAATTAAACCGCAGCCCTTAATATGCTCTAATATTCACTTGATAGAATCTTGTGAACGTATGTACTGACGACCAAGTAGCAGTGGTGGGAGGAGTCAGAGGTGTTCTCCTCGCCGGTGTACCTCGGCTATGTCCAGCTCTGGCTGAGGTACATCGATGATGTTCTGATTATGTGGAAGTGGTCCCTGGAAGAACTGCAGCAGTTTGTTCAGTTGCTTACTTTCAACGATAGAAATATTAAACTTACTTTTACAAATGGTCTTGATAAGATTTCCTTTTTGGATCTATCTATTTCTATCGTTGATGGAAAACTGGAGACCAAAACCTTCCGAAAAACGACGGCAGCGAATCAACTCCTACTGGCTTCAAGCCATCATCTGCCCTCACTCATCAGGGGTATACCCACGGGGCAGTTTCTCCGTATTTGTCGAAACTGCTCAACAGACACCAACTACAAATCAGAAATGAAAGAATTGTACCAGAGATTTAAAAATAGGGGATACGCACATAAAACCATACGTAGAGCACGTAAACGTGCGTCCTCAACAAAACGGGAGGAACTGCTGAAAACCAAAGTGATTGAATCCCCCTCACAAGATGTGTCACCAGTCTGGATCATAACAAGATATGGCTCACAATGGGAGCAAGTTCGGTCGTGGTTGACCTAACACTGGCATGTGCTCACACAAAGGCCGGACATAGCTAACATTGTTGGTCCTAGGCCCTTAATGGTATCAAAGAGAGCCTGAAATCTGAAAGATGCCCTGGTGCACTCAGAATTCATACGTACTCATTCACAGAATTGGCTAAGCAATATCTCTCGCCCTACTGGAATGTTCCCATGCAGGCACTGTCACATCTGCCGCTATGTGGAACGTACCAATGTGTTCACCAATGCGGACCAACAAAACACCTTTCACATTAAACCATTTATAAACTGTAGCACTGCACGCGTCCTCTACATCTTGGCGTGCCCGTGCAAAAAATATTATGTGGGAAAAACTAAGCGGCAGTTTAGGGTCCCTATCGGCAAACATCTGGCTAGTATAAAACCCTCGAGAAATGCTCCTACTAGGGAACGTAATTCCATAGCCCAACATTTTGACCTATTCCACAATTCGTTGCCTGAGGGGCTGCGAGTCAAAGGCTTTTTTGCACTATCCCTATCTAAATCGTAGGGGTGATTTTGACAGGGTACTTTTACGCAAAGAAAAGGAATGGATATTCCGCTTACGAACTATGACCCCTAGGAGCTTAAACACAGAATGCAGCCTACAGGTATTCTTAGAGTCATAGGAAATTCAATGAGCACCTTGAACTAAGGTTACTCTGATGTTGTGGTAATTTAGCCCTCAGTGTATATATCTACAAACTTCCTACTCATCGTAATCCGGTATATGTCTAATTGATTACCCTGGGTTCTTGTTTCCTGTGTTCATCTTTTCCCCTTCCTTATTCTTCTTCCCCCCCCTCCCCCCCACCACACCCCCCCTTTTTCTCCTCGGTCTCCTCCCCTCCCACTATGTGGAGGGATTTTGCGGCAACTTTGGCACAATGATGGCAGTGTGGTGATGATAAGATATGAATTACCCATATATGGAATAAATTTAATTGTGTGGCACACTTTCACTAGCAGCTATCCTAATTTCATATCAGGCTTTAAAGCTGCTTTTTCAGCTGATTGGATTAACGGAGTGTAAATGAATATGATCAGAGCGGAATGAACCCCTCCTCTATTTAAACCTGGAATCATCATCCTTTCAGTGTCCTGATGAAACTCACATGACGTGGGTGAAATGCATTGTCACAGGGTCACGTGATCTGGTAGTGCCGTTACACTCATGCGGCTGTGACTTTCGGCTCTAACATCTTTCCATCCCAGCACCGCATGCCTACAGGCTCCTTTCCCAAGCACCGGATGGTGCGACTGCCTATATTGGACTGAGAACGGGCAGCTTGGTCGGACGGATGTGAGCGGGGATGAGTGCCCATCAGGACTGGAGCGGGATCTGCACATCCAGGTGCATCTGACAGCGGCCATCTGATGGGAGAGATCCTTCCAACGGACAAAGTGTCGAAATTGTTTAACACTGCATAGCATTCAGTGCAACACAGCCCTCCCCCACTTCAACTGTCCCCTCCAGCTTGTTAACCATTCACCAACTTGCACCATGCATCTCTGATCTAGCCTAACTGCCATAACTTGCTGTTTAGGCAAATTTCTTGAACTACCAACCTGCAGCATTCCGCCTCAGAGTCTTGCCTGTGCATACCACCAGAGACTAATTGTACTTGGCTTTCCATAGCCATGTCCTGGCCTCCAGGGGTGCTTCCTTATTGCCCAATTTCCATCTTGGGTCTCCCCCCTGCTTCCACCCTTCCCCGGCTCCTCAGCCTGACCATCCCATCCCTTAAGTCCAGTGGCATCTTCACCTACTGCCTATTTTGTATGTGCATATTGTTGCTGTGGTTGGATGCATGAGTGTATGACCCGGGTTACCTGTTTTTAACTTGTATCGTGACAACGTTGTCACAAAATGATTTTATTGTGATACTGGTCTGATGTTTCAATTTGTTTATTTTTTCACATGATTTTTATCAATAAAGGTTCAATTGCTTCATGTATACAAGCTGCAGTGTGTTCACTTATGAGGCCTTTCCTGCTGCGGTTGGTCTCTACCTACCCTAGCAATCCTTCCTTGTGTATTCCAGCGGCCCTACAAATCTGTGCCACCGAGGTCTGGTAGCAGAAAGCCCAGGAGGTCCCTACTCTCCTGGTGGAATGAGCTCTCACTCTGAATGGGGGAGCCTTCCCCTTTAAACCATAAGCTTGATTAAGCAGCTGGCAAATCCACAGCGAAATAGCTGCCTTGGATGCCGCCTGACACTTCCTAGGGCCTTAAGGAAAAAAGAGGCATCAGTCTACCTGATGTCTGCAGATCTCATCCAGAGTGCAATCGTCTCTCCTCCGGTGAGGAGGGTTGAGAATAAAAAGGCGGCAAAATAATATTTTGATTGAGATGAAAAGCCGACACCACCTTCGGTAGAAAGGATGGAAGAGGCCGCAGCATCACCTTATCCAGGTGCAATCTCAAGTATGGCTCTTTACAGGAATAGAGCTGCCAAATCCGAAACCCTTCTGGCTGAGGGGATGGCAAAAATAAAGACTAGTTTCCTAGTCACAAGGGAATCTCCCTAATAGGTTCAAAAGGCTACTCCTGCAGCACTGACAAAACCAAATTCAAATCCCATGGACAGGGAGGAATATAACAACAGGTGGTAACAGATGGGTTAACCCTAGAAGAAAAGTCCTGATCAAGGCATGAGAAGCCAAAGGCCTCTGAAAACATATGGACAAGGCAGAACCTGTCCTTTGATTGTAGTTAAAGCCAGCTGCAAGTGTACCTCTGCTTGAAGAAAGGCTAGTATCCTACCAATTACATGCTTGCGGGGATGCCAATCCCTGGCCTCACACAATGTAAGCCTTCCAGACCCTGTGATAAATCTTCCTGGTGACTAGCTTCCTAGCGTTTACCATTGTAGACAACACAGGGCCTGAAACCCCACAATCTCTCAATACCATGGCTTCAATAACCATGCCGTCAAACTTGGCACACGTAAATTCGGGTGGAATATAGGACCCTGAGAGAGATTGGGTCGAACCAGAAGTTGCCAAGCCCCGTCCGCCATTAACCTCACTATCTCTGGGTACCAAGGCCTCCTGGGCCAATCTGGCACCACTAGGATAACGGTCGTCACCACCTCCCGAATTTTGCGCAAGAGGTGTGGTAGTAGAGAGATTGGGGGAAAAGCATAAATCAAGGAGAACTGGGCTCATGGAATCACCCATGGCGCCCACTCCAATAGCCAGAGGATCCCCTGCTCTGGAAACAAACTGCTGGACTTTGATGTTAAATCAGGATGCCAGTAGATCCACCTCTGGCGTCCCCCAGGCACAAACAAATTTCCCGAAACACTTTGGGATGCAGCAACCACTCTCCCAGGTGTATTTGTTGGTGGTTGACAAAGTACGCCTTACAAATTTCCACCCCTGGGATGTGACCTGCAGAGAGTCTTGGTACATCATTCTCTGCCCAAGAAAGTAGTAGGCAAACTTTCCTGTGTGCCAACTGACTCTTGGTGCCACCCTGATGGTTGACACAAGCCACGCCGTGGCATTGCCGGTCTGTACCCTTACCAGGTGGCCCTGCAACCTGGATGTCCAATACCTCAGAGCTAGCCAAATGGCTCGTAGCTCTAGGATGTTGATGGGCAATCTCCGCTGGACCGTGGAGTCCCCCATGACCGCTCCCCAGCCTGTAAGACTGGCATCTGTGGACACAAACTTCCAAGATACAGGAAGAAAAGATCTGCTCTGAGACAGATTCTGGTTTACTAACCACCAGGCAAGACTTCATCGAGCCCTGGCCGTTAAGGACATGCAGGAATCCAGAGTCTGCAACTGTCCGTTCCACTCTGCCCGGATATTGCGCTGAAGCACCCTGCAGTGAAACTGTGCATAAGGAACCATCTTCCCTAGCAGCCTCATACAGAGGTGAACTGAAGGGTGTCTCATCGCCCTCACCTGGCGTACCAGAGCTTTGAGGTCACTGATCCTTCTCAGCGGTAAGAGCACCCTTGACTGGACTGTATCTAGCTGTAGGCCTGAACTGGCCTGAGAATGAACTGGGTTTAGTAAGGATTTCCCTATATTTAGGACCCAACTCAAGCTTTCCACAAACTGGACAATTAGGGCCACATTCTGCTCGAGTCTGCACTGAGACTGATCTCTGAGCAAGAAGTCGTCCAGATATCCCATTATCAGGACCCTTCGTGACCTTAGAAGGCCAGCACTGGAGGCAGAATCTTTGTGAAGACTCGGGGGCTGTTGTGAATGGCAGATCCTGGTAATGTCGTTCTTCTATCGCAAAATGCAAAAACCTCTGATGAGGTAGCAAAAATTGGCACATGCAAATATGCATCCTTGATGTCTATTGATGCCAAAAAATCTCCTTCCTGGAGCGAGGCAATCCCTGAATGGATTGTCTCCATGTGAAACGGGCGTACCGCAAGAAATTGGTTTAGGTCATTGAGATCCAGAATAGGCCTTACCTCCCCGTTTGGCTTCAGGACTGTAAATAGGTTAGAGTAGAAACCTGTGGCCCTCTCAGTTGTTGGTACCTCCGCAATAATGCCTTGCCGGATCAAGGGGTCTAGCGCTTGAAACAAACGCCCCCTCTTTACCGGATCCGTAGGTACTCTGGATCTTAGAGGAGGGTAAGCTTGTAATTCCAGCTTGTATCCATGAGACACTGTGGTGACAACCCACTTGTCCCACTTGAACCAGAAGCTGAACCCTTGAAGGAGGGACGCTTGACCATCTTTCTTTTTTTTTTTTTTACCGGCAGCAGCACCTTGTCAAGGTCTTCCCCAAATAGGCGTTCACCATGAAAGGGGAACCCTGTTAGCAATTTCTTACAGGGCAGTTCACCTGGCCAGGTCTTTAGCCATAAAATCATGCGCATGTGCACGGATAATAGAGCCAACCGCGATATTTGCTGTATTGAGGCTTTAAGAACATCCACAGCAAAACATCGAGCTTGAGGTACCTCCATGAACTCCTCATCCGGCTCTTCCTCTCCACTGGGTCACTCAGCCTGATCCTTTAAGGCTTGGCATACCCCAATCGCTGCTACAGTAGGTTGGATGGCAGAGCCAGTTAAGGAAAAAGAAGCCTGTAATAAGGACTTCAGCTTTTTATCTGAAGGGCCCTTAAACACCTGAGCATTATCAACAGGCTAGGTCAGGGATTTACTTAGGAATGTGACTGCTGCATCCACAGCCAGTTCTCCCCCCCTTCTCAAAAAGCTTTCCTCCATAGGATATACCACAGAAAATCCTTTAGAAGGAATAAACAATTTGTCTGGGTTCACCCAGTCAGCATATATCACCCTCTCAAGGAGAGGATGCAATCGAATCCCTGTGCACCTTGTGACGTTTTAAACACCCAAGGGAGGAATACACGATCACAGGACTCTCCGCTGAAGGTAACCTGAATGCTGCATGTACCTTACGTGTAAGTGCCTGGATCAGCAGCCTCTGAGATTGAGAGGCAGGTGTCCTTGGGATTCCTCTTGCTCAGGATCCTCTGAAACAGAAGTGTTTGCAAAACAATCGGCCAGATCCCCTATAGCTACCTCCTCAACCCATTCTTGTGCCAGAATTGGAGGGTTAGGGGAAGGAGACCTGTCACGCTTCTTACCCTGTGTGGTGGAAGCAAATCATGCCAGCAATCCTGGTTTCTAAGCCCAGCAAGGCTGCCGACAGGTCATCTTTAGTAACAAACTGTGAGCAAACAGATGAGGGGTCAGCTACAATACCAGACAGCCGCAGCAGCGCAGATTGCCCCATCGCTTCTGGTCTCTCAGGGGAAGTAATGGCAGCAGTGGTCTGACTAGCCTCAGCAGGGGCTGTGCCTCTAGCCTTATTACAGAAAGCGGTGCTCCCCCAGTGTGCTTCTTGGAAGCCATGGCTGCTAGTGCATGCACTGCTTAGCCCAGGGCTTGACAAATTTGCTTGGAAACTAGGAGCCAGCTAAAAAAGTTAGGAGCCAGTTTTTTAAACTAACAATAAAACTTTATTCCAGATTTAGATACAGTGATCCAGGAACTCATGCCACCTTAGGTCCCTTTTACATGGGCTCCCCTGCTAAGCAGAATCCGCTTGCTCAGCGGGATCTCTCCACTGTGCAGAGCGAACACGGACACAGCCTGCTCTCCTCTATGGGGCAATTGGATAGAAACGAACCGCCTGTTGATTTCCATCCGATCCACCAGACGGATGGAAAATAGAACCACCATCTGTCTGCTTTTGGTGGACAGGATCCGATGGCGCCACTCCATAGGCCCCTTTCACACGTGGCGGTCTGTTTGCGGACTCCGCTCTGCTTAGCAGGGATCGATCCGCTGATCCCCACTGAGCAGGCAGATGACAGATCCGTCTCTGCTCACTGTGCGGAGATGGAACTGTCAGTGCCCCGCTCTCCTCTATGGAGATCGGATGAAAACGGATCCGCCTGTCCGTTTTCATTAGATCCGATTCTCCAGATGGATGAAAAATAGTGTTTCCATCTGTCTGGATTTCATGGACAGGATCAGATCGGAGAGCAGCGGGTGTCAGCTGACATCCGCCGCTCCATAGGGGTGCATGGAGCGTCCGTTCAGGTCCCCCTGAAAAATGGACAGGCAGGCCTGATCGGATCGCCCATGTGAGAGGGGCATTCGGATGTGTGCCTGTGGCATGGCAGGGGGGAGAGTGAATAATAATCAATAAATTAATGTCAATGGAAAAAAAATAATAAAAACTGTACATCTATTTACATCATTATCTTTTTTGTGGGGCTGTAAGTGAAATGGAGGCCATTCCAGCCAGCTGCCCCATACTCCCTGTCCACTCACCATTAATCAAAGGGCCCCAGGTGAAGCCTGCAGAGAAATCCACTTCTCCTCCTGGGAAGTAGATGGGCGGGCAGAGCAGGCAGGGGAAACAGCGCGCCCTCAGTGACTGTTTGTCACAGCCACCACAAGAGGGCGCCAGTTCCCCAACCTAATGCACAGCTCAAGACGGCCGCAAAGCCGGGGCCTCAATTACAGGCCGGCGCGGCCACTTTGTCTGTGCACCTGCAGGGGGGCTGCCGGGGACAGGACACCTTCTGCAGGGCAGCCCCAGGTCCCTAAATCTAGTCGCCAATGCGACCTGGCGCCTGGGGTTTGTCGAGCCCTGGCTTAGCCTACCTCCCCCAAACTCAGCTTCCTGCCTAGCCTGACTCAGCTGCCCACTCCCAGACTCACATGCCACCAGGATTTTTAGCCTGCTTCCTAGCACTGTCCACCGGCCGCCTCACGCTGCAGAAGCTCCATGACTGCTTCTGGTGACTTCCTGATACCCCTTTGGGTATCACACATGCACGCCAATCAGCGTCCTCCCGCGACCGTACATTCACTTACATAGTGAAAGGACAGATTAGTAGAGACGCAGGCTCCCTTTGGTGGCAGCTTCACAGGAACTGCAGGCAAGACCCAAGAATGACTGTGACCTTTCTAGCCGAGCCCTCTGGTGGTGAGAAAAAAGAAGTACAGGCAAAAGGAGGGAAAATTTAAACAAACTCTTTCCTATGTTTGCAGGAAGCCAGCTGGGTTCAGCAACATTATCCCCATTAGGGATTACTCACCAGTCCCACCGCAGGGCCTGGAGGAGACTGCAAGCCCAACCTTCACCCTTCATAACAGGCTCTAGGATCTTCAAGGACCTGGTACCCTATAGTATGAGGGTCCACTCCCTTGGACCTGTACAGAACCCTGCAGGGGTACCTTGTTTTCGAATCCCAGGATTTCCTGTAAGCAGGGTCCAGCGCTACGTGTGGTCGCATTACAGGCAAATCCTTGCAATATTCTTCTGTTTTCTTAGCGAGGCCCAGGTACCATTTATCTTAGCTTTAATAGCCGTTTGAAATGGATACGGTACAAAGGCTGTCCCTGATTCTAAAAAGAACCTGTGTGGGAACCAGCATAGAAGCTCCACAGAGCTGTAGAAGTGACCATCCACCTTCAAGACACTGCCGAAAAAACTGAAGTGCTCCCAGTTGGGAGGGGTTATATTTTTATTGGGCTTGAAGAACAAAGGTCTCCTTGGTGAAAACAATTGAACGCTTCTGCTAAAGAGAATCCTTCAAAAAAGTAAAATAAAAAGACATTTCACAGACTCACCTTCTGATGCATGACAGTCATTCTTTGGTATTTTGGGACACAGTGGTGCATTGTATGGAGGGGTCTCATGAGAGTATCTCTTTGCTCCTCTTCCTGGTCCATGAATACTGCCCTCTGAGTTACACCTTTCTGCAAAGGGAGAGAAGGAAACTGGGTGTCACTGTAAGTGTAGTAAGGCATAAGGGTCATGTCCCATAAGAGAAGACCGCTGTAGCCTTACCTGGCAGATATCGCTCATGCTCATATGACCCTGATTGCTGTGAAGGATTCTGGGTAAAGGGCTGGTTACCAAACAGGTTGTCGCTATGGAGATTCCGACAAAGTTTCTCCAGAAAACGAAGGACATAACCGATACTGTTTACCGCTGGAAGGTTCAGTGTATGTTGTTCCCTTTCAAATACCGCTAAAACAATACGATACTAATTCAGCACTAAAAATATAAGTACCCGCATAGTTCCATTACATTTAATAAGAGGCAATACTTATCACCATGGGTGGACAAATAGATCTACAATAGTGGGTCTTAAAATGCTGGAGACCAGTTAAAAGCAAGTTATAGAGACCAACGACTACTTTCCAATTCCTATTCTCGTCAATAACCGAAACTGCACATTTGAGAATCACTCAGTGTTTAGGAGCCAGCTAGACTCCCAATCTTGAGAGAACTAAATGCCAGGTGTAAATGTTTAATTAAACTGGCTACCCAGCCAAAGGGATGTGTCCAGCACTGGAGGTAATAATAATAATAAACAACATAAAACAGAATGAATGTGTACTCCATTTTAAACAGTAAATTCCTGCCTGATGGGAGAAACCACAAAATGTTCCTGTAATTTCTTAGCCATAAAATCTTCTTTCAAGCTGCTCTGACTTAGTTTCCTTTTCTTGCTGGTGCCTTGCTTTCCCTGATTCATTGCGAAGTCTTATCAACTGCCATCTCCCAGGTGACTAAGATTGGTCACCGAGACAGTGTCATTGGACAGAGGGGTGGCAGTTGTTAGGTCAGTGCTAAAGTCAGGGTAAAGCCAGCTATAGACGCTTCAAATCTCAGGCGGTTCAGCAGGGACAGGCCGAGATTCAGACCATGTATGGGCAGGTTAAATGTACCCAATTTGACCGATCGATCAACTTGGGTACAACCAGCCTGTCCGATTTTACATGTGATTAGTGCTACCAACTATTATAGCCACTAGCAATAATCACTGTGTTCTCCCAGCAGGGAGGATTTCCCCTGCTGGGAGAACACAATGGCTCCGCAGGAGGGATTCCTCCATCAACACTTACTGTGTTGATGGGGGAATCAAGTCATTTTCTTTCTTGCAACCCATGGTTGCAGGAAAGAAATCGCTCCCTCTATGGCCAACTTAAGTAAGGCACCAATATTAAAGCAAAGCTAAATCAGAGAGGGGCACAGAAGAAACTTTTCTTCAAATATAGTAAAAGCATCTTTCATTGCCCCCTCCCGTTAGGTAGAACTTACCTTTTAGGCTTCACGCACACAGGACTTAAAAAAAACATCCTTAAAACATCAGTAGCTTATCAGTGATTTTTTCAGCTTTTATTAGCGTTATATTACCGGCAGTTTTGCACGTTTTTTTTTGCGTTTTTAACCGCTTTAAGACCGAGCCGCTTTTTGCAGTTTGGTGTTTACAAGTTAAAACCCGTTTTTTTTTTTTTTGCTTTAAAATTATAGAACCCCCAAACATTATATATATATTTTTTTCTAACACCCTAGATAATAAAATGGCGGTCATTGCAAAACTTTATGTCACACCGTATTGGCGCAGCGGTCTTTCAAGCGCGATTTTTTTTTTTAATTCTATTTTTTGAGTTAAAAAAATAAGACAACAGTAAAGTTAGGCCAATTTTTTTTCATGTTGTGAAAGATAATGTTACGCCGAGTAAAATGATACCCAACATGTCATGCTTCAAAATTGCGTCCGCTCGCCGAATGGCGTCAAACTTTGCAACATAAAAATCTCCATTGGTGACGTTTAAAAAATTCTACAGGTTAGCAGTTTTGAGTGACAGAGGTGATCTAGAGCTAAAATTATTGCTCTCGCTCTAACGATCACGGTGATACCTCACATGTGTGGTTTGAACACCGTTTTCATATGTGGGCGGGACTTATGCATTCGCTTCTGCACGCGAGCTTGCGGGGACGCTTTAAATTTTTTTTTTTTAATTATTTATTTTACTTTTTATTTTTACACTGTTCTTTTTTTTTTAAAAAAAATGATCATGTAAGCATTCCTTGTAACAGTAAAAAGCATGACAGGACCTCTTAAATATGAGATCTGGGGTCAAAAAGTCCTCAGATCTGATTTACAAAATGCAAAAAAAATAAAATAAATAATAATAATTTGGAAAAAATGACAGTCCAAAAAAAAAAAAAATGGGCCCTTTAAGAGCATTGGGCGGAAGTGACTTGTGACGTTGCTTCCGCCCAGCCATGTAGCCAACTGAGCGGCTCATGGACAGTGGGGGAAGAGGAGCCAATATGGTTTGGTAAGCGGCGGAGATGATCGGAAACCGCCGGGGGGGAGGGGCACCTCTCCCGCCGCTGATAAAAGCGAGACCACTTTTATCTTGTGAAAAATCACTTACTGAAAAAAGAGATACCGGGGTTATGGTAGCTATCTGCTACCATAGCAATGGTATTTCACTTCAAACGGCCGCCATATGACGGTCTTGAAGAGGTTAAAGGGCCAGCGTTTTTTTTTTTCCCCTCAACTGATCTAAAACGTCCAAAAACATTGGGGACCGTCATTTTACAGCTGAAAAACGTCTCTCAGAACCCTCTGGTCTTGGGTTTTTTTTACAGCTCAAAAACGTCCCTGCCAAAAACAGTTGATAACAGCCTGTGTGTGCATGAACACATAGGATAACATGATGGGGAGTTTATTGACTGTAGAAAAAAATGTCTGCAGCTGAAAACAGCAGCTGTAAAACAGTCAAAAAACGTCCTGTGTGCATGAGGTCTTAAAGTCATGCCATAGTAACAAAGTAAAACTAAATCTGAGAAGGACCTTGCTGGCTAATAAAGGCAACAGATTTATACTGTTGCATTGGCTCCTTTAGGCCTCATACACATGGATGTTTTTTAGTGCCGTGTTTTTTTCAGCTCTCCAGGTTATTCAATGGCCCCATAAAAACGCCAACATTTTTGAGCTGTAGATGGCGTCGGCGTTAGTGAGCTGAAAGCAGAACCCGCGGCCAGCGCGTTCCGAGGCTGTAACGTTATGGCGTTTTTGACGCTAAGCCGGCAAAACGCTCGCTAACACGCATTAACGCCGTAGCGGCGTTTTTAGCGCCGATGTTTTCAGGTTAAAAAATAGCAGAGGATTTTTTTTAAAAAAAAAACACCTATTGACGCCGACGCAAAACGCAGACGAAATCGCGTTTTTTTACGCCGATTTTTGCCTGAAGTCGGTCCCAACATTTTGCTATTACCCCCGTGTGTATGAGGCCTTACAAGGAGTTCAAGTTCACTTTAAAGGTCAACCTTCTTAAGGTGTATGGATTATTATAACCATATTCTTTATTTTATCATAATAAGATATCCTTCTAAAAGAAATTCTACTTAATCTATAAATATTAGATTTGTTTTTAATCATTAGTTATTTTACTACAGAAAACCTTTACCTCTCTTGACTTGTTAATTTATGAAAGCATTAATTTTGGAATCAAGCAATTTGCAATGTTCTTACATAACATGAGGATTCTGTGGAAACAATACTCACCAGATATAACCTCCCCACCATGACCCTGTTTTAGGAAGCTAAAAACTGATTTCTGGTGGTATGCGCAGTCTATGCAGGCCTGTACAGCTTGCTGGAGAACAACAGATGCCCGGGCAGGTCCAAAGTGGTCTGGAAGGTGCTGAACTTTCTTTCGGTCAAGGTGAGGGCCAGAATCTCCATTTTTGTTTAGGTAAATGCAAACTAAGGACAAAAAAAAATAAACACAAGTTACGCATACTATAAACAAAAACGTTTTTGTTTTTAGAGCAGATCAATGGTCAAGATTTAAAAACATATATTGACTTTCACATTATATTTCATTTATTTCTAGCCTACTCCTATTATCCCCACACATTTACTTCTGTGACACATATTCACTATGCTCTGTAAGTGGGCACTGCTCTGTCACAGAATTCACTGAACCTGCCTTTTGTACTACAGAGGTGCTGAGAGGAGGAGATTCAGGAGGTGGAGTCAGTACAGGAATAACCACTTGCAGGTACCATGGGATATGTAGTCATTAGTAATGGCAATTAAACAGCAGAGCAGAAGCTGCAAAGCATTCAGGGAATTCAGGAAGTTATGAAAAGAGATGGCCAGCAGACAGGCAGCGCTCACTACATCAAAAAAGATTTTTCTAATACATGTAAAGTAAACAGTATTGGATTGCCAATTATAAATATTGTTTGTATAGTGCTGATATTCTAAAACAGGGTGAATAAAAATGGATCATTTTTTTTTATAAAAAAAAACAAAAAAAAAAAAACACCTTCATTTTGTTTGCAAATATTAAAGATTCTAACTACCAGCAAGAATAAGTCTTTACATTTAAAGAGCACCTGTCATTTCAGATCCATCATTGCAGCGCCTGTTAGTGGGCATCCACTCACCTGCTGCCGCCACGTCCCTCACCTTGTTGTGTCATTGCCGCATCACCAGCCGTCCCATTAAAGTGAATGGGACTGTCGGTGAATCAACAGCGGGTCAGAGGAGGAGCCAATGCGGGACAGAGATGACAGTTGCTCTTTAACCACTTGCCCACCGCATGCCGTCTTTTGACGGCGGCAGTCTGGCAGCTGTGCACGAATCGACGAAAATAGACGGCGATCGCGTGCACAGCTAGGGGCTGTCCCATTTGTTGCCGGACCGTTCAGTCAACATGAATAGACCAATGGATTTTGGTCTATTCATGTTGATCGTCCGGCGAATAGGATTTCTTCCCCTACCTGTGAAATGTAAACACAGGTAGGGGAAGTGATGTCATCTCCCTTCTCTGCTTTCTTTTCCGTTGCAGAGGAGAGAGAGACATCTAAAAACGTGAGTTGAACAAACAGCACACTGACACCAGGTCACATAGGCACATTTAACCCTTTGATCGCCCCCCAGTTAACCCTTTCACTCCCTGTCACCCCCTTCTGTCACAGTATCATATAGTGCAGCGATCTGATTTTTACCGATCGCTGTGCTTGTGACCCTTGTGACGCTAAATCAGTGTTAGGGTAGATAGTATTAGGCCTAGTTAGGTGTAAATACCCCCCCTTGCCCCCCCCATAAAGGTTTTAACCCCTTGATTGCCAAGTCACCTGTGATCACCGTATAAGTGTCACGGGTGACGCTAGCTAGCTAGATATTTTTTTTCCCCATCAGATTACCCGCCGTATATTATTTTATATACCTTTTATAGATTTTAACCCCCGATCGCCCGGCAGTGAGCCCAGTTAGGTTTTAGCGTGCATTAGGGTCAGCGTAAATACCAGGCAGGGCCAGTTAGCGAGGTACTCTGACACGCACTCACACATTAGGTAGGTGCTAGATATTATTGTAATATCTGATCAGATCAATATCTGCGATCTGATCAGATCTATATTAGCGTCCCCCTTAGATTTAGTGTTCTAAAAAACGCAGTGTTAGCGGGATCAGCCCAGATAACTGCTAACACCTGCGTTTAGCCTCTCTGCCCAGCCCACCCCACCCAAGTGCAGGATCAATAGATCGCTGTCACTTACAAAACACATATCTGCAGCCTTCGCAGAGATCACGCCCGGTCCCTGCGAATTCTGACAGTGAATTTGGTAGCGACTTGACACAGGCTCTGACAACCAGGTGCACTTTTTTGCCTGTGAGTCTCACTTGGGTACCTATAAATTTAGAGACCATGTATAATCCGATGTACACTAGTGAAGAGGCCTACGCGATTGTATGACAGATGAGAGCAATGGGGAAGACTCACTGTCAGATTTAGACTCACCAATTGAGTTGATATTCGACAGCGGCTCCATGACAGCTAGCTCTGACGATTGGGTGGTCCCTGCTAAGGTCAGGTGTACCAGATCCCGTTTAGCTGGCGCTGAGGTGCAAGAACCGCAGGGCTCTCGTATGGAGCAGAGACCCAGTACTAGCGCTGCTACCCTTTCTGGTGACCTGGCAAGCACCAGCGGCCTAGTACATCCTGGTCATACAACCAGCACTGCAGTAACACTTGGTGACGTGGCAAGTCCCATAAGTGCAGTTCAAGCTGGTGTGGCTAGCACAAGTAATGCCCCGCAGCGACGAAGAACACAGGCCCACAGAGCCCTTCCTGATGCGCTTGCAAACCCTGATTGGCAACCCACCACTGATGCAGCGCCCTTACTTCCCCCATTCACTGCCCAACCCGGAATTCAGGTGAATACAGTTGATTTTAGGGCCATTGATTTTTTTTTCGCTGTATTTCACCGAAGATCTCTATAAATCTATTGTGGACCAAAGCAATTTATACGCTGGTCAATACATCGCCGCTAATCCCCATTTGTCCCTTGCCAGAAATTGGAAACCAATTACAGTTTCCGAATTTAAGACCTTTTTGGGCCTCACCCTCAACATGGGCATACATCATCTACCTGAATTGCGGTTATATTGGTCCAATGACTCAATTCATCACATGTATGTCTACTCTGCTTCCATGGCCAGGACACGATACGAGCAGATTCTGCGGTTCATGCACTTCAGTGACAATCGACTCGATCGTCCATATGGAGACCCTGAATTTGACCGGCTCTACAACATTCGGCCCCTCATAAACCACTTCAACCAGACGTTCGCAGCACATTTTATTCCCAACCAAGTTGTATGCGTGGACGAGTCCCTGATTAAATTTGCTGGCCGTCTTGTTTTCAAACAGTACGTCCCCAACAAGCGTGCCAGATACGGGGTCAAGTTGTATAAGCTCTGGGACAGGGCCACAGGCTATACATGTAGTTTTATGGTTTATGAGGGCCTAGATAGCCGCATGGAGCCGGAAGGATGCCCAGACTACATGGGGAGTGCTGGTAAAATTGTGTGGAGCTTGGTGTCACCCTTATTCGGAAAGGGTTACCATTTGTACGTGGACAATTACTACACAAGCATGCCACTTTTTAGTCACTTACTTGATCACCAAATTGGCGCATGTGGCACCGTGGGACCTAATCGCCGGGGCTTCCCCCAACGGCTGGTAGATTCCCGACTTAGTCGGGGGGAGAGAGGCTGCTTGAGATGTGGTAATTTGCTTGCGATGAAGTGGAGGGATACAAAGGATGTTTTCATTCTTTCCTCCATTCATGCAGACACGGCTGTCCAAATTAGAAGGGCGACTGGTGTTGTGGAGAAACCCCTCTCTGTCCACCAATATAACCTTAATATGGGAGGGGTGGACCTCAATGACCAGTTATTGGCGCCCTACTTCATTGCCCGTAAATGCAGACGCTGGTACAAAAAAGTGTCTATTTACTTCTTTCAATTGGCTTTGCTGAATGCTTTTGTGCTATACAAAGCGTCAGGATGGACTAGACCTCTCCTGCAATTCCAGGAAGAGATCATCAGAGCCCTTCTGTATCCAGATGGCTCTGCACCCCAAGTTCCCAATCCACATGCAGTGAGCCGGCTGCATGGACGGCATTATCTACATGCCATCCCTGGTACCCCTACCCAACGATACCCCAAAAAAAGATGTCGTGTCTGCCGACGACGCGGATACAGGCGTGACACCCGATATTGTTGCCCCACCTGTTTGGGCCAGCCTGGTCTCTGCATCGGTGACTGTTTCGAGCGCTACCATTCATTAGTTGAGTATTAGCGTAGGGAACAGCACTACATAGAATTAGGACACACTTTCACAGGGTCTCCAAAGATGTCACCGCATTTTGGGGACCCTAACCTTTACTGTTTATTGTTATAAAAAAAAAAAAAAGTGTACCAAAAAAAATAAATAAATAAATAAAAAGTTATAAAAACCCAAAAAAATAAAAACCAGAAACAGTTGTACGTTTCTTGTTTTTCTATCTCCATTTTCTCTCTATTCTCCTTCTATTGCTCTCTCTATTGTTGTTTATGCATATCTGTAATGTTTTGTTGCGGTTTATTATAGTGGGGTTTTTTTTTGCAGGTATGCAATGTTTTATGTAACATGTATTTTTTTTATTCTTAGCAGGAATATTATTTTTTTATGTGTTACTGTTTTTATTAATCTTTATTTAATTTTCAGGTACGCCAGCTGCAGAGCTGATTTATTTAGGGTGACAGCAATAGCGTTTGCTCCCACCATATATAAAGCAGCGACTCCAGCGATGTTGGCGGTGATTTCACCACCACAGTTAAAAAAAGAGCAAATATACCGGAGCATAGAGGCAGTGGGTGGAAACTGGGGCGGATTGCCCCTATGCTCCTGTATATTTTTTGCCATTAGAAGTGGGAGGATGAAGGGAGGTTTTCCAATGGTGGGCATACCCACCGATTGATTCTTTTTTTCATGAAAAAATAGAACATTACGATATATGCCCAACAAGGTCCAGCGACATACTAGTATGTTGCTGGTCTTCTCAGGCTCTCCTGTCCCACCGGGGAAAGTGAGAATGCAGCTGGTGGTGCCACCAGCTTACCATAGAGCTGATTGAAGACTAGAATGGCTCCAATCATCTCCATGGCCAAAGAAACCGGAGGCTACGAGCATTTTGTGACTTCAGTTTCGCCAGATATAAACAGCGCCATTGGGAAATTGGGGAAGCATCTTGTCAAACCGATTTTGGTGTGGTCAGATGCTTTAAGGGCTGGGGAAAGATCTAGAGTTTAGTAGACCCCAAAATGAAAAACAAATTATATGCGACAATACCTATTTTTATCATAGGGGATATTTAAAATCCCTGTGATAAAAATAAAAATGATAAAAAAAGAAAAAGTTGAAAGTGTAAAAATGACACAAAAAGCAAAATGAATAATAAAAAAAAAAAAAAAATGCACCCCTGACCCCCGTGCATGCGCGCAAAGGTGGACGCAAGCGTCAGTTTCATGTCGTATGTAAACAACAATTTCACCATGCATGTGAGGTATCACCGCGAACGCCAGATCGAGGGCAGTAATTCTAGCAGTAGACCTCCTCTGCAGATCTAAAGTGGTAACCTGCAAAGGCTTTTAAAATGTATATAGTTTGTCGCCGCTTCGCGGGTGTGCGTCATTTTTAAGGCATGTCATGTTTGGTGTCTATGCACTCGGCATGAGATCAACTTTTATATTTCACCAAACATTTGGGCAAAATAGTATGTTTTTGTGCATTAAAATTCAAAAAAGTGTTTTTTTTCCTCAAAAATTGCGTTTGAAAAATCGCTGCGCAAATACTCTGCTTTAAAAAATATATACTGTTTGGGGGTTCAAAGTCATTTTCTAGCAAAAAAAAAAATAAGGATTTTTTCATGTAAATAAAAAATGTGTCAGAAAAGACTTGGTGGTTCAAGTGGTTAGAAGAGTGGGTGATGTTGGGCATAAAATGCCAGGACAGTTCAAAACCCCCCCAAATGACATCATTTTGGAAAGTAGACAACCCAAGCTATTTTCTGAGAGGCATGTTGAGTCCATGGAATATATTATTTGTTTGTCATAAATGATTGAAAAGTGACAAAAAAAACAAAAAACGGGACCCCGAAAACCAATCACCGCCTTCAGGATTTCTAAGGGCGAAAATGTATGCCTTCACCCCATACTACCTATCCAGGTTGCGGAGGCCATGACATGCCCAGATAGCAAAAAAAAAAACAAAAAAAAACAAAAAAAAACCAAATTACCCCATTTTGGAAAGTAGACACCCCAAGCTATCTGCTGAGAGGCATGTTGAGTCCATGGAATATTTTATATTTTGCCACAAGTTTCGGGGAAATGACAATTTGTATTTATTGTTTTTTTTTTTTTTTTTTTACACAAAGTTGTCACTGAAATGATATATTGCTCACACATGCCATGGGTATATGTAGAATTACACCCCAAAATACATTCTGCTGCTTCTCCTGAGTATGGGGATACCCCATGTGTGAGACTTTTTGGGAGCCTATCCGCGTACGGGACCCCAAAATCCAATCACCGCCTTCAGGATTTCTAAGGGCATAAAATGGTGATTTTACTCCTCAGTACCCATCACGGTTTTGGAGGCCCTGAAATGTCAAGGTAGCACAAAACCCCCCCAAATGACCCCATTTTGGAAAGTAGACACCCCAAGGTATTTGCTTAGAGGCACGGTGAGTATTTTGCAGCTCTCATTTGTTTTGCAAAATGAAGAAATAAACAGAATTTTTTTTTACTTTTTTCAAATTTCAGAACTTTGTGACAAAATGTGAGATCTGAAAAATACTCAAAATACTTCTCAGCAAATAGCTTGGAGTGTCTACTTTCCAAAATGGGGTCATTTTCTGTGGGGTTCGATAAACGACTCT
>BLSH010450098.1:23838-37691 GCA_018402905.1 Glandirana rugosa | reverse complement strand
TGTGCAAGATAAAGTAAAACCTGCAAACATGGCCTGTTGGGGGTACTGGAGGACTGAGGTTGAGAACCACTGGTCTACTTGACCGTGTTTTGGTTTCAACAGAACCCCTCATTTTTTTTTTATTAGAGTTTGAACACTGCATTCTCAATTCCTTTGATATCTTTTTATATCCCTTTCCTGTTTTATACAGTTCAACTACCTTTTCCCGCAGATCCTTTGACAATTCTTTTGCTTTCCCCATGACTCAGAATCCAGAAACGTCAGTGCAGCACTGGATGAAAGATGCAAGGGTCTGTCAGGAGTCCAGAAACTCATTGACCTTTTATACACACACACTAATTACAAGCAAACAGATCACAGGTGAGGATGGTTACCTTTAATAGCCATTCAAACCCCTTTGTGTCAACTTGTGTGCATGTTATCAGGCCAAAATCACCAGGGTATTTAAACGTTTGATCAGGGTCATTTGGGTAGTTTCTGTTGTCATTATGATTTAAAACGAGTAAACAGAGTTGATTAATAATAAATGGCTTCAGCCAAACACTAACCATGAGTGAAAGAAATGTTTTTGTGTTATCATACATATTCTCAGAAAAATGGGCAAGAAATCATAAATTCTGCCAAGGTATGTAAACTTATGAACACATCTATATATATGTATGACAATTTAAAACAGTTTATTGATATTCATTTATTTTTACTGTGTATTCCAGATCCTGGTTCGTTTTTTTTTTTGAACATGTGACCAGCAGCAGATGACTAGAAGCCCCCACTGCTTATATTTCCCTGCAGAAAGGCTGGGAAAGATCTTGGTCATGTGACAGCTGTATATCGATTAGGAAAAACATTTTTTTAATTTAAATTAAAATGATTAGAGTGCCATCATCCATATACAGAAATAGAAGGAAGAATAATCTAAACAGTGTGTGTTTAGTATCACTTTAAGTCATATCAGCTACACAGGAAGTGCACAGTTTTCCAGTCAACTGACTGTGCGGTTAGAAGAAGCAGTAAGGCTCAACCATTGTGTAGGACTGCAAAGGAGGAAGCAGAACCTGTGTACATAATGAGTTTACCTGCACCAAGTACATATATAAATTACAACGTATACACAGACACAATGTTTTGTTAAAAAAACAAAACACATTGATAGATTACCTGTATCAAGCAGATGTATCTAAAAAAAAGACTATATGTTGCACTTAAAATATATTCATTTCTGTCCACCATTTATCTAGGAACTGAGAGATTTCTGCTGAGAACTGTGAGTTTGTACCAAGAAAGAATATTAGAACCATGTGGTGACCTAGCAGGAATTTTAAACTAGAGGTTTTTGGCTATACAGGGGTTTTGGCCGTTTTGGCTATGGATATATTTTAATGTATGCCAATATAAATACAGACAGGATTAGCTATACCTTGATGAGTATGCGTATCGGCAGGTCTGCCATGTCTCCTCCCATCTTTCCAGTCTGCCACTAAAAAATGATATACACTGATGAGATACATACACAGTATGCTATTTGTAGTTTTATATATGTGAGCAGTTTTAAGGTTGTGTAAAGCTGACAATCAGAGATATAATTTTACATGACTGAGATAAAATAAAGGTCTGTTAATACTACTCACATGCACAGTTCAAGCAAAACTATATAAAAGTAACTGTGAATCCTTGAAAAAAAAAAAACAATGAATAACCTGCAGGGGCATGCTACCCATAACAGGGAATCTATTGGCTCGAGGAATGGGCAAAATAATTGTGTAAGCACAAACTGGCTTGTCACTGGAGGCCCTTAAAGCCATGCAATGAAGAGTGTATATAATACGCATGTCAGCCATTAGTATGTATGAGTGCAGTTGGTGAGACTGGATCAGTATCACAGAACTAGAAATAGTGGGGAAATGGCAATGGATTGATTAGTGATACACAAAATAAACACCAAAGCATAGCTATTATTTACCTAAAAGGTTCCAGATAAGCAGCACAGTGAAATAATCTATCTACTATCCTACCCAGGTCAAGCTGTACCTCTCGTAATATTTTATAATTTAAAGCTGAACTGAAGACAGATATAAACAGGCAGGTTATTGTAGCTCTTTATCCATTAGCTCATTTGTAATTATATTTCTAAATGCAATTGGTGCAAACAGATCAATATGACTTGTCATCTGCCTCTTGAAATACTTCATACATCAGAGTTCAGAGAGGGGGAGAGAAAAGCAGCACAAGGAGCCAATCAGCTGTGCTACAGTGTAAGGAATATGCTGATGGAAGGAGAGATCAGAGTGCCTGAGAAATCAGCTCATCAGCGTGCTGCTTTTCCTTTAACTTTTCAGTCAGTGGGTGGGGGTGGAGATGAAACTTATACACCGATCAGCCATAACATTATGGCAACCCACCTAAGATTGAGTAGGTCCCTCTTTTGCCATCAAAAGAGCCCTGATCCGCTGAGGCATGGACTTCACTTGACCTCTGAAGGTATGCTGTGTTGTCTGGCACCAAGCCATCAGTAGCTGATCCTTTAACTTGTGAGGTGGGGCCTCCATGGATCGGACTTCCCATAGTGCATCCTGGTGACATCTCTTTCTCAAATAAGCAATGCGTACTCATCCAGCCTTCCACATGATATAAAGGAAAATGTGATTCATCAGACCAGGCCACCTTCTTCCAATGCTCTGTGGTCCAATTTTTTTTTATTTTTAACTTTAGCTTTTATTAAGTTTTCTTGAAAAGATTAACAACAGTTATAGTATCGCATTTAAGCGCATAGGCTGGTAAATTGTTGTTATAGGAGGAACATAAGTGAGTAGTACATTGAGATGTTGTGTACAAACATGAATACAGAGAAAAATATAATGCGTGGAGTTGCGCTATTCCCCTCGCCACCCCAATAGGGAGCAGGCTGTGGCGGGAGGATCTGTGGTCCAATTTTAATGCTCATGTGCCTTGGTAGGTACTTTTGGCTGTGGACATGGGTCAACATGGGTACCCTGATTGGTCTATGGCTACAAAGCCCCATACACAACAAACTGTGATGCACTGTGTGCTTTAACACCTATCAGAACCAGCCTTAACTTTTACAGAAATCTGAGCTACAGTAGCTCTTCCGTTTGATTGCACTACATGGGCCAGCCTTCGCTCCAAACGAGCATTAGCGAGTCCTGGCTGCCCAAGATCGTGTCTCTGGTTCATCGGTTTTCTTTCCCTGGACAACTTTTGGTAGGTCTTGACCAGTGCAAGCCAGAAACATCCCACAAAGGCTGCAGTTTTACAGCTACTCTGACAGTCATCTAGCCATTAAAATTTGGCCCTTGTCGTAGTCGCTCAAATCCTTATGCTTACCCTTTTTTTCTGTTTTCAACACATTAACTTGCTGCCTAATATCCCACCTACTTTCTTTCATTGTAATGACATAATCAATGTTATACACTGCACCTCTCAGTGGTCATTATGTTATGGCTGATGGGTGTGTTAATAAACTGCAACAGACAAAAAGAGAAGTGCTCTTGCTCTGCCAGATAGGGCTGTGTGGTTCAGTTGAGATTTGTAAATCTGAGAACTGGATGGACAGAAGTGCAAATCCTTTGGCCAGTAAAACAGCTCCTTTATGTGTATTTTATTTTTGTATTTACTGTAGCCTTTGCGTGGAGTTCAGCTTTAAACTACTGGCACAATAACGCAAATAAATATTCCAATGTTGAACATCAAGCCCTGTTACCCTGAGGAGGGGCATATTACTGGGTCAAGAGCAACAACTATCTACAAATATAGAAATAGTTTTTAAACATGCAGAAAAGAAATTGCTTTCCTTAAGGCAACATGCCCATGTAAAAAGTCATCTCATTAACATAATTACCCCTTAAGTGACCAGGTTTTCTCATGATTCCAGGAGCCAAGTAATGATGCCCAGGTTCCTAAGGTGACAGATCACACAATGGCGAAGAGGAACTCTTCGGACTGACTCCAACACACAACCTTGGGAGAGTATGACAGTGGAAGGAGCACAGCTGAGCAGGTGGTTCCTGTTACACTTTTAAATGATCCATTTGTATATACGATTCTTGAGTCTGGCACGCTCTGTTTCTCAAGCTGGCCATTGGAGAGTATCTGGTGGAAACACAAGTTACAAACATGGATTACAGGATTAGTATCAGGAGAAAGTCATTTTTCACAGTGATGGTGTCAGTTATGGATACATTCACATAAAAGGAAAAGTGTGGCTCTTCTCTGCATATTTTCTTATAATTAAAGCTAAAAAGTAGAAATGTTAAAGTGGTTGTAAACCTTAGACATGAAATATAAACAAAGCTAAGTGTGTATTAGAGCTGCACGATTCTGGCCAAAATGAGAATCACTATTTTTTTGCTTAGCATAAAGATCACGATTCTCACGGTGTAACATCTTACATATACAAAAAAAATGGGCTAACAGCACTGTTTAGTTTTTATTTTGAAAGTGTAATTTTTCCCAAAAAATTGCATTTGAAAGACCGCTGCATAAATACATTGTGACATAAAAGATTGCAACAACAGCCATCTTATTCTCTAGGGTCTCTGCTAAAAAAAAAAAAATATATATATATATATATATATATAATGTTTTGGGGTTCTAAGTAATTTTCTAGCAGAAAATATTGGATTTTTACTTGTAACCAACAAATGTCAGAAAAGATTTAGTCTTTAAATGGTTAAACTAAACCCTTCTAGAGAACATTCCTTTGATGAGTAGTTACATTGTATCTCTTTTGCTTCTTTTATCAGCAATGCTCTCAGATTTGGCAGTCTGCCCAGATAGGAGAGACTCAAGTCGCTCCGACTTAGAAAAAAGTTCCTGGAGAGACTTCAGGCGACTTACAGTCAAGTCGCACTGAGTCGCCCCGCAAGTCGGACTCCATTAACTGCACTGAAAATCAGGGTAATGCCTGATGGGGTGGGGGGTGAATCGAGATCGCGATTTTATTACAATTAATCGTGCAGCTCTGGTGTGTATTTGTCTCAATTAAGAGCACTAGGGTTCATTTCTGCCTGCTGCTTTGTTCCTCTGCTATCAGCATGAATCACTTCTGACAGGTTTTCCTGACACCAAGAGAAAAATGGTGACAGAAGAGGGTGCTTCATCTGATTGACAGCCTCAGCTCTGTTCCGGTGTGCTGTGTGAGGAGGGGTGTCCCTTCCCGCCAATCAGCTCTCAGAGCTCCCCTCACTGATCTCTGCTGAGTGTAATTTCAGCTTTTTTTTCTGACAGCACATACAAGCTTTATAAATTCTGGACTTTGAAATGGTGTAAAGAAGAGAAGACTTCAGATAGACAGGTACAACTTAAGTAGGAATATTTGTTTAATCTCTGTGTACCACCTGAGGCCAGTCACTTCATTGAGGGTATATGGAAGGGTTTACAAAAACTTTAAAACAGGTCTGGACAACTTTCCTTTAGAACTAAGAGTCAGAATTGGGCTTTAACATTTGGGGATCAAATCCCCTACTTCTGGGAGCCAGGAAAAGACCTAAAAAACATGGGGGCAAGCTAGGCAAGTGTTAAATGTAAAATTAAAAGGGAATGAAGAGAGTTATGTATACGAAATGAAATGAGCCTTTTACAAGTTCAACGGTCATGCTTAAAGTGATTGTAAACGATCACCTTGTAAAGCAACCCATTCAGTTTGAAATACAAGTGAAAGGCAAAACGTGTGTATAGATATATTTAAAAAAAATTATAAATACCTTTTTTTTTTTCCTTTTCTATAAGTGATCACATTCCCTCTGTTCTCAGCTGTATAAGAGCTGGGGGAGGAGAAGCAGCAGTACACTGAGCTTCCCAGTGAAGTGCTATGCGGGGGGGGGGGGGTGTCAGGACAAGTGTAATCATTAGAGGAGAGCAGGCTGAGTTCCCAGCACAGCTAGAGAACTGACCACAGTATGTTCTCCTGCTTAGTGTGGTCAGTTTTTAATAGGAAAGCAGAAGGACTGGCAGGAAAACCAAGGATTTCACATAAAGGAAGCAATACAAAAAGAACAGGATACTCTCTCGTACATGGTACAGCAGGCACATGTCAGGAATATGAAATGTTGGGGTAACAAACACATTAGGCCTCATGCACACTGGACGTTTTTACAGCTGCTGTTTTTTTTCTGCAGCCAGTAAACTCCCCAGCATGTTATACTATGTGTCCATGCAGACATAGGCTGTTATCAGTGTTTTTTAGCAGGGGCGTTTTCTGCCTGGAAAAAAAACCCAGAACTAGTGGGTTTTAAGAGAAGTTTTTCAGCTGTAAAAACACTATCTCTGATAAAAGCTGAAAAAAGCAGCTATTCTGCGTTTATCAGCATTTTTGAGCCCTAAGATTTTGTGGGAGTATAGTTTTGCTCATTCTATAGCTACAGTTTTCTACAGCTAACGCTACTGCCGCTTTAAAGTAGAACTATAGACAAAACTATTTATTTCATTTAATTTTGGATATAGTAAGAGAGAGTTATAACCTCTGTAAGGTTTATTTTTGCCACCTGCACCCCACTGTAGAGATCTCCCTTCACTTCCTGTACCATAGCCAAAACAGGAAGTGAGAGGAAATCCCTGGAAATTAAGGGAATCTCTAGGGGACCCCCAGGTCACCAGAATTAGTGTCCCCATTGGGAGATTTCCCCTCTATTATTGTTTTCAGGACAACCCATAAATTTGGGATTTCCTTTTCCTTTCACTTTCAGTGGTAATGGTAAACAAAATCCATACTAGACCCTTATCCAAGCATTCAGTCTGGCAGGTCAGCAAAGGGGGGGGGGGGGCGAGTGAGCGCCCCCCTCCTGGACCATACTGAGGACAAGGGCCTCTTTCCGACAACCCTGGGTGGTGGTTGTGGGGTTCTTATTGGAATCTGGAAGCCCCTTTAACAAGATCCTACCCCCCATGTGAATGTGTATGGGCTACCTATTCACCAAAAAAAAAAAAAAAAGTGCAGTGTTACAAAAGACAAGAGACGATTTTCGAAAAGTCCTTTATTAAAAATAAAGAATGTCCCCATCGTAGCGTTGGTCGTTTTCCTCTGGTTCTTCTCCCTCTGCTTCTTCTTCTGCTGACCCGGTCCTCCTCCGATGCTGCCTCCCGCTGTTGTATCAGGTCTGCCAGTTCTTATATAGCCATGGAGAGTGGCCATCTGGGGACGTCACCCTGAGACCCCACCCCTCTTGACGTCACACTCAGACCCCACCCCAATGCGTAGGGTCTCCGGGTGACGTCCTTGGATAGCCACTCCCCATGGCTGTATAAGAACTGGCAGACGCCAAACCTGGCACAACAGCGGGAGGCAGCATCGGAGGAGGACCAGGTCGGCAGGGGAAGAAGTCATCGGCGGAGGAAGAAGAACTGGAGGAAGAAGACATGAAGCTACAGCATTCTTCATTTTTAATAAAGGACTTTTCGAAAACCATCTCTCTCTCACATGGGGGGGTGGATCTGTTAAAGGGGGCTTCCAGATTCCGATAAGCCCCCTGCCCGCAGACCCCCACAACCAATGCCCAGGGTTGTCGTAAAGAGGCCCTTGTCCCCATCAACATGGGGACAAGGTGCTCTGGGGTGGGTGCAGATTTGTGGAGTGCACGACTTATCGTTGTCCTGTGGACAGATTCTCCCACCTGAGCTGTGGATCTCTGAAGCTCCTCCAGAGTTACCATGGTCCCCTTGGCTGCTTTTCTGATTCATGCTCTCCTTGCCTGGCCTGTCAGTTTAGGTGGATGGCCATGTCTTGCAAGGTTTGCAGTTGTGCCATACTCTTTCCATTTTCGGATGATGATTAAACAGTGCACCGAAAGATGTTCAAAGCTTGGGATATTTTTTTTTTATAACCTAACCTTGCTTTAAAATTCTCCATAACTTTATCCCTGCCCTGCCTGGGGTGTTCCTTGGTCTTCATGATGCAGTTTGTTCACTAAGGTTCTCTAACAAACCTCTGAGGGCTTCACAGAACAGCTGTATTTATACTGAAATTAGATTACACACAGGTTGACTCTATTCACTAATTAGGTTACTTCTGAAACTAGATTTTAGTTAGGGGTATCAGAGTATAGGGAGCTGAATAAAAATACACTCCACACTTTACAGATATTTATTTGTAAACATTTTATCATTTTCCTTCCACTTCACAACTATGTGCCACTTTATGTTGGTCTATCTATTGTAACATGACAAAATGTGGAAAATTTCAATGGCTACGAGTACTTTTTCAAAGCACTGTAACATTGATTATCTCATTACAATGGCAATTGAAAGTAGGTGGGATATATTAGGCAGCAAGTGAAAAGCATAAAAAAGGGCAAGTGTAAAGACCTGAGCAACATTGACGGGCCAAATTGTGGTTACCAGGTGACTAGATTCTGATCTCCAAAACTGTAGCTCTTGTGAGATGTTCCTGGTCTGCAGTAGTCAGGACCTATCAGAAGTGGTCCAAAGAAGGAAATCTGACGAACTGATGACAGGGTCATGGCAGTACATGGAGAGTGAGGTTTTCTCAAAACTTCTCTCCCCTCTCCCTGCTCTTACAAGCTTGGCTGAGAGCATTGGGAGCCATTGGTACCTGCTGCTGTCAGTCAAATTCTGTGAGGAGGGAGAGGGCTGTAGGCGGGGCAGAGCCATGCTGTGTGTGTGTCTACAGATACACACAGAAAAGCTAAGACCCCATACACACTATTAGATTTTCTGCAGATATTTTCCTTCAGATTTACCAAAAACATATAGTGTGAGGGCCTGCCTGATAGCATACAAATTGAAACCCTTAAGGTTTGACCTCATATTATAAGGTTTTGGTAAATCTGCAGAAAATCGAATAGTGTGTATGGGGTCTTAGGAGTGCACCCGTACATCTGACCCTATAGAAAGCAGCTTCCTATGGTAGCACACAGAGAAGAGGCAGAGTGGAGAGCATTGGCAAGCGAGCCAACGACATTCGGGGCCACTTTGTGCAATACTATTACACATAGCAGGCAAGTGTAACTTTTATTTTAATGAAAAAAAAAAAGTAAGCCTTTACAATCTCTTTAATGTTGGTTCCAATAGAAAGGTGTCATAACACACAGTGCACTGCAGTTTGTTGTGTATGGGGGCTGCATATCTTCAGACCGGTCAGGGTGCCCACGCTAGCCTGTGTCCACAGCCAAAAGTGCTTACAATGGGCATATGAGCATCAGAACTGGACCACGATGCAATAGAAAAAGGTGGCTTAGTCTGATAAATCACATTTTCTTATAAATCATGTGGATGGTCAGTGCGTGTACGTCTCTTAGCTGGGAAACAGGTGGCACCAGGGTGCAGTATGGGAAGAAGGAAAGCTGGCAGAGGCAGTGTGATGTTTTGGGAAATGTTCTGCTGGAAAACCTTGTGTCCTGCCATTCATATAGATCAGTGGTTTCCAGACTGCGGCCCTTTGCTTGTTTTTATCTGGCCCTTGGGAAATTATCCCCCCCCCCCCCTATTGGCAAAAGTGGGGCACTATTCCTCCCACCGACACCGACGATGGGGCACTATTCCTCCCCACTGACAACGGGGCACTATTCCTCCCCACTGACAACAATGACTAGGCACTATTCCTCCCCACTGACAACAATGATAGGGCATTATTCCTCCCCACTGACAACAATGATAGGGCATTATTCCTCCCCACTGACAACAATGATGGGGCATTATTCCTCCCCACTGACAACAATGATGGGGCACTATTCCTCCCGCTGGCACCGACGATGGGGCACTATCCCTCCCACTGGCACCGACGATGGGGCACTATCCCTCCCACTGGCACCGACGATGGGGCACTATCCCTCCCACTGGCACAGACGATGGGGCACTATCCCTCCCACTGGCACCGACAATGGGGCACTATCCCTCCCACTGGCACCGACGATGGGGCACTATCCCTCCCACTGGCACCGACGATGGGGCACTATCCCTCCCACTGGCACCGACGATGGGGCACTATTCCTCCCACTGACGCCAACGATTGGGCACTATTCCTCCCACTGACACCAACGATGGGGCACTATTACTCCCAATGATGGGACACTATTCCTCCCACTGACACCAATGATGGGGCACTATTCCTCCCCACTGACAATGATGGGGCACTATTCCTCCCCACTGACAATGATGGGGCACTATTCCTCCCCACTGACAACAATGACGGGGCACTATTCCTCCCCACTGACAACAATGACGGGGCATTATTCCTCCCCACTGACAACAATGACGGGGCATTATTCCTCCCCACTGACAACAATGACGGGGCATTATTCCTCCCCACTGACAACAATGACGGGGCATTATTCCTCCCCACTGACAACAATGGCGGGCATTATTCCTCCCCACTGACAACAATGGCGGGCATTATTCCTCCCCACTGACAACAATGACGGGGCATTATTCCTCCATACTGACAAACATGATGGGGCATTATTCCTCCATACTGACAACAATAATGGGGCATTATTCTTCCCCACTGACAACAATGATGGGGCATTATTCCTTACCACTGACAACAATGATGGGGCATTATTCCTCTCCACTTACAACAATGATGGGGCATTATTCCTCCCCACTTACAACAATGATGGGGCATTATTCCTCCCCACTTACAACAATGATGGGGCATTATTCCTCCCCACTTACAACAATGACGGGGCATTATTCCTCCCCACTGACACCAATGATGGGGCACTATTCCTCCCAATGATACCAATGATGGGGCACTATTCCTCCCCGTTGATACCGATGGAGCAATGTTTACTCCCATTGACGCCAGGGCATTTTCTACTCTCACTGGAAACAGTCTGGCCTCCCTAAAGTCTGAAGGACAGTAAACTGGCACTTTCTTTAGAAAGTTTGGAGACCCCTGATGTAGATGTTAGTTTGGAGTCCATGCCTTGATGAGTCAAGGCTGTTTTGTTGGCAAAAGAGGCGCCTACTGTCATGGTTGGTGGTCGTTATTGCTAATCACTGTATGATGCCGTTTTACCATGCAATCACTGATGATGTCATAGCTACTGTTCCTTGTACACATGACGCCTGTATACAGTGTACTATGTACAGACATAAACAGAACTATGACGTTTGCAGTCAGGGATAATGGCAGCACCTAGCGCTGGCCAGCCAGGGAAGTAGAATCCCAGCTGTCACTGATGATGGGTGAGAGGTGGGAGCAGTCCATACAATAGAGCCCCTGCTCCAGCAGGCATTGTTTACACTCCCCAGCTGTGTATGAGGGAAGCTGTCACACTGCCCCCATCACACAATGAGCTCCCAGTCTAATGTGACACCTAATGGACGGAGCACTCCTCCCCTATAAACACACAAGCAGCCAGGCTCTCTCTCCCAGCTCCTGCAGGGCCCAGTGCTGGACCGTGCGCCCTCTCACACTGCCGTAAAGTGAGGAAGTTGGAGGTAGTAGTAGGCGGCGACCGTCTTTCCCGTTCTCGCACCCAGCGGTCACCTCCCGGCGCTCACTTACCCCTTGGCTCAGTGACTGCTTTCCCTCCCGGGCTTTAGTACAGGGAGCTCAGTCTGCTGCCGCCATGATCTTTCCTACGCAACCAGACGTAAAAACAGCCCCCCCTCCTCCTCCTCCTCTCACTCCTCCTTCCCCGTCCTTCCCTCCTCTCCATCTAGTGCCTGGTGTGTAGAAGGCAGGCTGGGGCCAAGGAGCGCAGGGATACCTCAAGCATACACTCTGAGTGGAATGAGGGACACAGCCTTTATCGGAAGCCATAGAAGATTTCATTCTGAGGGGAATGAGGGACACAACCTTTATCGGAAACCATAGAAGATTTCATTCTGAGGGGAATGATGAGGGACACAACCTTTATCGGAAACCATAGAAGATTTCATTCATTCTATAGCGGCTGTTTTCGGTTCTGCTGCCATTTATTCAGGACTCTTCTCCAGGGTCTTCCTTGCAGGACCCATCTTAACCACTTTAGTCCCACTGCAACCATTTTTTACACTAGTTGTTTACAAGTTAAAATCAGTATGTATTTATATATATATATATTTTTTTTTTTATCTAACACCCTAGAGAATAAAATGGCGGTCGTTGCAATACTTTAGTTGCACCGTATTTGCACAGCAGTCTTATAATCGCCATTTTTTAAAACAAAATTCACTTTTTTGAGTTTAAATATAAGACAACAGTAAAGTTAGCCCAATATTTTTCCACATTGTGAAAGATAATGTTACATCAAGTAAATTGATACCCAACATGTCATGTTTCAAAATTGCGCCTGCTCGTGGAATGGCGGCAAACTTTAGCACTTAAAAATCTCCATTGGCGACGTTTAAAAATGTCTACAGGTTACCAGTTTTGAGTTACAGAGGAGGTCTAGTGCCAGAATTATTGCTCTTGATCTAATGATCGTGGCGATACCTCACATGTGTGGTTTGAACACCGTTTTAATATGCGGGCGCGACTTATGCATGCATTTTCTTTGCTGCGCGGGGACGGTGGTGCTTTAAAAAAAATTAAATTTTTTTTTTGGAAATGTTCTTTTAAAAAAAAATCTGACCACTTTTATTGCTGTCACAAGGAATGTAAACATCCCTAATATGTGCTGACAGGTACTCTTTATAGAGGGATCGGGGGTCTAAAAGACCCCCAATCCCTCTTTTGCACTTAAAAGTATTCAGATAGTTGAAAACGGTGATTCCGAATACTGTATTGTTTTCAAAATCGGTGTGCCATTGGCCGCCGAGTAAACGGGAAGTGACGTCGCTTGTGGAAATACACGAAGGAGACCCGATCGGAGCCGTTTCTATTGGGAATTCACACAGCCAGCGCGGACGCGCCGGATGAACACTGCAGTCTCCCGGTGGGACAGAAGGTCGAGGAAGGGGGGTGGACGGAGGGGGGGGAGTCCCCTCCCGCTGCCTGGGATAACGGCTGAGCGACTTCAGAGCCGGATCAGCTGTTATCACTGGATAGCCGACCGCCTGCTCTAAAAAAACGGTATAGCCGGTAGCTGCAGGCTATACCCCGATACAGCCACTTTCCCCGACCGCCATTTATAAACGGCGATTTGTGTGAAGTGATTAACCACTTGCCGACCAGGCTTTTTCTGGCACTTTGTGTTTACATGTTTTAGCGCAGGTTCACATCAAATCACATGCCAAATTGGCGGCAATTGCCGGAAATGGCACCGCCCGAATCAGTGCAGCATTTGCGGCACCGCACTGATTTCCCAAAAGTAGTTTCTATACTATTGGCCATTTCAGGGTGCGATTTCCATAGACATCTGTGCAGCAACCCACACAGATGTCTCTGAAATCGCCCCCAAAGTCGGGACTGATATGCGGGAATGAACCCAGGCTAAATCAGTATTTTTTGCTAGAAAATTTCTATACCCCCCCCCCCTCAAATGTTGTATTTATTTTTTTTAGAACAGACCCTAGGAAATAAAATGGCGATCATTGCAAATTTTTTATGTCACATGGTATTTGCACAGCAGTTTTGCAAATGCAATTTTTTGGGGAAAAATACTTTAATGAATTTAAAAAAAAGCACAATATATATCTCAATTTGTTTCTAACATGTGACAGATGATGTTACTTAGAGCAAATTGATTTCACGCTTTAAAATTGCACACGCTCGTGGAATGGCAACAAACTACAATACTTAAAAAGCTCCATAGGCAACGCTTTAACCACTTACCCGCCGGAGCCCTTTTTTTTACATTTGTTGGTTACAAGTTAAAAACATTTTTTTGCTAGAAAATTACTTAGAACCCCCAAACAATATATATATATATATGAGATCGCACAAACTTTTTTTTTTTTTTTATATATATATATATATATATATAACAAACCCCCAAGATTCATTAAAAGAT
>BLSH010450043.1:601985-621632 GCA_018402905.1 Glandirana rugosa | reverse complement strand
ACGAGTGAAACCTCAGGCGTCGAACTGTAACGTACGATAAAAATGTGAATACTAGATGATCTTGTGGGTTCAGGAAGAGGTGGTAACTAAAAGGTCAACATGAGGGGAATCATACATACTACGTACGTATAAGAATCAGGGGTTCACGTATTGAATAGTCAGACAACAAGGTTAATGTAAAAAAATAAATAAATAAATAAAAAGGGGCAGACTCGATGGACTACTCAGTCTTTTTCTGCCGTCACTTTTCTATGTTTCTATGTTTAATTGGGCAACTATGTGGCAAATGAGGTTTAATGTTGATAAATGTAAAGTTATGCACTTGGGGACTAAGAATATGCATGCATCATACATACTAAGGGGAGTACAACTGGAAAATCAATGGTGGAGAAGGACTTGGGTGTTCTAGTAGATCATAAGTGTAAAAATAGCATGCAATGTCAAGCTGCGGACTCCAAAGTGAGCAAAATCCTGTGTGTTAAGAGAGGTATAGACCTCAGAGAGAGAGGTATTATTTTACCGCTGTACAAATCATTAGTAAGAACTCATCTGGAATATACAGCTCAGTTTTGGGCACCAATTTGCAAAAAGGATATCAGGGATCAGAGAAGAGCAAACAAACTGATAAGTGGCTTGGAGGATCTTAGCCATGAGGAATGATTAGAGGAACTGAATTTATTCTCTCTTGAGGAGAGTAGATTAAGGGAGTATATGATTAACATGTATAAATACATAAGTGGTCCATATAGTTAACTTGGTGTTCAGTTATTCACTGTAAGGTCATCACAGAGGACAAGGGGGGTACCCTTTGCATCTTGAGAAAAAGAGATACATAAAGGTTTCTTCACATTGAGAGCTGTGAATATGTGGAATAGATCCCCTCAAGAGCTGGTTCTGTCTAGCTCAGTAGATTGCTTTAAAAAAACGCCTGGATTCTTTCTGAAAAGTACATAAAAAAGGGGATACTAACATTTATAGATAAAGTTGATCCAGGGAATATCCATTTGCCTCTTGGGGGATCAGGATGGAATGTTTTCCCCTGCTGGAGTAAATTGGATCATGCTTTGCTGGTGTATTTTGCCTTCCTCTGGATCAACTGTGGGTGAAGGATTGATTGTGATTGCATATTTTTTACCCCTTTTATTGAGTTAGATGGACTTGTATCTTTTTTTCAACCAGAATAATTATGTAACAATCTAACTATCTAACCACCCCCTTCCAGACTGGCAATGCTACTGACCAATGATGCCCCCTGTGCCCATGCATCCAGAGTGGGGACACCCTAATACAGGAGGTGTGTTACTGGCCAGATCACCAGTAGAAAGCAGAGGGAAAAAAGAGTAGGAAAAGAAAAATGATGCAGCCACCACATCTAATGATTGGTAAGCTGCAATGTACAGTTTTACATTTTTGGTTTTGGATTGAATACCACTGTAACATTTAATTGTAAAGGTTATACATTTACTTGTATGTTTTTATTTGTACTATTTTAGAAGGACATTTGACACTTGTATAAAATGATTGAACTTACATGGTGATTTTGTTTGTTCAGTGCTTCAAAAGGATACACATATAGTTTAAGAGTTTGGACCAATTAATCTAATTGGAAATGTTGGCTCATTTTTAAAACTGCAGCCAATTAAGAGCCTGTGTGCTATTACTATAAACTCTAATTAATTTATTTTTGCAAAATAAAAGATGATGTTCTTAAAATGTTAGCCAAAATAAGAATCAGCTTGATCTGAATTGTACAGTTGGAAGTTAACTTGTGTGATATTCGAATTTTCAGACTTAAAAACACCTAAATAAGTATTTGCTATCTTTGCAGTAAACAAGATTGGGTTTATTAATTAGTGTGACAGTGAACAAGCTATGCACTAAAATATGTATTTGAAGAATATCAATGCAATTTAGAACCTTGAATTTGTAACCATTTGTAGTTAAACAATTAAAATTGCTTAAAAAAGGGGTGTGGTTTGCAAGCACTGCAGATGGCAGCAGGTCTATAGAGCTCCTGCTGAAAGTGGAGGATTAATCAGCGACAGGACCCGATCCACAAGCTAAAAACAGCCATACAGACGGACAACTCACCCTTTCTCACGGAAAGGATGTCCAGGAAAAGAAAAAAAGGTCAGACAGCCTCAAAAATTGAGTTCTTCGTCTCTGGGACTAAAGGCCTCAATCAAGATGGCGCCGGCTTGTCAGCCCAGGGGGAAGGAGAAGAGGGGAGCAGCAAAACAGCACACTATACAGACCTCCCTGATGACAACCCGAACCTCCAGTCGCCGGACACCTCACCCTCGAGAGGCTCTACATGACCACCCAGCCCAGAAAGCTCTAGCCCAGTGAAAGCGCGGATGCGCATGGATCGTGCAACGAATGATCGCAACGCTGCAACAAATGAGCGGGTGAGTACGGGGGCTTCCCCAGACACACACTCCAACACAGGGAGCACCTCAATAGCTGCCTTCCCTATAAGCAACCAACCAGTGATGGACACTCTCCTAAAGGAGTTTCTAATAGCACTTCAGCAATCCCTATACGCCAACATATCTAATCTGACACACAAAATTTCTTCTGAATTAACCTCCCTGGGAGACAGAGTCCATAACGTGGAAAATGCAATAAGCGATATAGCACACACAGTAAACGACCAGGTGGACGCAAATGAGGATGGGGTAAAGGAAAGGAAGTGTCTGCGTGCAAAAATTGTGGATCTAGAAGACCGAAGTAGATGCAATAATTTAAAATTTAAAACTAAGGGGGATCCCTGAAGAAATCGAACAACAAAATTTGAATCAATACGTCACAGCCCTATTTCATACTCTGCTCCCTGACCTCCAACCCATTGAACTTTTGATCGACCGCATTCACCGCATCCCCAAGCCGGCATACCTACTGGACAACATCCCTAGGGATGCACTATTAAGAGTCCATTTTTATGCTACAAAGGATATGGTATTATGGAAGTCCAGGGCCTTAGGGAAACTTCCCGACCCATATGGGAATGTGCAGATATATGCCGACTTGTCCAAATTCACAGACCACAGACGTAACCTTAATACTATAACCAAGGCACTTTGCAACCATAATATTGCCTAGAAATGGGGCCAACCCCCTAAACTGACTGTTGAAAGGAATGGCAAATTTATCACCATCCAATCTCTAGAAGTGGGGTTGGACCTGCTCAAGGAGTGGGGTGTTATCCCCGAACCTCCAACCCCAAACAACAACAACCCCAACCCTAAATCCTAATGGGTCAATTAAAGCCTACCCTTGAAGCAAGGACTCGTTCTCCACTACATAGGTGGTGCAAAACCTGTTGAACTGTTTCCCCCAGATTGTTACAAGCAGCTGCAACATATTCTTACCAGCTGCGCAGTTATGTTGTATGTTCACTTCTTGTTCCTTTCTTCTCTTCCTTTCCTCTACCCATTGCACTCTACTGGAGACCCACGAGAGCGAACCGCAAATCAGAAGATATTCGCTGAATCTCTCCCTGTAAGAATGGACCCCGGCAATGCCAAGAATCTACCCAGCCACCCAACAGTGAGTAACTATTCCAGAAAGCGTCTCATTTTGCACCATGGCTATCGAAGTCGTCTCTATTAATTCCAAGGGCCTGAACCAGCCGGCAAAGAGAGCATCCCTTTGGCAAACAGCGACCAAACTAGGTGGGGACGTAATTTGTGTTCAGGAAACCCACTTAAAAAACACAGGCGCCCCTAAATTTGCTCATAAACTGAGCAAACAGCTCAGAAAAAAAGCGTGATGTAGCAGTCCTAATTAAAGACTCTATCGACTTTGAGCTCATTCATGAGATTGCAGATGCAGAAGGCCGCTACCTGATATTGATTTGCAAACTCAATGGCACCCTGACTACGCTTTCTTGTCTCTACGCCCCTAACGCCCGCCAGATGTAATTTCTTAAAAAACTGACCCAGAAAATACGGAAAAATCATAAGGGCATGCTGCTTATGTGCGGAGACTTTAACTTGGCACCAAACTTTCAAATGGACACGTCAAGCAGGCATGGCAGACATTCATCTCCAATGCAACAGTACCTCATGGAGAACGATATATACGATGTTTGGCATTGTCATCACCCCACCGAAACTGATTACACATTCCACTCTGTGGCACATAACTCATATACGCGCATTGACTTATTCTTGACCAACAAACAATTGCTCCAAATGATATCCGTATCTAGCATTGCACCAACATCATGGTCGGACCACGCTCCAATATGCCTAACCATTGCGGACCATAATAGCCCCAAAACCCCCAGTATTTGGAGGGCTAACGCATACCTCATGAAGACTTCCCCCTATGCGGAAGAACTTCAAACGCCATTGAAGGAATTCTTCAGTATTAACAAAGGATCAGTAGAAAAGTCCACTACTCTGTGGATAGCCCACAAGGCTTATACAAGGGGAATTTTTATTAAATTGGGAGCACAAGATAAGAATAGGAGGGCGTGGCGTATGGACAAGTTCACCAACTCCATCAAAGAAATTGAAGCAGTAAACAAAAAATCACCCAATGCATCTCTCAACTTACAATTGACAGCGCTAAGGCAAGAACTTCAAGCACTACTACTAGACAAATATGAAAAGGCACACAGAAGATTCAAAGCCATAGCATACTCTACCAACAATAAAGCAGGGAAACGAATGGTGGCACGTCTATGTGCTGCTCGAACTAAAGCCAAAATCCCATTTATCTATCACCCTACCACAAAGGACAAAATAATGACCCCACAAGGAATAGCAAACGCGTTCAGCACATATTATGAATCCCTCTATAACTTGAAATTAGACCCAAAGACACCCCAACCCTCACAGACAGAGATAAACAACTTCCTTACCCAAATAAAACTTCCCAGACTCTCTGCAGAGCAGATTCGGAGTCTGAGTGCTCCCTTCACCCCGCAAGAAATATCCAAATGTATAGCATCTCTCCCAAACCACAAAGCACCAGGCCCAGATCGGCTACCGGGCGAATACCTCAAACAATTCAAAGAAATACTCTCTCCCTACACGAGTGACCTCTTCAATGACGCCTCGGCCTCCTCCTCTTTCCCTCAAGAAATGTTAAAAGCTCTTATAATTGCTCTCCCCAAATCTGGCAAGGAGCCGTCTTCTCCCCAAAAGGTATATGCCAAGATTTTGGCATCCGGTTTTGTTGCTGGAAGGCAATCAACTGATGACACTAGGAGGCTAATAAATATCATGCACCTGGCTAGGACCTCCGGAACGCCTTCTCTGCTCCTCTCACTGGATGCAGAGAAGGCGTTCGATAGAGTCCACTGGGGATACCTGCAGGCGGTTCTGGCTAGGTTTGGCTTCACGGGCAAAATTTTGCATGCAATTATGGCTCTCTACTCAGCGCCCTCAGCAAATGTATTTGTTGCAGACTCTATCTCCTCTCCCTTCCAGATCACCAATGGCACCCGCCAGGGATGTCCCCTCTCTCCCATAATTTTTGATTTAGCCATCGAACTCTTAGCAGAACATATACGGTCATCTAAAAATATAACTGGACTGAACATCAGTGATGAGTCGCACAAAATAAGCCTATTTGCTGAAGACATTGTTCTAATCATGACTAACCCCTACACCTCTCTGCCAGCTGCGCATGAGCTACTGCATAAGTTCGGTACCATTTCATATTATAAAAAGTCAACCCCTCTAAATCCCACATTTTAGGCCTAGGCATCGACAGCGTGACACGTGCCGCTATATCCACCCAACTACCATATCAATGGTCTAAATCTAATATCACATACCTTGGTATATCTTTACCTAATAACCCTGATAACTTGTTTAAAGACAACTTTATCCCTTTTAAACAGAAGTTCATCTCCTCTCTAGAACAAATAGCTAAACAAGAGCTCTCCTGGGGTGGCCGCTTAGCAGAGTTCAAAATTTTGCTCCTTCCACAATTGCTTTAGCTGTTCAGGACCATACCAATACCAATCCCCGTACGTACCTAAACTCTCTACAAACATTATTAGGGAAATATATATGGCTAGGTAAAAAGCCTAGGGTAAACAGAAACTGGCTATATAGACATAGAGTGGTGGGGGGGTTCGGGACTTTGCAACATTGCAGACTACTATAACGCTGCTATCCTGGCACAACTAAGAGATTGGTTCATAGATGAAAGCCCTTCCCCATGGTGTAGACTGGAGAGCCACCAAATTCCGGGGGCACAACCTAAATATATGGCTCCTCAGCATTCATCCGAGGGCATATATTCCTAAATCACTGGCACCTCCTATTATTGCAACAGTCAGAGCCTGGAGGAAATTCACGGCTCTTGAATGGGCGAGTAATAGTATCGACAGACTAAAAATCTCAGCAAAAGTTATACAACACCTTATCCCAGATTTCTCTCTACATCCGTGGTCAAATAACCCTTCTAGCACACTGAATGAAGTTGTAACAAAAGAGGGAATTAAACCATTTTACCAATTACAAACAGAGCTAGACATCCCCAAAACAAACTATTACAAATACCTGCAACTGAGGCATTGTATTAATAGTAACCCTCATATTCTTAAACCTTTGCCTACAAGAGTGCTTACATTTCTGTCTCCACAGCATGCTAGCCCAAAGGGCATCACCCTATTCTACAACTTGATCAGGGAAAAGAACTCTTTCTGCCACGAATATATATTCCAATAATGGGAAACAGACCTAAAAGCCACATTCTCTTCACAACAGTGGGAAATAGCCATTCGATCTATTTACAAAAATACTACATGCTCAGCCTTATGGGAAACCTCGCAAAATATTTTACAACGCAGGTACCTCACACCACAAAAAATTTCCTCCTTTGACCGGTCTGCCTTCCATCTTTGTTGGAGACAGTGTGGTTCTATAGGCACATTGCTACACATCCTTTGGGAGTGCCGACGGCTCAAACTCTTTTGGGCAGAGGTATTCTGCACAATAGCTGACATTACGAGGAAGGACTTTCAGCCCTTCCCTGAACTAGGTCTTCTCAACCTAAATATCAAATCATTCCCATACCACCTACATAAAACAATTACTCACATATTGCTAGCAGCTAGACAAAATATTGCCAAACTATGGAAAAACCTCAATCCTCCCTCCCATATCAACATAATTAAACAAACGCAAGAACACTTCACATATGAAAGTACCTTGGCAACTGACAGAGTCACCTATCAGAAACTTAAAAATAGTGGGATCCTTGGGTTCAATGGTATTCTAGAGTCACCTGCGCTAGGTGAAAAGTCCCAGTCCGAGTGCAGTCCCCTCCACCCCTTTTCCCCCACCCTCTCTCTCTTTCCTTCCCCTTTCCTTTCTTTACACTATCTACTTTTTATATTTTGATGCTGAGAAAGCGGGTATGGTTATATGTCTCACGACTCAGCTTCAGCATTGGTTAACTGTCTCATAACACTTTCAAGAGGTGGTGTTCGCTCTCTGCCCCTCGACACAGTGTGTTCCCTTTGGGGTGTCAGGGATGGAGGTCGAGCAGTACTATATTCCTGTGTTTGATTTTGTGTTAGTGTCTATGCATAGCAAGATCTAAACAGTAATAATTTGAATGTCTCTCAGCATCTGTATTTGAATCAACAATGTTATATAGTGTATGTATACTATTTGTTAAACTCAAAAATTATTGAATCATAAAATTGCTAAAAAAATATTGATATTCATTAGGTAAACTATGAGGAGTATAACTTAGTGGAGGGATGGCTACATCCCTTTGTGTCATCCCTTTACACTATCATCACCCACCAACACTGGCGAGAGGCCGTGAAACATTTCCTTGATGGGGATGATTTGTTGAACATACAAAAGGAATTTGTGCTGCGATTGCATGATTTCGCTATGCAGCACAATTACTTTTGGTTCAAACGGATGTTTTACCTGCAGAATAGGGGAGTGGCAATGGGCCCGAAATTCACGCCCAGCATGGCTAATTTATTCATGGCCAAGTGGGAGGAGGACATCATCTTAGACCATCCAAGACCATAACTGGTGCTATGGAAAGGGTATATAGATGGAGTCCTCCTTATATGGAAGGGTGATCAGGACTCCCTTGATGGCTTCATTGGAGAACTTAATCTGAATGACTCCAGCATGAGTCGAGTACTATGGAGATGCATTTCCTTGATTTACGCATTTGCATAGTGGAGGGGGACATTGTCATCTCCACTTCTTTCAAGGAAACGGATAGGAATGGGTTCATCAGCAAGGATAGTTGCCATCATCTGGCCTGACTGGATTCGGTACCTATTAGCCAATTCCTAAGATTAAAAAGAAATTGTACTAACGTTGATGATTTTCTTCAGGAATCATCCATCCTTAGAGGGAGATTTCTGGAGAAGGGTTATTCAGCATCTGAATTGGAGGGGGCGTTTGTTCATGCGGCTGATAAGAATAGGGAGGAGCTATTGATTCCTAAGGCTAGGGAGACTGACCAAACGTTTCAACACGCCTTTTTTACTACCTATTCGGTTCAGCAGCATGACATTAAGAGGATTGTGCGGAAGTATTGGGGAGCGGGGTCCTAAAGAGTGATCAGGTACTGGGCCCCATTCTCCTGGAAGCACCAAAAGTGATATTTGGAGGTTCTCCCCCTTTAAGACTCTGTATAGCACCCAACATTGTTGAGCCTCCTAGCAGGACTTGTTTTTTTCAGAACATGAAGGGCTTTTTTACATGCAGGAAATGTTCTATCTGTAAAATAAACAGGGAGAAGAGTAGGAGAATTGACTCTTTTCAGTCTCAATGTTGTCCCAGATCTCCAGCCACATAGAGAGCCATATTAATGTTCTAAAATCATCTCCAAGTTGTATAGGCAAAGTTTCTTCCAGCCGCATAGAGAGCCATATTATTCTAAATTTTAGAACAATATGGTTCTCTATGCGGCTGGAAGAAACTTTGCCTATACAACTTGGAGATGATTTTAGAACAATAATATGGCTCTATGCGGCTGGAAGAAACTTCCCCTATACAACTTGGAGATGATTTTAGAACAATAATCTTTCCCTTAAAGCAACAGCTGGAACCTTTCCCTGTACAACTCGTAGATGATTTTAGAACAATAATCTTTCCCTTAAAGCAACAGACTCTACCTAGTCCAGTCAGATCGTTCTGTGCAGCAGGATGAGGCCTGCAATCTGTCCCTCAAAGCAGCAGTACTAGTATCTCTACCTAGTTCACAATCAGATTGTTCAGGAATGCAGGATGAGATGTTCTATAATATCTGCAATCTGCCCCTCACAGAGACAGCAGCATCCTCTCCCTAAACTATCCTGAGAGCATATGACATGCAGCACGGTGACTCCAGCCCCATATAGAGGCTGGGTCACATGATGCACTGGCCAATCACAGCCATGCCATTAGTAGGCATGGCTGTGATGGCTTCTAAGGGCAAACCAGTGAAACACTTGTTGATTGGCTGCCCTTGGCAGCTATTCAACACGTGGAATAAAATACAAGAACTCCGGACCCGAACCCAGACTTTTTTTTTGAAAAATCCGGGTTCGGGTCCGGGTCACGGACACCCCAAAGTTCGGTACGGACCCGAACTTTACAGTTCAGGATCACTCAACTCTACTTCCGGGGCTTGGAGCGCACAGTATTCCATTTCCGCCGCTCACGCTCCCTCTGGCCTATGAAACTCCGAAATGTCCGTCCCAAGCCATGCCCCCTGACGTCATTCTATGATGAAACGCGTTGGGGGAGCTTGGGATGGGACGCAGGAGCGAGAGCAGGGATGCGGCGGCATCTTGATGGTGGGAAATCATGCTGTTTATGCCTGTGATTTCATAAAACGCTCGGAAACTTTTTATAACCACTTTTATTAAATAAACCAGTGTTGGGTTACTGCACCATGAGTTCCTTTCTCTATCTTACATGCTGAGGAAAAGAGGATACTGTGGATGATTTAGCAGGAAGTTCCGGGATTGCAATTGTCATTCAGAATCCTCTTGTCTGTTACGATTCATCTTACCAGAAAGCTTAAATGACCCCTGTGATGAGGGTCCCTGTGCTCTGGTAAGTGTTTGGTGTTGGTGACGGGTCTCTGGTTTCGCCATCATCTGGATCTCTTCAAAGATTTTATAGACTAATTTTATGTTTTTTTACTAGCGCTGCACCATTTCCTACATGTGTCTAATAGTATTGTTACAGTTTACAATATTGTGCTGGCTGCTTTGTACTTGTTTTTACTTTATTTCTTTCCCAGCGCAGCAGTCTGTTCACTTTATGAGTATAAGTGAAACCATGCAATAAAATTCAATCTTTAAGGTCAAAGAAATAATGAAAAGGATTTTATGTTTCATAAATTCTGACAATATAAAACATCATTTAGGCCATTAATACAAAAAGAATTCAGCGCTCACTACAAATTATTATAAATGCAAAAGACTGGCAGCAGCACTCATCATATATCTGAAAAAAAAAATTAAAAAATGAATATATATACAGTGCTGCCCATAATTATTCATACCCCTGGCAAATTTTGACTTAAAGTTACTTTTATTCAACCAGCAAGTCATTTTTTGATGGGAAATTACATAGGTGTCTCCCAAAAGATAATAAAATGATGTACAAGTGGCATTATTGTGGAAAACAAACATTTCTCAGTTTTTATTTACATTTGAGCAAAAAGTGTCTAGTCCAAAATTATTCATACCCTTCACAATCTGTCACAGTCTGTGGGAAAATAAAAAGTTCTATACCATTCCAAATAGTCCAAGTTGTACTAAATCATCCTAATTACCCTCATTAATTGGGAACAGCTGTTCTAATAAACTCAACAGGTGAAAAACAGCAGCTCTCTGTAGTTGGTTTGTGGACATGGTCATGGCTAAGACAAAGGAGCTCAGTGAGGACCTGTGGCTGCGCATTGTGGCTGCTCACAGCCCAGGAAAGGGCTACAAGGCCATTTCTAAATGTTTTCAAGTTCCAGTGGCTACAGTGCAAAGTATTATTAAAAAATACAAGATGTTCCACACTGTGGAAAATCTCAGAGGACGTGGTTGAAAGCCAAAAGTGACACCTGTGCTGGCCAGAAGGATAGTTAGAGAGGTGAAAAAGAATCCAAGGATCACCACCAAGGCCATTCTGGTGAATCTGGGCTCTGCTGGTGGCAATGTCTCAAGACAAACAATCCAACGGACACTGCACACTGCTGGGTTCCATGGATGCAGACCAATGAGGACGCCACTTCTCCAGATAAGGCACACAAAAGCTCACTTGGCCTTTGCAAAAGCTCATCTGTACAAAGAAGAAGACTTCTGGTCTTCTGTGTTATGGTCAGATGAAACAAAAATTGAATTGTTTGGTCACAATGATGTTTCCTTCATTCGGTGTAAAAAAGGAGAAGCCTTCAACCCAAAGAATACCATCCCCACTGTCAAACATGGTGGTGGGAACCTAATGCTTTGGGAGTGTTTTTCAGCCAATGGATCAGGGAACCAAATCACAGTAAACGGCACCATGAAAAAAGAGCAATACATGAGGGTTCTCAACGACAACATCAGGCAGTCTACAGAGAAACTTGGCCTTGGGCACCAGTGGACATTTCAGCATGACAATGACCCAAAACACACAGCAAAAGTGGTGAAGAAATGGTTAGCAGACAACAACATTAACATTTTGGAGCGGCCCAGCCAGAATCCAGACTTGAATCCAATTGAGAATCTGTAAAGGGAGCTAAAGATCAGGGTGATGGCAAGAAGACCCTCCAACCTGAAAGATTTGGAGCTCATTGCTAAAGATGAATGGGCAAAAATACCTGTGGAGACATGCAAAAAGCTGGTCTGCAATTATAGGAAGCGTTTGATTGCTGTAATAGCCAATAAAGGTTTTTCTATTGATTATTGAGAAGGGTATGAATAATTTTGGACTGGACACTTTTTGCTCAAATGCAAATAAAAGTTGAGAATTTTTTTTCTTTTACAATAATGCCTCTTGTACATCGTCTTATTATCTTTTGGGATACACCTATGTAATTTCCCATCAAAAAATGACTTGCTGGTTGAATAAAAGTATCTTTAAGTCAAAATTTGCCAGGGGTATGAATAATTATGGGCAGCTCTATCTATCTATCTATCTATCTATCTATCTATCTATCTATCTATCTATCTATCTATCTATCTATCTATCTATCTATCTATCATAAAAATGTGGATCAACCACCAAGCTGTTCATCAGGCTCCAGAATCAAAGAACTCCAGCTCTATCCCCTGACAATCCCGCCATGGGTAGGACTTCCGGACACGTCACTTCCATTATTTGAAATGCAGGTGGAACACAAACCAGTTTCCACGTTTATCATAATGCTGCAAGTACTTTACCTGGGTGTATGTGCATTTTTTACTTACTACACTATGAGACACCCCTCTTCTCTCCTCCCCTGTGAGCGATATGTTGAGTGTTTAAGGGTGCTGGAGCACTGTGTTGTGGGTTCTGGAGGCCCTGCCACATATCCGGACCCTTGGCAGGATGGGAGTGGATAGAGCTGGAGTTCTTTTATTGTGGAGCCTGATGAACAGTTTGCAAACCTAAGAATTTTATAATGCTGGTTTTGACTCCCTGTAACAGGGATCAATATGTTCTGGTGAGTGTACTGTACATCCATATGCCTGTGGATAGGAAACACAATTTTTCACATGGGTATTTACTTTGGAATTTACTTTTTTGCAGTTGCTTTTATTAATGGACATTACTTCTAGCATATTTAGATAGAATTGCACAGTCACACTATTTGGCGAAAATGTATTTTCTTTAATCAACAAAAGTTTTGTTGATGCTATTAACCTTTATATGACCAAGTTTAAATGCTATACATGAAGAATTGGGAGCGTGGTTTGAACATAGTTCATTTTACCTAGTTCATGATTGGTTTTCAAATAACATTTATTTTTCACAGAGCTTTTTTTTTTCCAGAGAAAAGGGGTGGGAACTCACCCCCTCCCCTAGGCCATGCCTGTTTCCTCCCCCTACCCACCCCTAGAACTGCTCCTAGGACCACCCATTATCTCCACCCTGACACACCTCCTAGCACTGCCCCCTTTAGAGAACAGGTAACCAAGTATAATTTAGGGGGCTATACAAGTAATTTGTATGGAATTTGTTAATAAAAAAACAATGTAGTAAAATGCACAAAACATAAGAAATATGCAGCACTTACCAAATCAAACTCAAAGGCATTTCCAGATGATTTCAACAGGCCCATATTCAAAGATACAGCCCGATATGCTGCAAAGAGATAGGCCCATATCCAGCAAGAGACATCCCCCATATCCAGCAAAGAGACATCCCCATATCCAGCAAAGAGACATCCCCATATCCAGCAAAGAGACACCCCCATATCCAGCAAAGAGACAGGTCCAAATCCAGCAAGAGACGTCCACATCCAGCAAACAGACAGCCCAGTCCAACGAAGAGACAGTTCAGTCCAGCAAAGAGACAGCCCATATCTAGCAAAGAGAAGGCCCAATCAAGAAAAGAGATGGCCCAATCCAGCAAAGAGATGGCACAGTCCAGCAAGAGACATCCCCATTCAGCAAAGAGACAGCCCAGTCCAACAAAGAGACAGCCCAGTCCAGCAAAGAGATGGTCCAAATCCAGCAAAGGGATGGCTCAAGCCAGGAAAGAGGTGGCCCAGTCCAGCAAAGAGACAGCCTAGTCCAGCTGAGAGATGGTCCAATCCAGCAAAGAGACAGCCCTGTCCATCGAAGAGATGGCCTAATCCAGCAAAGAGACAGCCCAATCTAGCAAATAGACAGCCCAATATAGCAAACACAGTCACAGGCACAGCATAGTCCCAATCAGCAGCATTGTCAATTAATTTACCAAAAAAAGACTAAAAACTTGTCCCCATGAAGACACATGGTTGATCCTCTCTGCACCTCTGCTAAACAGTGACAGTGACTTCACTGGCACAAGTGCGCCAAAACTAGCTTCCAGTTTTCAGGGAGAGGCATCAGCTTCCAGTTTTCAGCAAGTGCAGATCACTCCACCTTCCTTCAGCTGGCTTTGCTCCCAGTGCCTCCCACATTGTCTCTGGCAAAAGTGCCAGAACCTTATTCTGCCATGTTCCGCCAGAAAAAAAGTCTTGATTGTTCATAATCTCCCGGCTACATGCACTATAGCAGTAATAGTTAAGGACAAACCCTTATAAAATAACCCTTTCAAAAATATAATTCTATTATTGTTTCATTGTATTTATTCTCTTTTAGGAATATAATTTACCTTTACCTTCATTACTACACTAACTTCTATTGTTAAAATGTAAAAATGTCTTCAAACAAAAGCATTTCTGTAGGTGTGGGGAACTAATCAGGGTGTTATTTTCATAGGAGGTTGTACATGGAATAACAGTGGTTCCAAAGTACATTAAAAAAGGAGTACACCTAAAGCTGTAGGAAGAGTTAAAGCAGAACTCTGGGAAAAAAACTTTTTTCCAAGTCATTGCTGCTGATCTCCTATTGCGTGCTAACCACATGGCCTGAAGAAGGAGCGGAGTCCCCGACAACGCGTCGTGGGATACTGTCATCACCCTGCCCAGACGATACTGGAAGTGACGTTGCGCTACTCCGTTCGGACCACAAGAAGCGCCAGAAACCACCGGCGTTTACCGCACCACCAGCCACCACTTCCTCCTCCCTGAGAGCAGCAGAGACACTTGGACATTACCTGCATTGCTACCAGTTAACCAGACATAGCTTGCAGTGGCTGACACTGCCATGCAACTTTTACTTAAAGGTTTGAGTGTACCTATTACCACTGTTTTTAATAAAATACTTTTTACGGTTTACACTTAGAGGCGCGATGCCGGTCTTTTTATTTCCATGTTTAGAAATCGATCCTGCTTCTGACATGGCGCAGCCCTAAAGTGAAACCCTCCCAAGACTCATGGACTGTACCACCACATTTGATGAGTATATTTAACATAAGATAGAAACAGCATTACCTGTTTTTTATTTTTACTTGGTTTTTTGTATTTTATTTGCTATCTTTGGTTTATGTTGTTTGCGCTTACAATGCTTCCCTAGACATCCTGTTTATAAGACTGCTGGAGCCTCTCCGTCTTGTACTGCTAGTAGCGGTCTGACATGCCCACTTGTAGTCCTCTAGCAGTAGCAGCTAGGAGGACTTACTTGCTGGAGTGGGCGGAGGGGGTCTCCAAAGCCCCCCGGTTTGTGCTGCCCGTAGAGGTGGTTTTCCTCCTCCCTGCCAGCACACCCCCCCCTCGTCCACCCGCCCACCCCCCATCTCATCAATGATACCAGAGATATTTGCGATTTCTGGAATGCCTGGCATGTGTGAACCTCGCTCTGCAGTGTATATTACAATACGGCAGGGGAAAGCAGAGCGATGTTCACACATGCCAAGAATTCCAGAAATAGCAGAGATCCCTGCTATCATTGATGAGACGGCGGCGGGTGGGTTACCGCACTGATGGGCACTGATAAGAGGCACTGCTGGGGGGCATGGTGTCACCGCACTGATGGGCACTGATAAGAGGCACTGGTGGGGGGCATGGGGTCACTGCACTGATGGGCCCTGGTAGGGGGCATGGTGTCACTGCAGTGATAAGAGGCACTGGTGGGGGGCACAGTGTCACCACACTGATGTGCACTGATGAGATGCACTGGTAGGGGGCATGGTGTCACTGCAGTGATAAGAGGCACTGGTGGGGGGCACAGTGTCACCACACTGATGGGTACTGATAAGAGGAACTGGTGGGCACGGTGTCAACGCACTGATAAGCAGCACTGATGGGCACGGTGTCAATGCACTGATAAGCAGCACCAGTGGGCACAGTGTCACCACACTGATAAGTGGCACTAGTGGGCACGGTGTCACCGCACTAATGGGCACTGATAAGCAGCACTGGTGGACACAGTGCCACTGCACTGGTGGGCATGGGGTTACCGCACTGATGGGCACTGATAAGCGACACTGGTGGGCACTATGTGACTGCGCTGATGGGCCCTGGTAAGTGGAACTATCTGACCGCACTGATAAGTGGCACTGGTGTGCCCGCACTAATGGGCACTGATAAGTGGCACTGGTGTGACCGCACTGATGGGCACTGATAAATGGAACTGTGTGACCACACTAATGGGCACTGATAAGTGGCACTGGTGTGACCGCACTGATGAGGCTGCACTGTTTACCAACACTGTACACTTCCATATATCTGTAGGAGGGGTTTCCACCATCCTTGCAAAGTTTAATTTTTTATGTCGTATTTTCAATGTGATGTGTATTATATGTGATGTTACATATCACAGAGGCTGGTATTGTGGTGATATTGAAGTTTATTGAGATTTCCATACATTAGAGGGTTCCACCATTTTTGTGTTATTGATTAGTAAGTTAGCTCAGACCCGGAGATTACGATAGTTCCTCCAAGTACAACCGGAAGTGCGTAGGACGCTCTCTGATTCTGTCTTACCTGTTTCGTCACAGAGATGTCATCGGAGGCTGCATAGTAAGTGCCTACTACTTCGTGTCTTTTTTACATGATATCCTACACATTGGAGTTCACCTTTTTCCATGTGATCCGTCGGTATCCACTGGACTGTGCCGCATTCTTCGGGATCCGAGCCATCCTCATTTCTGGGACAGCTGCAGCAGAAGGGTTGGTGAGTGGGGTTTGGGAGGGAGCACGCACCTACCCATATTCATTTGCTCCACCTTCCCCTCACCCCCTTCACAGACGAACAGCCTATTCCCAAACTTTGGACTAAATTTCTCTGCATGAACATACACCGATAACATCTGCTATTGGTTTAACAGTATATCACTGCATTATTCACTTTTCTGTAACATTTATGTGCTATGTTAAGATTGTATATTTCATGGTTTATTAATCACACATTTACATGACAGCGCCACACCCGCATTAACCCTTTCCTTTGTTTACATACCTGGGAGTTCCCAGGCTTTGTGGGAGCAGCAGTCACAGTTATCACTTTGTTTACCTTTGAGTATATAGCAGCGCCATACCACTTTTTTTCTTCTTTCTGATTACTCTTCTAACAGAGCTAACAATGAAGATAAACTCTTGCTAAACTCATTTCTAACACCCACCTAACCACCTGTCCCCTGGACGCTAACCCTCTGACTATCCTACACTCTCTAACCTGTATCTTCAATCTCTCTTCTGGCATCTCCTCCAATGCTCTAAAACATGCATTGATCACCCCCATAAAATTAAAAAGCCATCCCTACCAATCTATGCCCTGTCTCCTTGCTCCCCTTTTCCTCTAAACTCCTTGAACACCTGGTCTACAACCAACTGAGCGACCACCTCATTAAGAATAACCTTCTTGATCCCCTTCAGTCTGGATTTCACCCTCAACATTCCACAGAACCTGCTCTTCTAAAACTCACAAAATGACTTACTAACTGCAAAAGCCAATGGACACTATTCTGTACTCCTACTTCTGGACCTTTCGGCTGCCTTTGATACGGTTGACCACCCCCTCTTCCTCAAAAAAAAAACTTTACTCGCTTGATCTCTGTGACTGTGCTCTTTGGTGGCTCTCATCCGACCTATCCCAACACACCTTCAGTGTCACTTACAATTCTACTTAGCATTGGGGTCCCCCAAGGTTCTGCTCTTGGACCTCTCATATTTACAATCTACACCTCATGCTAGGGTCAGCTGATAGCCTTCCATGGCTTTCAATATAATTTCTACACTGACAACACCCAAATCTATTTCTCCACCCCTCGGCTCACTCCATCAGTCTCCTCATGCATCACTAACTTACTAACAGACATATCTGTCTGGATGTCACACCACTTCCCCAAACGCAACTTGCCCAAAACCAAGCTCATAATATTTCCTCCCTCACGTGCCTCTTCCCCTGACTTCTCTGTCAATAGATTTGGGAAGGCTTATAAACAGGATTGGAAAGGAATAGGGGGTGCCATCATCCATAAATATTTGGTAGATAGGGGCGGGTATGGAGTGTCCCAATTGCAAACCATTACCTAAATAGGAAGCATGGCACCCAGGGATCACACAAATGTTTAAAAAAATGTAACAATTTATTGAAGGTAGTACATACAAGGACAAAAATACAATTCAACACATATAATAAAAACAGTACTTACAGCCCCTAGAAGAGGATTGAGGCACCGATTGTGGCTCTCTGGTACACCCAGAGGCCTTGTAATGTGGATCTCAATTTGTTCTCTACCGGTTTCGCGGATAAGTCCACCTCTTCAGGAGAATAGGGTGTAGAAGACCTAGAGGGTTAAATACAATATAACATAGCATACATAATCAAAAGATAATAGGATAGAAATAACTGGGAATAGATAAGTGTTCATAGATATGGTTGCTTACCTAGATGGAATTGTTCTCATGTCCGCAAGCCACAAAACACGCCCAAAGGCTTTCCCCCCACGGCGGACATGGGGGACAGAAGAAGCACGGTAACTAAATGTATAATAGTAGATAATATCAGAATCCATAGGTATTGTTTCTCTGGTAGAGAAGAACCCACGTGAGTGAAAAAAGCTGAGGGGGAAGTAGAGGGGGAAAAGGAACAGAGAGGGAAATTGGGAGAAAGTGAGGTGGGGAGGAAAAACTAAAAGAAAAAGGGGGGAAAAATGGGGAAGAAGAGGAAGGGAGGGGGGAGGAAAAGAAAGGGGGGGGGTTGGAAGGAGGTGGGAAAGGATGGAGGACTGGAAAGGGAGGTGGGGAAGAGGGAGAGTGGAAAGGGGGGTATAAGAGGGGGAGAGGAATAGGGTATGGGGAAGGGTAGGTAAGAAAAGGAAGGGGGAGGGAGGAAAGTGGGAAGAAGGGAGAAAGGGAAAACATACTGTGTACAGTAATATGTAGTGGTAGGGAGGAATACATCAACAGTTAGATCCTACACCTAGGACAATCATAAAAGTACAAAAGATAGCATGAGATCAGAAAACTGAAACCCACCTAAACAGGCAACGACGGCTGGCGTAGCCACACAGGAGGTAAGGCTCTGCAGGGGTAAAGGTCCTCTGGGTATGTGAGGTAATATGCCAGAGAGGTGTAGATTTATATTAGGGATGAGCCGAACACCCCCCCCCCCCCCCGTTCGGTTTGCACCAGAACATGCGAACAGACAAAAAGTTCACAGTGAACATCTGAACACCATTAAAGTCTATGGGACGCGAACATGAAAAATCAAAAGTGCTAATTTTAAAGGCTTATATGCAATGTTATTGCCCTAAAAAGTATATGGGGACCCAGGTGCTGCCCTAGGGGACATGTCTCAATAAAAACATTTTTTTAAATTTGATCATTTTTTTTCAGGAGCAGTGATTTTAATAATGCTTAAAGTGAAAAAAAAAATTAAAAATGAATTTAAATATTGTGCCTGGGGGGTGTCCTTCATCTGTGTGCAAAACTGCGCATCTCTGTGAGGTGTAGAACACAGCCAGAGCAAAATGACATTTCCATAGGAAAAATTGTCATTTAAAATCCCGGCTGTAATGTATTGCAGGTTCTGGCAATATACAAATAAAAAAAAAACATATAACGGTCTTGGACGTTATGTAATGTCGGCCCTAAAATTTACTGTTAAAAAGGATACCTTTACAGTAAAACGAGACCGACACAAGATGTGGAGTGTCTCTACGC